>OX456525.1:139937122-140207122 GCA_949748255.1 Eustalomyia histrio
CAAATGAAAGGTAATACTAAGGGCATCCAATAAAACTACTTATCACTGGTTTTTTGCAAAAAATGATGATGTATACACTGTCTTTTTTGCCAAAAAATTAAAATATTTTTTTTTACTCAATATTATACTCAAATGAAAGGTAATACTAAGGGCATCCAATAAAACTACTTATCACTGCGAAATTCCTAGTAGTTTCTGAAATAATGACGATTATGGAGGATCGACAATGGGATTTTTTATGCATTTTAATGCAAAATCCATACTAAATCTCAGAATTTCGCAGAGATTTATGCACTGCTGAATAGCCCTTTAAATTACCTTTCATTTGAGTATAATATTGAGTGAAAACAAAACTTTCGGTTTTTTGCAAAAAATTATGTCTTTTTTGCCAAAAAATGAAAATATTTTTTTTTACTCAATATTATACTCAAATGAAAGGTAATACTAAGGGCATCCAATAAAACTACTTATCACTGCGAAATTCCTAGTAGTTTCTGAGATAATGACGATTATGGAGGATCGACAATGGGATTTTTTATGCATTTTAATGCAAAATCCATACTTAATCTCAGAATTTCGCAGAGATTTATGCACTGCTGAATAGCCCTTTAAATTACCTTTCATTTGAGTATAATATTGAGTGAAAACAAAATTTTCGGTTTTTTGCAAAAAATGATGATGTATACACTGTCTTTTTTGCCAAAAAATGAAAATATTTTTTTTCACTCAATATTATACTCAAATGAAAGGTAATACTAAGGGCATCCAATAAAACTACTTATCACTGCGAAATTCCTAGTAGTTTCTGAGATAATGACGATTATGGAGGATCGACAATGGGATTTTTTATGCATTTTAATGCAAAATCCATACTAAATCTCAGAATTTCGCAGAGATTTATGCACTGCTGAATAGCCCTTTAAATTACCTTTCATTTGAGTATAATATTGAGTGAAAACAAAATTTTCGGTTTTTTGCAAAAAATGATGATGTATACACTGTCTTTTTTGCCAAAACATGAAAATATTTTTTTTCACTCAATATTATACTCAAATGAAAGGTAATACTAAGGGCAGCCAATAAAACTACTTATCACTGCAAAATTCCTAGTAGTTTCTGAGATAATGACGATTATGGAGGATCGACAATGGGATTTTTTATGCATTTTAATGCAAAATCCATACTAAATCTCAGAATTTCGCAGAGATTTATGCACTGCTGAATAGCCCTTTAAATTACCTTTCATTTGAGTATAATATTGAGTGAAAACAAAATTTTCGGTTTTTTGCAAAAAATGATGATGTATACACTGTCTTTTTTGCCAAAAAATTAAAATATTTTTTTTTACTCAATATTATACTCAAATGAAAGGTAATACTAAGGGCATCCAATAAAACTACTTATCACTGCGAAATTCCTAGTAGTTTCTGAAATAATGACGATTATGGAGGATCGACAATGGGATTTTTTATGCATTTTAATGCAAAATCCATACTAAATCTCAGAATTTCGCAGAGATTTATGCACTGCTGAATAGCCCTTTAAATTACCTTTCATTTGAGTATAATATTGAGTGAAAACAAAATTTTCGGTTTTTTGCAAAAAATTATGTCTTTTTTGCCAAAAAATGAAAATATTTTTTTTTACTCAATATTATACTCAAATGAAAGGTAATACTAAGGGCATCCAATAAAACTACTTATCACTGCGAAATTCCTAGTAGTTTCTGAGATAATGACGATTATGGAGGATCGACAATGGGATTTTTATGCATTTTAATGCAAAATCCATACTTAATCTCAGAATTTCGCAGAGATTTATGCACTGCTGAATAGCCCTTTAAATTACCTTTCATTTGAGTATAATATTGAGTGAAAACAAAATTTTCGGTTTTTTGCAAAAAATGATGATGTATACACTGTCTTTTTTGCCAAAAAATGAAAATATTTTTTTTCACTCAATATTATACTCAAATGAAAGTAATACTAAGGGCATCCAATAAAACTACTTATCACTGGTTTTTTGCAAAAAATGATGATGTATACACTGTCTTTTTTGCCAAAAAATTAAAATATTTTTTTTTACTCAATATTATACTCAAATGAAAGGTAATACTAAGGGCATCCAATAAAACTACTTATCACTGCGAAATTCCTAGTAGTTTCTGAAATAATGACGATTATGGAGGATCGACAATGGGATTTTTTATGCATTTTAATGCAAAATCCATACTAAATCTCACAATTTCGCAGAGATTTATGCACTGCTGAATAGCCCTTTAAATTACCTTTCATTTGAGTATAATATTGAGTGAAAACAAAATTTTCGGTTTTTTGCAAAAAATTATGTCTTTTTTGCCAAAAAATGAAAATATTTTTTTTTACTCAATATTATACTCAAATGAAAGGTAATACTAAGGGCATCCAATAAAACTACTTATCACTGCGAAATTCCTAGTAGTTTCTGAGATAATGACGATTATGGAGGATCGACAATGGGATTTTTATGCATTTTAATGCAAAATCCATACTTAATCTCAGAATTTCGCAGAGATTTATGCACTGCTGAATAGCCCTTTAAATTACCTTTCATTTGAGTATAATATTGAGTGAAAACAAAATTTTCGGTTTTTTGCAAAAAATGATGATGTATACACTGTCTTTTTTGCCAAAAAATGAAAATATTTTTTTTCACTCAATATTATACTCAAATGAAAGGTAATACTAAGGGCATCCAATAAAACTACTTATCACTGCGAAATTCCTAGTAGTTTCTGAGATAATGACGATTATGGAGGATCGACAATGGGATTTTTTATGCATTTTAATGCAAAATCCATACTAAATCTCAGAATTTCGCAGAGATTTATGCACTGCTGAATAGCCCTTTAAATTACCTTTCATTTGAGTATAATATTGAGTGAAAACAAAATTTTCGGTTTTTTGCAAAAAATGATGATGTATACACTGTCTTTTTTGCCAAAAAATGAAAATATTTTTTTTCACTCAATATTATACTCAAATGAAAGGTAATACTAAGGGCAGCCAATAAAACTACTTATCACTGCGAAATTCCTAGTAGTTTCTGAGATAATACGATTATGGAGGATCGACAATGGGATTTTTTATGCATTTTAATGCAAAATCCATACTAAATCTCAGAATTTCGCAGAGATTTATGCACTGCTGAATAGCCCTTTAAATTACCTTTCATTTGAGTATAATATTGAGTGAAAACAAAATTTTCGGTTTTTTGCAAAAAATGATGATGTATACACTGTCTTTTTTGCCAAAAAATTAAAATACTTTTTTTCACTCAATATTATACTCAAATGAAAGGTAATACTAAGGGCAGCCAATAAAACTACTTATCACTGCGAAATTCCTAGTAGTTTCTGAGATAATGACGATTATGGAGGATCGACAATGGGATTTTTTATGCATTTTAATGCAAAATCCATACTAAATCTCAGAATTTCGCAGAGATTTTTGCACTGCTGAATAGCCCTTTAAATTACCTTTCATTTGAGTATAATATTGAGTGAAAACAAAATTTTAGGTTTTTTGCAAAAAATGATGATGTAACACTGTCTTTTTTGCCAAAAAATTAAAATATTTTTTTTCACTCAATATTATACTCAAATGAAAGGTAATACTAAGGGCAGCCAACAAAACTACTTATCACTGCGAAATTCCTAGTAGTTTCTGAAATAATGACGATTATGGAGGATCGACAATGGGATTTTTTATGCATTTTAATGCAAAATCCATACTAAATCTCAGAATTTCGCAGAGATTTATGCACTGCTGAATAGCCCTTTAAATTACCTTTCATTTGAGTATAATATTGAGTGAAAACAAAATTTTCGGTTTTTTGCAAAAAATGATGATGTATACACTGTCTTTTTTGCCAAAAAATTAAAATATTTTTTTTCACTCAAAATTATACTCAAATGAAAGGTAATACTAAGGGCATCCAATAAAACTACTTATCACTGCGAAATTCCTAGTAGTTTCTGAGATAATGACGATTATGGAGGATCGACAATGGGATTTTTTATGCATTTTAATGCAAAATCCATACTTAATCTCAGAATTTCGCAGAGATTTATGCACTGCTGAATAGCCCTTTAAATTACCTTTCATTTGAGTATAATATTGAGTGAAAACAAAATTTTCGGTTTTTTGCAAAAAATGATGATGTATACACTGTCTTTTTTGCCAAAAAATGAAAATATTTTTTTTCACTCAATATTATACTCAAATGAAAGGTAATACTAAGGGCATCCAATAAAACTACTTATCACTGCGAAATTCCTAGTAGTTTCTGAGATAATGACGATTATGGAGGATCGACAATGGGATTTTTTATGCATTTTAATGCAAAATCCATACTAAATCTCAGAATTTCGCAGAGATTTATGCACTGCTGAATAGCCCTTTAAATTACCTTTCATTTGAGTATAATATTGAGTGAAAACAAAATTTTCGGTTTTTTGCAAAAAATGATGATGTATACACTGTCTTTTTTGCCAAAAAATGAAAATATTTTTTTTCACTCAATATTATACTCAAATGAAAGGTAATACTAAGGGCAGCCAATAAAACTACTTATCACTGCGAAATTCCTAGTAGTTTCTGAGATAATGACGATTATGGAGGATCGACAATGGGATTTTTTATGCATTTTAATGCAAAATCCATACTAAATCTCAGAATTTCGCAGAGATTTATGCACTGCTGAATAGCCCTTTAAATTACCTTTCATTTGAGTATAATATTGAGTGAAAACAAAATTTTCGGTTTTTTGCAAAAAATGATGATGTATACACTGTCTTTTTTGCCAAAAAATTAAAATATTTTTTTTCACTCAATATTATACTCAAATGAAAGGTAATACTAAGGGCATCCAATAAAACTACTTATCACTGCGAAATTCCTAGTAGTTTCTGAGATAATGACGATTATGGAGGATCGACAATGGGATTTTTTATGCATTTTAATGCAAAATCCATACTAAATCTCAGAATTTCGCAGAGATTTATGCACTGCTGAATAGCCCTTTAAATTACCTTTCATTTGAGTATAATATTGAGTGAAAACAAAATTTTCGGTTTTTTGCAAAAAATTATGTCTTTTTTGCCAAAAAATGAAAATATTTTTTTTACTCAATATTATACTCAAATGAAAGGTAATACTAAGGGCAGCCAATAAAACTACTTATCACTGCGAAATTCCTAGTAGTTTCTGAGATAATGACGATTATGGAGGATCGACAATGGGATTTTTTATGCATTTTAATGCAAAATCCATACTTAATCTCAGAATTTCGCAGAGATTTATGCACTGCTGAATAGCCCTTTAAATTACCTTTCATTTGAGTATAATATTGAGTGAAAACAAAATTTTCGGTTTTTTGGAAAAAATGATGATGTATACACTGTCTTTTTTGCCAAAAAATGAAAATATTTTTTTTCACTCAATATTATACTCAAATGAAAGGTAATACTAAGGGCATCCAATAAAACTACTTATCACTGCGAAATTCCTAGTAGTTTCTGAGATAATGACGATTATGGAGGATCGACAATGGGATTTTTTATGCATTTTAATGCAAAATCCATACTAAATCTCAGAATTTCGCAGAGATTTATGCACTGCTGAATAGCCCTTTAAATTACCTTTCATTTGAGTATAATATTGAGTGAAAACAAAATTTTCGGTTTTTTGCAAAAAATGATGATGTATACACTGTCTTTTTTGCCAAAAAATGAAAATATTTTTTTTCGCTCAATATTATACTCAAATGAAAGGTAATACTAAGGGCAGCCAATAAAACTACTTATCACTGCAAAATTCCTAGTAGTTTCTGAGATAATGACGATTATGGAGGATCGACAATGGTATTTTTTATGCATTTTAATGCAAAATCCATACTAAATCTCAGAATTTCGCAGAGATTTATGCACTGCTGAATAGCCCTTTAAATTACCTTTCATTTGAGTATAATATTGAGTGAAAACAAAATTTTAGGTTTTTTGCAAAAAATGATGATGTATACACTGTCTTTTTTGCCAAAAAATTAAAATACTTTTTTTCACTCAATATTATACTCAAATGAAAGGTAATACTAAGGGCAGCCAATAAAACTACTTATCACTGCGAAATTCCTAGTAGTTTCTGAGATAATGACGATTATGGAGGATCGACAATGGGATTTTTTATGCATTTTAATGCAAAATCCATACTAAATCTCAGAATTTCGCAGAGATTTTTGCACTGCTGAATAGCCCTTTAAATTACCTTTCATTTGAGTATAATATTGAGTGAAAACAAAATTTTAGGTTTTTTGCAAAAATGATGATGTATACACTGTCTTTTTGCCAAAAAATTAAAATATTTTTTTTCACTCAATATTATACTCAAATGAAAGGTAATACTAAGGGCAGCCAATAAAACTACTTATCACTGCGAAATTCCTAGTAGTTTCTGAAATAATGACGATTATGGAGGATCGACAATGGGATTTTTTATGCATTTTAATGCAAAATCCATACTAAATCTCAGAATTTCGCAGAGATTTATGCACTGCTGAATAGCCCTTTAAATTACCTTTCATTTGAGTATAATATTGAGTGAAAACAAAATTTTCGGTTTTTTGCAAAAAATGATGATGTATACACTGTCTTTTTTGCCAAAAAATTAAAATATTTTTTTTCACTCAAAATTATACTCAAATGAAAGGTAATACTAAGGGCATCCAATAAAACTACTTATCACTGCGAAATTCCTAGTAGTTTCTGAGATAATGACGATTATGGAGGATCGACAATGGGATTTTTTATGCATTTTAGTGCAAAATCCATACTTAATCTCAGAATTTCGCAGAGATTTATGCACTGCTGAATAGCCCTTTAAATTACCTTTCATTTGAGTATAATATTGAGTGAAAACAAAATTTTCGGTTTTTTGCAAAAACTGATGATGTATACACTGTCTTTTTTGCCAAAAAATGAAAATATTTTTTTTCACTCAATATTATACTCAAATGAAAGGTAATACTAAGGGCATCCAATAAAACTACTTATCACTGCGAAATTCCTAGTAGTTTCTGAGATAATGACGATTATGGAGGATCGACAATGGGATTTTTTATGCATTTTAATGCAAAATCCATACTAAATCTCAGAATTTCGCAGAGATTTATGCACTGCTGAATAGCTCTTTAAATTACCTTTCATTTGATTATAATATTGAGTGAAAACAAAATTTTCGGTTTTTTGCAAAAAATGATGATGTATACACTGTCTTTTTTGCCAAAAAATGAAAATATTTATTTTCACTCAATATTATACTCAAATGAAAGGTAATACTAAGGGCAGCCAATAAAACTACTTATCACTGCGAAATTCCTAGTAGTTTCTGAGATAATGACGATTATGGAGGATCGACAATGGGATTTTTTATGCATTTTAATGCAAAATCCATACTTAATCTCAGAATTTCGCAGAGATTTATGCACTGCTGAATAGCCCTTTAAATTACCTTTCATTTGAGTATAATATTGAGTGAAAACAAAATTTTCGGTTTTTTGCAAAAAATGATGATGTATACACTGTCTTTTTTGCCAAAAAATGAAAATATTTTTTTTCACTCAATATTATACTCAAATGAAAGGTAATACTAAGGGCATCCAATAAAACTACTTATCACTGCGAAATTCCTAGTAGTTTCTGAGATAATGACGATTATGGAGGATCGACAATGGGATTTTTTATGCATTTTAATGCAAAATCCATACTAAATCTCAGAATTTCGCAGAGATTTATGCACTGCTGAATAGCCCTTTAAATTACCTTTCATTTGAGTATAATATTGAGTGAAAACAAAATTTTCGGTTTTTTGCAAAAAATGATGATGTATACACTGTCTTTTTTGCCAAAAAATGAAAATATTTTTTTTCACTCAATATTATACTCAAATGAAAGGTAATACTAAGGGCATCCAATAAAACTACTTATCACTGCGAAATTCCTAGTAGTTTCTGAGATAATGACGATTATGGAGGATCGACAATGGGATTTTTTATGCATTTTAATGCAAAATCCATACTAAATCTCAGAATTTCGCAGAGATTTATGCACTGCTGAATAGCCCTTTAAATTACCTTTCATTTGAGTATAATATTGAGTGAAAACAAAATTTTCGGTTTTTTGCAAAAAATGATGATGTATACACTGTCTGTTTTGCCAAAAAATGAAAATATTTTTTTTCACTCAAAATTATACTCAAATGAAAGGTAATACTAAGGGCATCCAATAAAACTACTTATCACTGCGAAATTCCTAGTAGTTTCTGAGATAATGACGATTATGGAGGATCGACAATGGGATTTTTTATGCATTTTAATGCAAAATCCATACTTAATCTCAGAATTTCGCAGAGATTTATGCACTGCTGAATAGCCCTTTAAATTACCTTTCATTTGAGTATAATATTGAGTGAAAACAAAATTTTCGGTTTTTTGCAAAAAATGATGATGTATACACTGTCTTTTTTGCCAAAAAATGAAAATATTTTTTTTTACTCAATATTATACTCAAATGAAAGGTAATACTAAGGGCATCCAATAAAACTACTTATCACTGCGAAATTCCTAGTAGTTTCTGAAATAATGACGATTATGGAGGATCGACAATGGGATTTTTTATGCATTTTAATGCAAAATCCATACTAAATCTCAGAATTTCGCAGATTTTTATGCACTGCTGAATAGCCCTTTAAATTACCTTTCATTTGAGTATAATATTGAGTGAAAACAAAATTTTCGGTTTTTTGCAAAAAATGATGTCTTTTTTGCCAAAAAATGAAAATATTTTTTTTCACTCAATATTATACTCAAATGAAAGGTAATACTAAGGGCAGCCAATAAAACTACTTATCACTGCGAAATTCCTAGTAGTTTCTGAGATAATGACGATTATGGAGGATCGACAAGGGGATTTTTTATGCATTTTAATGCAAAATCCATACTAAATCTCAGAATTTCGCAGAGATTTATGCACTGCTGAATAGCCCTTTAAATTACCTTTCATTTGAGTATAATATTGAGTGAAAACAAAATTTTAGGTTTTTTGCAAAAAATGATGATGTATACACTGTCTTTTTTGCCAAAAAATTAAAATATTTTTTTTCACTCAATATTATACTCAAATGAAAGGTAATACTAAGGGCAGCCAATAAAACTACTTATCACTGCGAAATTCCTAGTAGTTTCTGAGATAATGACGATTATGGAGGATCGACAATTGGATTTTTTATGCATTTTAATGCAAAATCCATACTAAATCTCAGAATTTCGCAGAGATTTATGCACTGCTGAATAGCCCTTTAAATTACCTTTCATTTGAGTATAATATTGAGTGAAAACAAAATTTTCGGTTTTTTGCAAAAAATTATGATGTATACACTGTCTTTTTTGCCAAAAAATGAAAATATTTTTTTTCACTCAATATTACACTCAAATGAAAGGTAATACTAAGGGCAGCCAATAAAACTACTTATCACTGCGAAATTCCTAGTAGTTTCTGAGATAATGACGATTATGGAGGAACGACAATGGGATTTTTTATGCATTTTAATGCAAAATCCATACTAAATCTCAGAATTTCGCAGAGATTTATGCACTGCTGAATAGCTCTTTAAATTACCTTTCATTTTAGTATAATATTGAGTGAAAACAAAATTTTCGGTTTTTTGCAAAAAATGATGATGTATACACTGTCTTTTTTTGCCAAAAAATGAAAATATTTTTTTCACTCAATATTATACTCAAATGAAAGGTAATACTAAGGGCATCCAATAAAACTACTTATCACTGCGAAATTCCTAGTAGTTTCTGAGATAATGACGATTATGGAGGATCGACAATGGGATTTTTTATGCATTTTTATGCAAAATCCATACTAAATCTCAGAATTTCGCAGAGATTTATGCACTGCTGAATAGCCCTTTAAATTACCTTTCAATTGAGTATAATATTGAGTGAAAACAAAATTTTCGGTTTTTTGCAAAAAATGATGATGTATACACTGTCTTTTTTGCCAAAAAATGAAAATATTTTTTTTCACTCAATATTATACTCAACTGAAAGGTAATACTAAGGGCAACCAATAAAACTACTTATCACTGCGAAATTCCTAGTAGTTTCTGAGATAATGACGATTATGGAGGATCGACAATGGGATTTTTTATGCATTTTAATGCAAAATCCATACTAAATCTCAGAATTTCGCAGAGATTTATGCACTGCTGAATAGCCCTTTAAATTACCTTTCATTTGAGTATAATATTGAGTGAAAACAAAATTTTCGGTTTTTTGCAAAAAATGATGATGTATACACTGTTTTTTTTTGCCAAAAAATGAAAATATTTTTTTTCACTCAATATTATACTCAAATGAAAGGTAATACTAAGGGCATCCAATAAAACTACTTATCACTGCGAAATTCCTAGTAGTTTCTGAGATAATGACGATTATGGAGGATCGACAATGGGATTTTTTATGCATTTTAATGCAAAATCCATACTAAATCTCAGAATTTCGCAGAGATTTATGCACTGCTGAATAGCCCTTTAAATTACCTTTCATTTGAGTATAATATTGAGTGAAAACAAAATTTTCGGTTTTTTGCAAAAAATGATGATGTATACCTTTTTTTGCCAAAAAATGAAAATATTTTTTTTCACTCAATATTATACTCAAATGAAAGGTAATACTAAGGGCATCCAATAAAACTACTTATCACTGCGAAATTCCTAGTAGTTTCTGAGATAATGACGATTATGGAGGATCGACAATGGGATTTTTTATGCATTTTAATGCAAAATCCTTACTAAATCTCAGAATTTCGCAGAGATTTATGCACTGCTGAATAGCCCTTTAAATTACCTTTCATTTGAGTATAATATTGAGTGAAAACAAAATTTTCGGTTTTTTGCAAAAAATGATGATGTATACACTGTCTTTTTTGCCAAAAAATGAAAATATTTTTTTTCACTCAAAATTATACTCAAATGAAAGGTAATACTAAGGGCATCCAATAAAACTACTTATCACTGCGAAATTCCTAGTAGTTTCTGAGATAATGACGATTATGGAGGATCGACAATGGGATTTTTTATGCATTTTAATGCAAAATCCATACTTAATCTCAGAATTTCGCAGAGATTTATGCACTGCTGAATAGCCCTTTAAATTACCTTTCATTTGAGTATGATATTGAGTGAAAACAAAATTTTAGGTTTTTTGCAAAAAATGATGATGTATACACTGTCTTTTTTGCCAAAAAATTAAAATATTTTTTTTCACTCAATATTATACTCAAATGAAAGGTAATACTAAGGGCAGCCAATAAAACTACTTATCACTGCGAAATTCCTAGTAGTTTCTGAGATAATGACGATTATGGAGGATCTACAATGGGATTTTTTATGCATTTTAATGCAAAATCCATACTTAATCTCAGAATTTCGCAGAGATTTATGCACTGCTGAATAGCCCTTTAAATTACCTTTCATTTGAGTATAATATTGAGTGAAAACAAAATTTTCGGTTTTTTGCAAAAAATTATGATGTATACACTGTCTTTTTTGCCAAAAAATGAAAATATTTTTTTTTCACTCAATATTATACTCAAATGAAAGGTAATACTAAGGGCATCCAATAAAACTACTTATCACTGCGAAATTCCTAGTAGTTTCTGAGATAATGACGATTATGGAGGATCGACAATGGGATTTTTTATGCATTTTAATGCAAAATCCTTACTAAATCTCAGAATTTCGCAGAGATTTATGCACTGCTGAATAGCCCTTTAAATTACCTTTCATTTGAGTATAATATTGAGTGAAAACAAAATTTTCGGTTTTTTGCAAAAAATGATGATGTATACACTGTCTTTTTTGCCAAAAAATGAAAATATTTTTTTTCACTCAAAATTATACTCAAATGAAAGGTAATACTAAGGGCATCCAATAAAACTACTTATCACTGCGAAATTCCTAGTAGTTTCTGAGATAATGACGATTATGGAGGATCGACAATGGGATTTTTTATGCATTTTAATGCAAAATCCATACTTAATCTCAGAATTTCGCAGAGATTTATGCACTGCTGAATAGCCCTTTAAATTACCTTTCATTTGAGTATAATATTGAGTGAAAACAAAATTTTAGGTTTTTTGCAAAAAATGATGATGTATACACTGTCTTTTTTGCCAAAAAATGAAAATATTTTTTTTCACTCAATATTATACTCAAATGAAAGGTAATACTAAGGGCAGCCAATAAAACTACTTATCACTGCGAAATTCCTAGTAGTTTCTGAGATAATGACGATTATGGAGGATCGACAATTGGATTTTTTATGCATTTTAATGCAAAATCCATACTAAATCTCAGAATTTCGCAGAGATTTATGCACTGCTGAATAACCCTTTAAATTACCTTTCATTTGAGTATAATATTGAGTGAAAACAAAATTTTCGGTTTTTTGCAAAAAATGATGATGTATACACTGTCTTTTTTTTGCCAAAAAATGAAAATATTTTTTTTCACTCAATATTATACTCAAATGAAAGGTAATACTAAGGGCATCCAATAAAACTACTTATCACTGCGAAATTCCTAGTAGTTTCTGAGATAATGACGATTATGGAGGATCGACAATGGGATTTTTTATGCATTTTAATGCAAAATCCATACTAAATCTCAGAATTTCGCAGAGATTTATGCACTGCTGAATAGCCCTTTAAATTACCTTTCATTTGAGTATAATATTGAGTGAAAACAAAATTTTCGGTTTTTTGCAAAAAATGATGATGTATACACTGTCTTTTTTGCCAAAAAATGAAAATATTTTTTTCACTCAATATTATACTCAAATGAAAGGTAATACTAAGGGCATCCAATAAAACTACTTATCACTGCGAAATTCCTAGTAGTTTCTGAAATAATGACGATTATGGAGGATCGACAATGGGATTTTTTATGCATTTTAATGCAAAATCCATACTAAATCTCAGAATTTCGCAGAGATTTATGCACTGCTGAATAGCCCTTTAAATTACCTTTCATTTGAGTATAATATTGAGTGAAAACAAAATTTTCGGTTTTTTGCAAAAAATGATGATGTATACACTGTCTTTTTTGCCAAAAAATTAAAATATTTTTTTCACTCAAAATTATACTCAAATGAAAGGTAATACTAAGGGCATCCAATAAAACTACTTATCACTGCGAAATTCCTAGTAGTTTCTGAGATAATGACGATTATGGAGGATCGACAATGGGATTTTTTATGCATTTTAATGCAAAATCCATACTAAATCTCAGAATTTCGCAGAGATTTATGCACTGCTGAATAGCCCTTTAAATTACCTTTCATTTGAGTATAATATTGAGTGAAAACAAAATTTTCGGTTTTTTGCAAAAAATGATGATGTATACACTGTCTTTTTTGCCAAAAAATGAAAATATTTTTTTTCACTCAAAATTATACTCAAATGAAAGGTAATACTAAGGGCATCCAATAAAACTACTTATCACTGCGAAATTCCTAGTAGTTTCTGAGATAATGACGATTATGGAGGATCGACAATGGGATTTTTTATGCATTTTAATGCAAAATCCATACTTAATCTCAGAATTTCGCAGAGATTTATGCACTGCTGAATAGCCCTTTAAATTACCTTTCATTTGAGTATAATATTGAGTGAAAACAAAATTTTCGGTTTTTTGCAAAAAATGATGATGTATACACTGTCTTTTTTGCCAAAAAATGAAAATATTTTTTTTTACTCAATATTATACTCAAATGAAAGGTAATACTAAGGGCATCCAATAAAACTACTTATCACTGCGAAATTCCTAGTAGTTTCTGAAATAATGACGATTATGGAGGATCGACAATGGGATTTTTTATGCATTTTAATGCAAAATCCATACTAAATCTCAGAATTTCGCAGATTTTTATGCACTGCTGAATAGCCCTTTAAATTACCTTTCATTTGAGTATAATATTGAGTGAAAACAAAATTTTCGGTTTTTTGCAAAAAATGATGTCTTTTTTGCCAAAAAATGAAAATATTTTTTTTTCACTCAATATTATACTCAAATGAAAGGTAATACTAAGGGCAGCCAATAAAACTACTTATCACTGCGAAATTCCTAGTAGTTTCTGAGATAATGACGATTATGGAGGATCGACAAGGGGATTTTTTATGCATTTTAATGCAAAATCCATACTAAATCTCAGAATTTCGCAGAGATTTATGCACTGCTGAATAGCCCTTTAAATTACCTTTCATTTGAGTATAATATTGAGTGAAAACAAAATTTTAGGTTTTTTGCAAAAAATGATGATGTATACACTGTCTTTTTTGCCAAAAAATTAAAATATTTTTTTTCACTCAATATTATACTCAAATGAAAGGTAATACTAAGGGCAGCCAATAAAACTACTTATCACTGCGAAATTCCTAGTAGTTTCTGAGATAATGACGATTATGGAGGATCGACAATTGGATTTTTTATGCATTTTAATGCAAAATCCATACTAAATCTCAGAATTTCGCAGAGATTTATGCACTGCTGAATAGCCCTTTAAATTACCTTTCATTTGAGTATAATATTGAGTGAAAACAAAATTTTCGGTTTTTTGCAAAAAATTATGATGTATACACTGTCTTTTTTGCCAAAAAATGAAAATATTTTTTTTCACTCAATATTACACTCAAATGAAAGGTAATACTAAGGGCAGCCAATAAAACTACTTATCACTGCGAAATTCCTAGTAGTTTCTGAGATAATGACGATTATGGAGGAACGACAATGGGATTTTTTATGCATTTTAATGCAAAATCCATACTAAATCTCAGAATTTCGCAGAGATTTATGCACTGCTGAATAGCTCTTTAAATTACCTTTCATTTTAGTATAATATTGAGTGAAAACAAAATTTTCGGTTTTTTGCAAAAAATGATGATGTATACACTGTCTTTTTTTGCCAAAAAATGAAAATATTTTTTTCACTCAATATTATACTCAAATGAAAGGTAATACTAAGGGCATCCAATAAAACTACTTATCACTGCGAAATTCCTAGTAGTTTCTGAGATAATGACGATTATGGAGGATCGACAATGGGATTTTTTATGCATTTTAATGCAAAATCCATACTAAATCTCAGAATTTCGCAGAGATTTATGCACTGCTGAATAGCCCTTTAAATTACCTTTCATTTGAGTATAATATTGAGTGAAAACAAAATTTTCGGTTTTTTGCAAAAAATGATGATGTATACACTGTTTTTTTTTGCCAAAAAATGAAAATATTTTTTTTCACTCAATATTATACTCAAATGAAAGGTAATACTAAGGGCATCCAATAAAACTACTTATCACTGCGAAATTCCTAGTAGTTTCTGAGATAATGACGATTATGGAGGATCGACAATGGGATTTTTTATGCATTTTAATGCAAAATCCATACTAAATCTCAGAATTTCGCAGAGATTTATGCACTGCTGAATAGCCCTTTAAATTACCTTTCATTTGAGTATAATATTGAGTGAAAACAAAATTTTCGGTTTTTTGCAAAAAATGATGATGTATACCTTTTTTTGCCAAAAAATGAAAATATTTTTTTTCACTCAATATTATACTCAAATGAAAGGTAATACTAAGGGCATCCAATAAAACTACTTATCACTGCGAAATTCCTAGTAGTTTCTGAGATAATGACGATTATGGAGGATCGACAATGGGATTTTTTATGCATTTTAATGCAAAATCCTTACTAAATCTCAGAATTTCGCAGAGATTTATGCACTGCTGAATAGCCCTTTAAATTACCTTTCATTTGAGTATAATATTGAGTGAAAACAAAATTTTCGGTTTTTTGCAAAAAATTATGATGTATACACTGTCTTTTTTGCCAAAAAATGAAAATATTTTTTTTTCACTCAATATTATACTCAAATGAAAGGTAATACTAAGGGCATCCAATAAAACTACTTATCACTGCGAAATTCCTAGTAGTTTCTGAGATAATGACGATTATGGAGGATCGACAATGGGATTTTTTATGCATTTTAATGCAAAATCCTTACTAAATCTCAGAATTTCGCAGAGATTTATGCACTGCTGAATAGCCCTTTAAATTACCTTTCATTTGAGTATAATATTGAGTGAAAACAAAATTTTCGGTTTTTTGCAAAAAATGATGATGTATACACTGTCTTTTTTGCCAAAAAATGAAAATATTTTTTTTCACTCAAAATTATACTCAAATGAAAGGTAATACTAAGGGCATCCAATAAAACTACTTATCACTGCGAAATTCCTAGTAGTTTCTGAGATAATGACGATTATGGAGGATCGACAATGGGATTTTTTATGCATTTTAATGCAAAATCCATACTTAATCTCAGAATTTCGCAGAGATTTATGCACTGCTGAATAGCCCTTTAAATTACCTTTCATTTGAGTATAATATTGAGTGAAAACAAAATTTTAGGTTTTTTGCAAAAAATGATGATGTATACACTGTCTTTTTTGCCAAAAAATGAAAATATTTTTTTTCACTCAATATTATACTCAAATGAAAGGTAATACTAAGGGCAGCCAATAAAACTACTTATCACTGCGAAATTCCTAGTAGTTTCTGAGATAATGACGATTATGGAGGATCGACAATTGGATTTTTTATGCATTTTAATGCAAAATCCATACTAAATCTCAGAATTTCGCAGAGATTTATGCACTGCTGAATAACCCTTTAAATTACCTTTCATTTGAGTATAATATTGAGTGAAAACAAAATTTTCGGTTTTTTGCAAAAAATGATGATGTATACACTGTCTTTTTTTTGCCAAAAAATGAAAATATTTTTTTTCACTCAATATTATACTCAAATGAAAGGTAATACTAAGGGCATCCAATAAAACTACTTATCACTGCGAAATTCCTAGTAGTTTCTGAGATAATGACGATTATGGAGGATCGACAATGGGATTTTTTATGCATTTTAATGCAAAATCCATACTAAATCTCAGAATTTCGCAGAGATTTATGCACTGCTGAATAGCCCTTTAAATTACCTTTCATTTGAGTATAATATTGAGTGAAAACAAAATTTTCGGTTTTTTGCAAAAAATGATGATGTATACACTGTCTTTTTTGCCAAAAAATGAAAATATTTTTTTCACTCAATATTATACTCAAATGAAAGGTAATACTAAGGGCAACCAATAAAACTACTTATCACTGCGAAATTCCTAGTAGTTTCTGAGATAATGACGATTATGGAGGATCGACAATGGGATTTTTTATGCATTTTAATGCAAAATCCATACTAAATCTCAGAATTTCGCAGAGATTTATGCACTGCTGAATAGCCCTTTAAATTACCTTTCATTTGAGTATAATATTGAGTGAAAACAAAATTTTCGGTTTTTTGCAAAAAATGATGATGTATACCTTTTTTTGCCAAAAAATGAAAATATTTTTTTTTACTCAATATTATACTCAAATGAAAGGTAATACTAAGGGCATCCAATAAAACTACTTATCACTGCGAAATTCAGTAGTTTCTGAGATAATGACGATTATGGAGGATCTACAATGGGATTTTTTATGCATTTTAATGCAAAATCCATACTTAATCTCAGAATTTCGCAGAGATTTATGCACTGCTGAATAGCCCCTTAAATTACCTTTCATTTGAGTATAATATTGAGTGAAAACAAAATTTTCGGTTTTTTGCAAAAAATTATGATGTATACACTGTCTTTTTTGCCAAAAAATGAAAATATTTTTTTCACTCAATATTATACTCAAATGAAAGGTAATACTAAGGGCATCCAATAAAACTACTTATCACTGCGAAATTCCTAGTAGTTTCTGAGATAATGACGATTATGGAGGATCGACAATGGGATTTTTTATGCATTTTAATGCAAAATCCATACTAAATCTCAGAATTTTGCAGAGATTTATGCACTGCTGAATAGCCCTTTAAATTACCTTTCATTTGAGTATAATATTGAGTGGAAACAAAATTTTCGGTTTTTTGCAAAAAATGATGATGTATAAATACACTGTCTTTTTTGCCAAAAAATTAAAATATTTTTTTTTCACTCAATATTATACTCAAATGAAAGGTAATACTAAGGGCATCCAATAAAACTACTTATCACTGGGAAAATCCTAGTAGTTTCTGAGATAATGACGCTTATGGAGGAACGACAATTGGATTTTTTATGCATTTTAATGCAAAATCCATACTAAATCTCAGAATTTCGCAGAGATTTATGCACTGCTGAATAGCCCTTTAAATTACCTTTCATTTGAGTGTAATATTGAGTGAAAACAAAATTTTCGGTTTTTTGCAAAAAATTATGATGTATACACTGTATTTTTTGCCAAAAAATGAAAATATTTTTTTTCACTCAATATTACACTCAAATGAAAGGTAATACTAAGGGCAGCCAATAAAACTACTTATCACTGCGAAATTCCTAGTAGTTTCTGAGATAATGACGATTATGGAGGATCGACAATGGGATTTTTTATGCATTTTAATGCAAAATCCATACTAAATCTCAGAATTTCGCAGAGATTTATGCACTGCTGAATAGCCCTTTAAATTACCTTTCATTTGAGTATAATATTGAGTGAAAACAAAATTTTCGGTTTTTTGCAAAAAATGATGATGTATACACTGTCTTTTTTTGCCAAAAAATGAAAATATTTTTTTTCACTCAATATTATACTCAAATGAAAGGTAATACTAAGGGCATCCAATAAAACTACTTATCACTGCGAAATTCCTAGTAGTTTCTGAGATAATGACGATTATGGAGGATCGACAATGGGATTTTTTATGCATTTTAATGCAAAATCCATACTAAATCTCAGAATTTCGCAGAGATTTATGCACTGCTGAATAGCCCTTTAAATTGCCTTTCATTTGAGTATAATATTGAGTGAAAACAAAATTTTCGGTTTTTTGCAAAAAATGATGATGTATACACTGTCTTTTTTTGCCAAAAAATGAAAATATTTTTTTTCACTCAATATTATACTCAAATGAAAGGTAATACTAAGGGCAGCCAATAAAACTACTTATCACTGCGAAATTCCTAGTAGTTTCTGAGATAATGACGATTATGGAGGATCGACAATGGGATTTTTTATGCATTTTAATGCAAAATCCATACTAAATCTCAGAATTTCGCAGAGATTTATGCACTGCTGAATAGCCCTTTAAATTACCTTTCAATTGAGTATAATATTGAGTGAAAACAAAATTTTCGGTTTTTTGCAAAAAATGATGATGTATACACTGTCTTTTTTGCCAAAAAATGAAAATATTTTTTTCACTCAATATTATACTCAAATAAAAGGTAATACTAAGGGCAACCAATAAAACTACTTATCACTGCGAAATTCCTAGTAGTTTCTGAGATAATGACGATTATGGAGGATCGACAATGGGATTTTTTATGCATTTTAATGCAAAATCCATACTAAATCTCAGAATTTCGCAGAGATTTATGCACTGCTGAATAGCCCTTTAAATTACCTTTCATTTGAGTATAATATTGAGTGAAAACAAAATTTTCGGTTTTTTGCAAAAAATGATGATGTATACACTGTCTTTTTAGCCAAAAAATGAAAATATTTTTTTTCACTCAATATTATACTCAAATGAAAGGTAATACTAAGGGCATCCAATAAAACTACTTATCACTGCGAAATTCCTAGTAGTTTCTGAGATAATGACGATTATGGAGGATCGACAATGGGATTTTTTATGCATTTTAATGCAAAATCCATACTAAATCTCAGAATTTCGCAGAGATTTATGCACTGCTGAATAGCCCTTTAAATTACCTTTCATTTGAGTATAATATTGAGTGAAAACAAAATTTTCGGTTTTTTGCAAAAAATTATGATGTATACACTGTCTTTTTTGCCAAAAAATGAAAATATTTTTTTCACTCAATATTATACTCAAATGAAAGGTAATACTAAGGGCATCCAATAAAACTACTTATCACTGGGAAAATCCTAGTAGTTTCTGAGATAATGACGCTTATGGAGGAACGACAATGGGATTTTTTATGCATTTTAATGCAAAATCCATACTAAATCTCAGAATTTCGCAGAGATTTATGCACTGCTGAATAGCTCTTTAAATTACCTTTCATTTGAGTATAATATTGAGTGAAAACAAAATTTTCGGTTTTTTGCAAAAAATGATGATGTATACACTGTCTTTTTTGCCAAAAAATGAAAATATTTTTTTTCACTCAATATTATACTCAAATGAAAGGTAATACTAAGGGCATCCAATAAAACTACTTATCACTGCGAAATTCCTAGTAGTTTCTGAGATAATGACGATTATGGAGGATCGACAATGGGATTTTTTATGCATTTTAATGCAAAATCCATACTAAATCTCAGAATTTCGCAGAGATTTATGCACTGCTGAATAGCCCTTTAAATTACCTTTCATTTAAGTATAATATTGAGTGAAAACAAAATTTTCGGTTTTTTGCAAAAAATGATGATGTATACACTGTCTTTTTTGCCAAAAAATGAAAATATTTTTTTTCACTCAATATTATACTCAAATGAAAGGTAATACTAAGGGCATCCAATAAAACTACTTATCACTGCGAAATTCCTAGTAGTTTCTGAGATAATGACGATTATGGAGGATCGACAATGGGATTTTTTATGCATTTTAATGCAAAATCCATACTAAATCTCAGAATTTCGCAGAGATTTATGCACTGCTGAATAGCCCTTTAAATTACCTTTCATTTGAGTATAATATTGAGTGAAAACAAAATTTTCGGTTTTTTGCAAAAAATGATGATGTATACACTGTTTTTTTTTTGCCAAAAAATTAAAATATTTTTTTTTCACTCAATATTATACTCAAATGAAAGGTAATACTAAGGGCATCCAATAAAACTACTTATCACTGGGAAAATCCTAGTAGTTTCTGAGATAATGACGCTTATGGAGGAACGACAATTGGATTTTTTATGCATTTTAATGCAAAATCCATACTAAATCTCAGAATTTCGCAGAGATTTATGCACTGCTGAATAGCCCTTTAAATTACCTTTCATTTGAGTGTAATATTGAGTGAAAACAAAATTTTCGGTTTTTTGCAAAAAATTATGATGTATACACTGTATTTTTTGCCAAAAAATGAAAATATTTTTTTTCACTCAATATTACACTCAAATGAAAGGTAATACTAAGGGCAGCCAATAAAACTACTTATCACTGCGAAATTCCTAGTAGTTTCTGAGATAATGACGATTATGGAGGATCGACAATGGGATTTTTTATGCATTTTAATGCAAAATCCATACTAAATCTCAGAATTTCGCAGAGATTTA
This sequence comes from Eustalomyia histrio, assembly GCA_949748255.1. NCBI lineage: Eukaryota > Metazoa > Arthropoda > Insecta > Diptera > Anthomyiidae > Eustalomyia > Eustalomyia histrio. The sequence continues at coordinate 139,958,609 of OX456525.1, forward strand.
TGCACTGCTGAATAGCCCTTTAAATTACCTTTCATTTGAGTATAATATTGAGTGAAAACAAAATTTTCGGTTTTTTGCAAAAAATGATGATGTATACACTGTCTTTTTTTGCCAAAAAATGAAAATATTTTTTTTCACTCAATATTATACTCAAATGAAAGGTAATACTAAGGGCATCCAATAAAACTACTTATCACTGCGAAATTCCTAGTAGTTTCTGAGATAATGACGATTATGGAGGATCGACAATGGGATTTTTTATGCATTTTAATGCAAAATCCATACTAAATCTCAGAATTTCGCAGAGATTTATGCACTGCTGAATAGCCCTTTAAATTGCCTTTCATTTGAGTATAATATTGAGTGAAAACAAAATTTTCGGTTTTTTGCAAAAAATGATGATGTATACACTGTCTTTTTTTGCCAAAAAATGAAAATATTTTTTTTCACTCAATATTATACTCAAATGAAAGGTAATACTAAGGGCAGCCAATAAAACTACTTATCACTGCGAAATTCCTAGTAGTTTCTGAGATAATGACGATTATGGAGGATCGACAATGGGATTTTTTATGCATTTTAATGCAAAATCCATACTAAATCTCAGAATTTCGCAGAGATTTATGCACTGCTGAATAGCCCTTTAAATTACCTTTCAATTGAGTATAATATTGAGTGAAAACAAAATTTTCGGTTTTTTGCAAAAAATGATGATGTATACACTGTCTTTTTTGCCAAAAAATGAAAATATTTTTTTCACTCAATATTATACTCAAATAAAAGGTAATACTAAGGGCAACCAATAAAACTACTTATCACTGCGAAATTCCTAGTAGTTTCTGAGATAATGACGATTATGGAGGATCGACAATGGGATTTTTTATGCATTTTAATGCAAAATCCATACTAAATCTCAGAATTTCGCAGAGATTTATGCACTGCTGAATAGCCCTTTAAATTACCTTTCATTTGAGTATAATATTGAGTGAAAACAAAATTTTCGGTTTTTTGCAAAAAATGATGATGTATACACTGTCTTTTTAGCCAAAAAATGAAAATATTTTTTTTCACTCAATATTATACTCAAATGAAAGGTAATACTAAGGGCATCCAATAAAACTACTTATCACTGCGAAATTCCTAGTAGTTTCTGAGATAATGACGATTATGGAGGATCGACAATGGGATTTTTTATGCATTTTAATGCAAAATCCATACTAAATCTCAGAATTTCGCAGAGATTTATGCACTGCTGAATAGCCCTTTAAATTACCTTTCATTTGAGTATAATATTGAGTGAAAACAAAATTTTCGGTTTTTTGCAAAAAATTATGATGTATACACTGTCTTTTTTGCCAAAAAATGAAAATATTTTTTTCACTCAATATTATACTCAAATGAAAGGTAATACTAAGGGCATCCAATAAAACTACTTATCACTGGGAAAATCCTAGTAGTTTCTGAGATAATGACGCTTATGGAGGAACGACAATGGGATTTTTTATGCATTTTAATGCAAAATCCATACTAAATCTCAGAATTTCGCAGAGATTTATGCACTGCTGAATAGCTCTTTAAATTACCTTTCATTTGAGTATAATATTGAGTGAAAACAAAATTTTCGGTTTTTTGCAAAAAATGATGATGTATACACTGTCTTTTTTGCCAAAAAATGAAAATATTTTTTTTCACTCAATATTATACTCAAATGAAAGGTAATACTAAGGGCATCCAATAAAACTACTTATCACTGCGAAATTCCTAGTAGTTTCTGAGATAATGACGATTATGGAGGATCGACAATGGGATTTTTTATGCATTTTAATGCAAAATCCATACTAAATCTCAGAATTTCGCAGAGATTTATGCACTGCTGAATAGCCCTTTAAATTACCTTTCATTTAAGTATAATATTGAGTGAAAACAAAATTTTCGGTTTTTTGCAAAAAATGATGATGTATACACTGTCTTTTTTGCCAAAAAATGAAAATATTTTTTTTCACTCAATATTATACTCAAATGAAAGGTAATACTAAGGGCATCCAATAAAACTACTTATCACTGCGAAATTCCTAGTAGTTTCTGAGATAATGACGATTATGGAGGATCGACAATGGGATTTTTTATGCATTTTAATGCAAAATCCATACTAAATCTCAGAATTTCGCAGAGATTTATGCACTGCTGAATAGCCCTTTAAATTACCTTTCATTTGAGTATAATATTGAGTGAAAACAAAATTTTCGGTTTTTTGCAAAAAATGATGATGTATACACTGTTTTTTTTTTGCCAAAAAATGAAAATATTTTTTTTCACTCAATATTATACTCAAATGAAAGGTAATACTAAGGGCATCCAATAAAACTACTTATCACTGCGAAATTCCTAGTAGTTTCTGAGATAATGACGATTATGGAGGATCGACAATGGGATTTTTTATGCATTTTAATGCAAAATCCATACTAAATCTCAGAATTTCGCAGAGATTTATGCACTGCTGAATAGCCCTTTAAATTACCTTTCATTTGAGTATAATATTGAGTGAAAACAAAATTTTCGGTTTTTTGCAAAAAATGATGATGTATACACTGTCTTTTTTGCCAAAAAATGAAAATATTTTTTTTCACTCAATATTATACTCAAATGAAAGGTAATACTAAGGGCATCCAATAAAACTACTTATCACTGCGAAATTCCTAGTAGTTTCTGAGATAATGACGATTATGGAGGATCGACAATGGGATTTTTTATGCATTTTAATGCAAAATCCATACTAAATCTCAGAATTTCGCAGAGATTTATGCACTGCTGAATAGCCCTTTAAGTTACCTTTCATTTAAGTATAATATTGAGTGGAAACAAAATTTTCGGTTTTTTTGCAAAAAATGATGACTGTCTTTTTTGCCAAAAAATTAAAATATTTTTTTTCACTCAATATTATACTCAAATGAAAGGTAATACTAAGGGCATCCAAAAAAACTACCTATCACTGGGAAATTCCTAGTAGTTTCTGAGATAATGACGATTATGGAGGAACGACAATGGGATTTTTATGCATTTTAATGCAAAATCCATACTAAATCTCAGAATTTCGCAGAGATTTATGCACTGCTGAATAGCCCTTTAAATAATATTGAGTGAAAACAAAAAGTTCGGTATTTTGCAAAAAATGATGTATACACTGTCTTTTTTGCCAAAAAATGCAAATATTTTGTTTCACTCAATATTATACTCAAATGAAAGGTAATACTAAGGGCATCCAATAAAACTACTTATCACTGCGAAATTCCTAGTAGTTTCTGAGATAATGACGATTATGGAGGATCGACAATGGGATTTTTTATGCATTTTAATGCAAAATCCATACTAAATCTCAGAATTTCGCAGAGATTTATGCACTGCTGAATAGCCCTTTAAATTACCTTTCATTTAAATATAATATTGAGTGAAAACAAAATTTTCGGTTTTTTGCAAAAAATGATGATGTATAATACACTGTCTTTTTTGCCAAAAAATGAAAATATTTTTTTTCACTCAATATTATACTCAAATGAAAGGTAATACTAAGGGCATCCAATAAAACTACTTATCACTGCGAAATTCCTAGTAGTTTCTGAGATAATGACGATTATGGAGGATCGACAATGGGATTTTTTATGCGTTTTAATGCGAAATCCATACTAAATCTCAGAATTTCGCAGAGATTTATGCACTGCTGAATAGCCCTTTAAATTACCTTTCATTTGAGTATAATATTGAGTGAAAACAAAATTTTCGGTATTTTGCAAAAAATGATGATGTATACACTGTCTTTTTTGCCAAAAAATGAAAATATTTTTTTTCACTCAATATTATACTCAAATGAAAGGTAATACTAAGGGCATCCAATAAAACTACTTATCACTGCGAAATTCCTAGTAGTTTCTGAGATAATGACGATTATGGAGGATCGACAATGGGATTTTTTATGCATTTTAATGCAAAATCCATACTAAATCTCAGAATTTCGCAGAGATTTATGCACTGCTGAATAGCCCTTTAAATTACCTTTCATTTGAGTATAATATTGAGTGAAAACAAAATTTTCGGTTTTTTGCAAAAAATGATGATGTATACACTGTCTTTTTCCCAAAAAATGAAAATATTTTTTTTCACTCAATATTATACTCAGATGAAAGGTAATACTAAGGGCATCCAATAAAACTACTTATCACTGCGAAATTCCTAGTAGTTTCTGAGATAATGACGATTATGGAGGATCGACAATGGGATTTTTTATGCATTTTAATGCAAAATCCATACTAAATCTCAGAATTTCGCAGAGATTTATGCACTGCTGAATAGCCCTTTAAATTACCTTTCATTTGAGTATAATATTGAGTTTAAACAAGATTTTCGGTTTTTTGCAAAAAATGATGTATACACTGTCTTTTTTGCCAAAAAATGAAAATATCTTTTTTCACTCAAATGAAAGGTAATACTAAGGGCATCCAATAAAACTAATTATCACTGCGAAAGTCCTAGTAGTTTCTGAGATAATGACGATTATGGAGGATCGACAATGGAATTTTTTATGCATTTTAATGCAAAATCCATACTAAATCTCAGAATTTCGCAGAGATTTATGCACTGTTGAATAGCCCTTTAAATTACCTTTCATTTGAGTATAATATTGAGTGAAAACAAAATTTTCTGTTTTTTGCAAAAAATGATGATGTATACACTGTCTTTTTTGCCAAAAAATTAAAATATTTTTTTTCACTAATATACTCAAATGAAAGGTAATACTAAGGGTATCCAATAAAACCTATTTAGAAGAAATAGCATTCAATGAACTTTAAGAAGAACGTGATGTGCTGCGTGATAAGGCGCGTGATAAGGCGTGTGAAAATATCCTGAAAATACAGCAGGAAAATAAGCGTAGATTCGATAAGAATCAAGTACCGAAGAAAGACTACAATGTTAATCACCTGGTCGGCATTAAGTTAAAGCCGAAGTTTCTCAGACCGTATAGGATAGCTAGAAAACTTAATCATGGTTGGTACGATGTGGAGAATATTTTGGAATGTGAGCGATCTAGGAGATGTCGTTGAATTCATGAAGCCGTGGGGTACTACATTCGGGCTGAATTCTACATCAGGAGGGCCGAATGTGCGATTGCGCGATAAAGTTTTAAATACTAAGGACTTTATTAATAGAAAAAACATAGATTCTATTGACTTTTTCTAATAGAACAATTCTTAGATTCTAAGGATATTTTAAAGTTTTTCTTTAAGATGGTCCTTAAAGTCTCAAAATTTTTCTTTAAGAAAAAGTCCTTAGAATCTAAGTACTTTTCATGATAAAAAGACCTTAGAATCTAAGAATTTTTTATTCAAAGAAAGGCCTTAGAATCTAAGATTTTTTTTAAGAATACAGTGCGCCCTCGGTTACTGCGATTAATAAATACCAAGGCAGTTGCAACAACCGCGGTTGTTACATCTACCGAGTAACAAATTGTATAGGCCAATTGTGGAACTTTAATAAACATAGCTTTAAGTATTTAAATACAAACAATATCTAGTTTATATTGTTCTAAAGATAATTTTGGGCATAATTAACATATTTTTTTTATAGTCAGAAATTTTTGACTGCTTTTTTGTTACTAGAAATATGTTTCTGCACTGCAGTTTCTTGAAGAAGCAGATCATCCTTTATGCCGATTTTATTTTCTTTAGAACATTGAATACAAATGTTTAAAGAATTAATGGTATCCTTGGACTTTATTTTAGGTAAATCCTAGACATAGCTAATAGTTTCTTATACGCTTTCAATATCTTCTTGTTCAACAGTATGATTTCAGTTACTGTCTTCAAATATCCAAGAATTAATTTTTTCATTTGTAATGTCGGGGGTAATTTCATGATAATAATCACACTGAATACGTCACTGATGTAGGCGCATTGTATTCTAGTTCTTCGAGAATTACACTTTTTTCTTTAATTGTAAACTTAACCATTTTATTAATCACCGGCATCTCTATGTTTCAAAGGAAGAACTTTTCGCAATATGCATATATACTTTTTTATATTCTGCGAAATAACGGTAAAAAAAATAGTTAACAAAGATATAAACAAAAAACTTGACGACAAAATTTAAATGTTGAGTTTACTAAAGTAGGTTTTACACACTATGTATTTTACAGTGTGCTTGTCAAATTTCCCACTATATACATGGTGTGTAAAAGCAAAGAAAATTTGATGTTGTAAATGTCAGTCTGAATTTACAGTGTGAAAATTTTAAATAAGAGTGTGTTTTCTTTTCATCTGACAAAGCACCTGACATCAGCTGTTTTGCAAGTCAATTGTTTGTGGCGGCAATAATATTAATAACATTAAACGTTTTTTTTCTTTAAGTTTTCTTGCTTCATTTTTTTATTTTTCAATTTTATGGCAGCTATTGTTAAAATAATGCTGCAAATTGCAATTTTGACTCCATTTTTTAAATTTTATTTTCAAGAACACAAAACTCCTGCGAAAAAGTCATAATAAAAACAGCTGTTATGAACTATTTTAGGTTATGTCAGATGAAACCAAAAACGTAAGTGTGAAAGCAAAAATTATAAACCGTCTGTAAATTGACAATTTTGACAGACATGCGCAATTACAGATGAATCATGCAGCTGACAAAGCCACCGTAAAATACATAGTGTGTAAAACCCCCTTAAGTCACAATTTTTTGCCAAGTTGCATACACTGAGTCTACAATGTAAATATTGGAGTTGTTGCAATAATCGAGGAGTTGCGCCCATCGAGGGTTGCAGTAACCGGGGTAGTACTTTTATGAATTTTTATTCAAAAAAAACATTTTGCAGAACTTGTTGTCGTGCCCAACAATTGCACCTCTCACGCTCGTCGTTGATGAACATTATGCATAAATACTTGCATTTACACGCTTACAAGCCTCCTGACCATTCCAAACGTCGTCAATGGTCAGAATGGTGGCAAGAAATTGCAACAGTGGATGATAAATTTTCGAAGAAAATCATCTTCAGTGGTGAGGCACATTTTCACCTCAGTGGATTCGTCAATAAGCAGAATTGCCGCATTTGGGCGAATAATAATCCAAGAGTGATTGTCGAAAAACCAATGCACTCACAAAGAGTAACTGTTTGGTGCGGTTTATGGGCTGGCGGCATCATCGGGCCGTATTTTTTCCAAAATAAGGCCGGTCAGGCAGTTACTGTAAATGGTGTTCGCTATCGTGAGATGATAACGAACTTTTTATGGCCCGAATTGAAAGATATGGATGTGTACGATATGTGGTTTCAACAGGACGGTGGCACTTGCCACACAGCTAACGAAGCAATGGCTCTTTTGCGCGAAAAATTTAATGGCCGTGTTATCTCACGTGGTAGCGATGTCAATTGGCCGCCAAGATCATTTATTTGACACCGTTGGACTTATTTCTTTGGGGTTATTTGAGAGAAAAGGTGTACGTCAATAAGCCAGCAACAATTCAAGAGCTAAAGGATGAGATAATTCGGCACATTAATGTCATAGAACCTCAGTTATGCCTCAGCGTCATCGAAAATTTGGACCATCGGTTGGAGGTGTGCCGCCGAGGTCGCGGTGGCAATTTGGTCGATATTTTGTTCCATACATAATTGAAACATAACATATTAACATAATAAAAAGAAATTACAATAATTTCCTGAATAATTTGTGTTTTATTCAAAATCAACATCGCCCCTTAAAATTTAACCACCGTAACTATATTGATGGTTAAAATCTATTTATAAGCCAATAACTTGATTCTGACAATCATAGCTGAAGGCAGCAAGCATAATATAGTAGCAGTAATCATGTTGCTCTGAGTGTGTATTTTCAATATATCTATTAATTTCCCACAATTATTTCAATATTCTCTACACTCTAATTAATTTCTGTTGAAATTTACCCAACTTATAGTAGGAAACTGTACTCCTACTATAAGTTGGGTAAATTTACTCTGTGTGCGTCAATGAAAAAAAGTACACACATTATGCGTAAATTGATCAACACAAAGTAGATAAAACTACATTAAAAGTGTCTAAAATTTAAATCAAATTTTAAAATTGAAGAGTAAATTTACCAAATTTGTGCGTAAAAAAACACGCTTTACCTGTAAATGTACACATATAATTCGTAAAAATCCTAAAAAAATGCGCATATTTTCTACCACGATGTTTGTTTTGTAAAAAAAAAAAAAAACAATAAATTTATTGTTTAGTAATTCACACTAAAAATAAAAACAATAATTTTTTTGAGTAGTAATTCCAAATAATTGATAAATTAAAAAAACTCAAAGTTTTCTTCATAAATTTTGAAAATGTTTTAGTTTTTTTTTTTCAATTTCAATATGTCATAATTATTTTTACCATTATAAGTTAGTATATTTACAAACTTTGAGCGTAAAGTTTTTATTCAACAAAATAATACTAATTTTAGGCATAATGTGTTTAATTGTAAACATACAGCGGTATTCATAAACAGTATTTCAAACCAATTTTAAGCAAAATTTGCTAAATTGAATTCATAAACAAATTTAAGCTTTAAATACCTTTTTTAAACCTTGTGTAAATAAACGAATTTTTAAATTGTTTCGACCCTATTTTAAACCTATTTTAAAATGACATTTTTGATTTGTGTTTATTTTCATTTTAAACATTTTTGCAAAAAATTGTCATTTAATCAAATAAATTTATTTATTTTTGTTTTATAAATAATTAACATTCTATATTTGATCAAAAGAATTGGTAAAAACTATTTTTATTTGAAAAATGTAATATTTTTATTTAATTGTATTTTGTTCATAATAGAAAGTATGGCCAAAATTTTAAAAAAATCGTCAGACGAAAATTTACAAAAAGAGAATCGAATCGTTTTCGATTTCGTATAAAGAATTTAAACAGAAATAATGTTTTTTGATATTATTTATTGAAAGTAAACTAGTGGTGTGTAGTTTAATCAAAACAAAGCAAATAAAACCGGTTATTTGAATACTTTTTTATCTACAATAAAATCATTATCTATGTAACACTTTTACTGGGCATTTTGTTTTGACTCTTTTTCTTTTTTTATTTAATAAACAAGTTTTCATAAATTTTTTATTTTATAAAAACAATATTTTTCTGAAAAATTACAAAAAAAAAAAATAACTAGAAACGAGTACCGTATGATTTAGTAATCATTGATTTGTATCGTTACGATTAATGTGACAAATAATAAAATACAGTGTTGCCATCCTCAAGTTAAAAAAAAACATTAAACGTTTTTAAGTTAAAATACTGATTACGAATACGAATTTTTAATAAACCTTTTTTTAGGGTTAAAATGTTTTTAAACTAAAATGCATATCAAACTTGAATTAAGATTTTTTATGAATACCGCTGATAGTGTCTAAAAATACTTCGTGTGTGTATTATTGTATATGAAAGTGTGCGCAAAAAAGTTTTACGCATTTGGTGTTTATATTTACCAAATTATCGTAATATTACGTAAAACTTTACCCATTTTATAGTAGTAAATTTACAAGCATTTTTTAGAGTGTAGTAAATACCTGTAGTAATATATATGTAAACAAAGATAATTACTTTTTTGAAACTTCTGTTGTTATTTTCTTTTTCATGTCATGTAAAGCCTAAAAGAAAAGATTAAAAAGTTGTAAAAGAAAAATGTTGTCTATGACAACAATTTGGCTTATTGTTTTCGTTGAGTCATTGTTTATGTTAACAAAACGCATACAATTTTCGAGACAGTCAAACAAAATTAACGATGTTTTCAAAGCAACAATGCTGCGTTTTGACTGGAAAATTAATCTAGTCAAAAGCTGATTAACTGCTTAATTTCACAACAACCATTAGCAGTTAAATCTCTTTTTACTAGATTTACTCTGCAGTGTTGACTATAACAATCCAAAAGCCAATATTAATTAATATACAGGTTGGTTGAAAAGTTCCTGCACTCACCAAGAGATGGCACTGCTAGCTCCAAACTTTTTTTTTCTCAAGTTGGTATTACTGTCCTGAGAACACATGCAAAGTTGCAAGTCATTCTGTCAATTCTTTATTTGTTTACAAGCCATTTGAAGTTGACGTGTCATTGATTTTTTTTAATATGGAAAAAATTGAATATCGTGCAGTCATTAGATTCTTTGTTTTGAAGGGTTTAAAAGCAAAGGAAATTTATGAACAATTGTTAGAAGTGTATAAGGAGTCCTCACCTTCAAAACGCACCGTTGAATTTTGGCTTGGTGAATTTAAAAGTGGTCGTACCAGCCTTAAAGACGATCCACGCGAAGGACGACCAAAAACTGTAACTACAGCAGAAATCATTGAGCAGGTACATAATATGGTTAGTGAAGATCCAAGTTTGACTAAGCGTGAAATTGCTAATGCCATAGGCATCTCAGACGAACGAGTACTCCATATTTTACATAAAGAATTACGTATGAAAAAACTGTTTGGAAAGTTAGTGCCGCACACATTAACAATTCAACAAAAACTGGATCGAAAACAAATTTCTCAGCGTAATTTGGAGCGTTTTAAGCCGAATAAAACCGACTTCTTGCGTCGTTTTATAACTATGGATGAGACTTGGATCTACCACCATGATCCTAAATTGAAACAAAAACGTTTACAGTGGACTGAAGCTGGTTGTTCAGCTCCAAAGCAGGTGAAGTCACAACGATCAGCAAAGAAGGTTATGGCATCAGTTTTTTGGGATGCAAAAGGAATTTTGTTGATTGATTATCTTCAGAAAGGTAAAACAATCAACTCTGAATATTATTGCAGCCTTTTGGATCAGCTGGATGAAAAAATATGTGAGAAAAGACCTGGTTTAAAGAAGAAAAAAATTATTTTTTATCAAGACAATGCACCTGCTCACAAAAGTGTTTTGACGATGGCTAAATTCAAAGAATTAAAGTACGAATTGCTTGAACATCCACCGTATTCACCAGATTTGGCTCCCAGTGACTACTATCTCTTCAGAAATCTCAAACAATTCCTTTGTGGAAAGCATTTTTCGTCGAATGAAGAGGTCATAGCAGCCGTAGACGGTTATTTAGCAGAGCTTCCGGAAAACCATTATAAGGATGGGATAAAATTATTGGAAGATCATTGGAAGATTATTGGAACAAGTGTATTGAGCTTTTAGGAGATTATATTGAATAAAAAAATATATTTCGTAACAAAAACAGTATTCTTTCATTTCGAGCGCAGGAACTTTGCAACCAACCTGTATATTTATGTTACCAAAATATGTGAACATATTAATTATTAACTTTTAAATATTAAAAAAGTTTAGGTTTTGCTAACAAAATAAAAAACTACTTATAAACTACTTTACCATTTGTACTGGCAAAATTTCAAAAGCTAATTTTAAATTTTCTCAAACTTTTATTAACTTTAATTGAAAATTATATAAAAGCACAGTAGGTAAATAATTTTCTCACATTTATTATAACAAATTTTTTTTTTGAAAAAAAAATAATTTAATACACATATGCTTTTAATAGCGTTTATAAAGAATATATTTTAAAATTAATTTTAGTGGTAAAACGTGATATATTGTAATTGTATATTTTTTTTATATAAAATGGTTTTAGTTAACATATTTCAGATGAAAAATATTAAGCATCATATGTTGAATTAAAAATGAAAATGAAGAGAGAAAATAAACGAAAATGAATAGAAACATGTTAAATGTAACAAAATTAAAATTGTATATGTATAACTATGTATAATGTACTTTTAGGAATTTTCGACAGAAACTTGTTAAAAATGTGGGGTTAAATAGGAGAGCAGGCCAAAAACCTGATAAGTTTTTTCCCTTGCTTCAGCGAATCTGGACTCGGATATTTCACACAGGAAAACATGCCTCTAAAAACCCTTAAATTATTTCTATCTTGTGAAATAACGACTTTCTTGTAGAAAAGATACTCAGAATATTAATAAAATAATTTTGTATAAGAAAAAGTATTTAGAACCCAATAGCTGTTTTCTACGAAAAGGTTTTTTATACAAAATACAAGATTTTTGGAAATTTTTGTGATAGAAACATTTTAGATTCTCAGATTCTGCAAACTGATTCTTAGAAAAAAATTCTAATATTCTTAAAAAAAAACTTAGATTCTTAAAAATTCTTAGGATTTGAGAACTTTTCATCATGAAAAATACTTACACTGGCGGTCATAAAAACCGCATCACACCGAAATTTGTAGAAAAAGAAAAAAAAATTGCGGTCTCTAATAATTTGAAATATGAAATCATTGAATTCGGATAAAGTAGGAAAAACAACTGTACACCATCTGGCTTTCTGGAAACTTCACTCTTTAAACTACACAGTTATCCTTGTATTTTTCACCATCTGAACGACGAACATACGGCAGATTATCTGCGCATAGCAAGTTGAATATGCTTTCATTAGACCATAAAACTTTTCTCCAGTTTCGATATTTTTTGGCCCAAGCCAAGCGGTTGGAGTTCATCCGCTTCGTCAATAAGGGCTTTTTAGCCGGTCGTCTTCCATATAGTCTGCACTCCCGCAGTCTTCTACGCAAAGTTTCCACGCTTAAATCCACATTGTGGTAGCTCTTCATTTCGGCCCTTATTTCCACTGCACTTTTGAAGCGATCTTTCAAACTTAGTCATCGTATTACGCCGTCTGTCCGGGTGTTAGTCTTTCGAGGTCTTCCTAATCCTGTCGTCCTTGCGAACGAGTCCAAATGATTTTTTTTCTTATGATCCTTACAATGGTTGAATGTGGGCATCAGACTTTATGAGCTATGCGACGATAAGGAACTCAAATATACTTCAAAACAAAAATTTCTAACTTTGGTCACGCGTCAATTGCTTATACCGTGTAGACATTTTTTGCGTTCTAAGAAAAAATGGATTTATAACCAAATTTATACGGCAAAAAATTGGCAGACTCTGCTTGATTCGTTACAAAACGGTAAATAGGCAAATACCCATAATAAAAAGGAAAGAAGGTATGCGGTGTTTTTTTAACTTTTATCGAAATTGCTGAAGAGTTTTCAATGGTGCGGTTTTTATGACCGCCAGTGTAGATTCTAAGAACTTTTTCTAGTAGAAATATTTTTAGATTCTAAGGACTTTTTTAAAAGAAAAATTCTGAGACCCTGAGGAGTATATACAAAATTTTTCAAAATGTCCTTAGAATCTAAGAATTGTTCTATTACAAAAAGACCATAGAATATGTTTTTATTAAAAAAGTCCTTAAAATTAAAAATCTTTTTTAAGTATTTTTGTTTAAAAAAGTCGACAGTATCAAAAAAGTTTTCTTTAAAAAGTCCTTAATAGTAAATTTTTTCTTTAAGAAAAACATTTTTTAAAAAAATATTCTTTATTTTAAAGAACTTTTTCATAGCTTTGAATCATAATAAAACTTTAGAGAAAATATTATGGTAAAACTATGGTTATTTTAATACAGGGTGTCCGCCGGGAAGGTATACTATTTTGTTTGTTTATAATTTTTGTTTAAATGAAAGAGAATGGATCTTATATTGATAAATGTTTTATTTAATGTCGGCAATTATGTATGGAATACAATATCAGATAAATGTCCGCCGCTGTTAGCCTCACAAATGCGAGAACTTTTGAGCACAATTTTTTTTACATTATCACACATTTCACTCGGTATTTCATTAATTTCATCACAAATATTTTGTTTGAGTTGCTCAAGCGTTTCTGATTTCTTTGCTTTTCAGATATCCCCTCAAAAAGAAGTCCGGAACAGTAAAATCAGGCGACCGTGAAGGTCAATCAACATCACCATTTCTTGAAAAAACTTGTTGTGGAAAGAGGTCTCGCAGTAATTCCATTGTAATCCTGGCTGTATGCGTTGTGGTATCGTCTTGTTGATACCACATCTTCACAATCAAGCCCAAAGCATGCAGTTGTGGCGTTAAAAAGTTTTCAATCATATCACGATATCGCTCCCCATTCACAGTTACCGTTACGCTGTTTTCATTTTTAAACAAGTAAGGTCCAATGATTCCTCCTGATCAAATTGCACACCAGACTGATGAATAATTTGAGGGTTTTCCATTGCCCAAAACCGACTATTCTGTTTATTCACATATCTATTTAAATGATAATGTGCCTCGTCACTCATTATACATTTTTTATAAGGATCGAGATTGTCATGGGCGAGCTGTTTTAACGATTAAAACACGTTGGTTTATCAAATATTTTTCCAGAATAAATTTGCCACGTGTCTACTTCACGACTGCCAAATATGAACTGTTAAGACTAATGTTTACCAAAATGGCGGCGGACACCCTGTATGATAACCATATTATAGTACGACTATGGTTAGCACAATCATAATCCGAAAAATATAGGATGCTCTTCAAATATAATTACCCCAACCATATGTTTTATCTGCGTGTGGATGGATTATAAATTGTCACCTCTTTTTCCACCTCGAGAGAATCTTTAGAGGTTTTTTTACTGTCACCGTTTTATTTTACCCCACACTACTACTAGGTCAGGGTATTATAAGTATATGCTAATGTTTGTAACAACTTATAAAAATATCGGTCTTAAATCCATATTTAGATCTAGCTCACATAGAAAGGTCCTTTCTGAATTGGGTTTAATTGGCATTTAAACACACAAAACCATAGAAATCTGATTAGTATTTGGGTTGAGAATATTATATAGGACCATAAATCGCGGCTCCAAATTTAAAGAAAATTGGACCATACTTTGACCCAAAATAAACCCACCTCCCCGGTATTCGCTTAAATAAATTTTAATCAAATATAAAGATATTTGGATGCAATTTGGTACATGTATTTCTATTAGCCAACCGAGTAAAAAATGTTAGATATGATAAATTCTGCTTAAATCTAATTAGATATGGTTGAAACTAATTACATCCACGCAAAGAAAAAACATGGTTGGGTCAATCATATTCGAAGAGCATCATATATTTTTGGGTTTATGGTTGTACCAACCATAATCGCACTATATTATGGTTATCATATTATGATAATAAAATAACCATACTTTTACCATTATATGGTCCCTACAGTATATTATGATTCAAAAATTACCATATTATTGTCCTAACTAAACATGTTATATTGAATTTATCATAATATGATCGCACGTAATCATAGTATGCTCAAAATGTTATCATTTTATGGCCCCTCATAACTATATTATGATTCCTGAATAATCTTAAAGGAAAAGTTCTTAGAAATTATGAAAAAGCTTTTTAAATTTAAGAATATTTTCTTTAGAAATGCTTTTTCTATTAAAAAAAAATGATATTAAGGACTTTTTGAAGAAAAATTTTTAGGGAAAAAATCACAGACTTTAAGAACTTTTCTTTCTTTGATTGTATAATTATTTAGTGATTGTTGCCAACATTTTATCGTTGCATAATTATCATATTTTTTTCATAGTCAGAATTTTTGTTACCACAGTATGGTTACAGCCAATCATGATATAAAATAGAAGGTGCCAATCATAAAATAGAAAAATATTTACTATTTTACTAACCATGTTGATGGTTAGAAAACCAATAACTTGGTTGTGACAACCATACCCGATTGCAGCAAGCACAATATAGTAGCAGTGATCATATTACAACCATGTTTTTTCTCTGCGTGCCTGATATCATATCTGACCATGTATGATAACATATAACACATGTGATGCACTTTATGGAGAGATTTAATCAGATCTGTTCATATATAAAAGGGATCTGTAAAATTTATTAAATTTTGTGGCCAGATTTGATTATCTGGGATTATATCTGGTGCCAGATCTATTCATATAAGATCATGCTTGAAGCTAGTTAATCGAATATGCCAATTAATTGACAATTGACAAAATCACTAGAGATTGGTGGATGCTACAAAAAAAATCGGTAAATCCAAATTTAATGATTTTACTTCTTTAATTTAGATTCCACGTTTTCGGTTTTGATTAAAAAAGCATTTAAAGTATTATTTCAAATTATGTAGCAGATATATAAATAACAAAATTACAGTTATTTATGCGATTATTAAAAACAATACTTTTATTTAATTTAAAATCACTTTTTTAATATTTTCTTAATTTAATTGACAGCAACAACTGAAACTGTTTTATGTCTATATTAATATAAAGTGTTTATTAAGAATGACAGCTTTACCAGGAAAAACTGTGTTACTAGATTATAAACTGCAACATAAAATTTTGTAGCTAAAAACAAAGACAAATAAATTTAAATTCATGAAAAATATAAATAATTTAAATACAAAAATTTTAATTTAATTTCCAAGGACAATAAATATGAGCTCTTAGGTGCAGTTTATAGACTTAGTGGGATATCTAAATTTAATCTCACTTAAGATATTTTCAAACAATATATCGAACTTATGGAAAATTTCTTTATTAAAAATTTCTACTAAAATCTGATTACAATACTGGCCCTTAGATATAAATACAGACAGATGGACGGACTGATATCGTTAAATCCTAAAATCGTATAAGGTGGGTCATTGTCTGACAAACGTCGGCACAAAATTATTATACCCTAACCACATAGTGTTGTATGATATACAAACAGCCTGATTTGTTTTTCTAATATAAATAAAAATAGCCATTTAAATTTCAATATTTATGAACTCTCATAATATGCTACAATAAATTTTATATATCACCAATAGCATACTTTTTGTGTTGAATATCAAAATAAATGTTTGCACGTTTTTAGGGTTTGTATAAAAAAAAAATTTATTAGATTTTATTCTTCTTGTTTCACATTTGTATTCATATCCGCCATTTTAAATATAATGTTTTTTTTTTACTTTAAAATACAGCTTGTTAAAAATCCCATTTTTGCAATGATTTTGAACTATTATATTTCGTTGCATTTCCTTAACAATTTCTGTATTAAATTTTGTTAAACCGTTACTTATCATGACTTTACTTTTTTCTACGCAAACCTTAAATATATTGTAAAAATATTTGTTTTGTGGTTTTTGTTTCAATCATTTTCTATTATATATCTTTAAATTCTTTGGTAATTAGCATAAAATTCTAATGGTCATCATTGTGTTTTGTACAACAAGAAAAAAAATATGAAAATTTTGATAATGACTACCTTTAACATAGTTAAAACCATGTTTCTTTTATTCGGCGCATAATTTTTCAGTTCAATGAAGCAAGTAACCGGCCATAATTAACGGTTAACTTTTGAGTTTTATAATAAAATTAAACCATGATTTTAAAATCAAGGAAAAATGTATTCAAGTAGTGTAAATTTTGCTTATGTAAAAAATTTTTTTGAAGGAAGGAGAGACAGTTTTTTAAAATGTTTTTATAAACAACTGTTATTATTGGATATTAAAAAAAAATAATAAAAATATTAAAAGAATTTAAATAAATCCTATACCGCTTATATTGTAATAAAAAAAAAGTTTAAAAAAAAGTTGAAAAATGCTTATTTGTAAAAAAGTCCTAATTTTTCGAAGTAAAAAGTAATCTGAGAGAGTTCACTACTAATTCAATTAATTTTGCATGTTTTACGGATTTATCTTCTTTATTGTATTCTTTCAGAATAATTTACCAAGGCATAATTTTTTTAAAAATTATAATTTACCAGTTCTGTGGTAATTCCATAATAGATTAATTGCTGTAATGACATCAATAAAAAAAATAGGCGAAACATCTTAAAATGCCAAATTTGTTAAAATGCCAAAAATGTTAAATTGAAAATAATCTTAATAACAACTTCTCCCTAAAGGGTCTTCCTGATCCATACTGATTTAGATAAATTTCGCTAGTTGTGGGTTTTAAGCTCTTTCATCATCACTTTTTCACAACAAATGTTGACTTAACTATTTCCGTAGCAAAAGTCTTGTAATTAACAGTAATGATTCCAAATTCTCTAAAAAAATGTCCAAACGCAAAAATCTAGAAAGCGAAAAGTTGAGAAAATTTAAAGTTTGCTCTTAGAATTGTGTTCCTAAACGGTCTGCTATGAATTAAAAAATATTAAAAAACCGATAAAAAAAAAAATTAAATTTACACCCAAAATTGTCTTTTTAAGCGGATCTGCTCTGAATTAAAGAAATTAAAAAAACGCTAAAAAATACACAATATTAAAAAAGTGCTAACCCATGTAAAAATCGAAGTATATATGAGCATACATGATCATACATGGGCTTGTATATGATCATACATGGGCATACATGGTCATATACGTCCCTAAATGATCTCATATATGACCATATATCTTCGGATCCGAAATTTGAGGGTATATGGTGATATATGTGCATATATTATCATACATGCTCATATATTGTTCATGTATGCTCGTATATGATCATATACATCCATATACCCTCAAATTTCAGATCCGAAGATATATGATCATATATGAGATCATGTATGGTCATATATTGAACAATGTATGGACTTATATGACCATGTATGCCCATGTATGATCATATACAGGCCCACGTATGATCATGTATACTCATATATATTTCGATTTTTACATGGGAAATCAAAAAAAAAATTGCTCACAAAATTGTGTTTTAAATGGATCTAAAGAAATTTAAAAAATTTATATGACCTTGAGCCGAACCAAATCTAACACACAACAATTAAACAGGTCAACTATAGAAATATTTAACATACCACACGGAAGGCACACCGCAGTACAAAATCAACATGACGCTGTACAAGACCATCAAAACGAAATACAATAAAACTACTAACAATATCACGGTTAATTATAGCAAACACAATAGAACAGTTGCAAAATTAAAATCATCCACAACATTTTTGATCAAGTGTAAGAAAATGGGTTTGATACCAAATTTCATACGTAATAGTACTAAGAACATACACAACTTTTTTATGATAAAGGACAAAATGTCGCCAAAATTGCGTAGGGATTTGGAAAGATATATTTATGATTTCCACTCAAAAATTTTGAATTTACTTATTCAACACAAACATAAACAAATAAATATTAACATAGAACATCTGAAGAAGAGAGAAGGTACAATTGAAAAACTGTTAGATAAACAGGATCTATTATTATTTATTGAGAGTGAGAGGTTTTTACATGAAAAGCTCAATAATAAGAACAAAACAGTACACATAAGGAAGTTACAAATGTTAAGGGAAGAAAATTACAAAATAAACAGTATAAATAAGTCCAACAAAGATGTTGATGACTGGTTTGTTAACAAAACCAATAAAATTATACCCACAAATGTTAGGAAGTTATTATCGTTGGGTCCTGGACACGCATTACCAACTACCACAAGAACTTTCCCATTATTCAAATGCATTGCAGATGGTGAAAGCCTTATACAGACAATAGAGAACAAGGAGAAACAAGAAATTACAAGAGCAAAGCTAACCTCGCTCATTGACAACCATCTTAGCAAATCCAAGCTAAGTTTAAAAGACAAACTAACATTAGACACATTAGGACAAGTTAGACAATATTTAAGTCAAAATGATGATATACTTATTTTGAATTCTGATAAGGGAAACAAAACGGTTGCGATGAACAAAGACGAATATACACAGAACATGAGGAATATTATTAGTGATATGTGTACATATAAACGTTTGAAAAAAGACCCAACTTCAATTTTAGAGAATAAAAATAATGCATTAGTGGAAAAATTACATAAATTAAACGTGTTGACTACGAGGGAGAAAAATAAATTAATTACTAAAACATCTGTTGCACCAAGAATATATGGTCTACCGAAGATACATAAAGAAGGTACTCCACTTAGACCCATATGCTCATCCATCAATTCACCAGCATGTGGTTTGTGTAAATATGTGGTTGATATTTTGAAAAATTTAACGAGAGAATCTAAATATAATGTGAAGGATGCAATTGATTTTAAGGCGCGAATTAATAACTCTATAATAAACGACGACGAGACCCTCATCTCTTTCGATGTAGTGTCCTTATTCCCTAGCATTCCAGTAAATTTAGCCCTCAAAACAATCGAGGGAAAATGGAATATAATAGTGAAATACACTAAAATTCCAAAACAATTGTTTATGGAAATTCTTATTTTCTGTATCAAAGATACACGTTATTTTAGATATGACAATCACGTTTATGAACAGAGAAAAGGGATGCCAATGGGTTCACCAGCATCACCAGTTATTGCTGATATAATAATGGAAGAGTTGTTAGATGTGTCAATGGAAAAAATGAAAACTAAACCAAGAATTTTAACGAAATACGTAGATGATTTGTTTTGTATTTTAAAAACAGACAAAGTGGAGAACACTTTAAAGATTTTAAACTCATACCACCGACAAATCCAGTTTACGAAGGAGGAAGAAAAGGATAATGAACTGCCTTACTTAGACTCCATTATTATCAGGAAAGGCAACACCCTTAAGTTAGATTGGTACCAAAAACCCACCGCTTCAGGTAGATTAATAAATTTCTTTTCTAAACATCCTAGAAGAACGATTATAAATACGGCTACCAATTTTATACGAAGGGTCCTGGAGATTAGTGATGAAGTTTTTCATAAAGGAAATAAGAATAAAATCATTCATATCTTGAAACAAAATGATTTTCCTAGGAAAACGATACAAGATTTAATAAAACATGTAGAAAATAAAAAAATCGTTTGCAAAGAAGATAGACCACATAACACCTACAAATCAATGGGTTACATTCAAGGTTTTTCAGACAGAATTAAACACTCGAATATTTATGATAAAGATAAAATTGTAATTGCATTTAAAACTAACAACACTCTTAACAAGCTATTTAGTAGAACAAAAACAAAATTGGAAGATGTGGATAAATCTAATGTGATTTACAAAATCAATTGTCAGGGTGACGGGTCCAGTATATGCGATAAAGTATATGTTGGGACTACCAAAACAAAACTAAAGACACGACTTTCATCCCATAAGTCGGAACACAAATCGCTTCACAAACCACTCGAGCAAAAAACTGCATTAGCAGCCCATAGTGCGTTGACTGGTCATAAACCAAATTTTAACAAAGTGAGCATTCTACAAGAAGAGACTAATTATCTAAAGAGATACACTCTTGAAATGTTACACATCATTAATGTTAACCCGAATCAGAGACTCAATTACAAAACTGATACAGATAACTGTGCTCAAATATACCGACACACAATAAACAAATACCGACGACCTAACAACAAAATTAGTTGAAAATATATATTAAACGTATAAAGACGCTTTCAACTCAGCGTTTAATTATCAGTTAATTAAATGTATGTTATCTTTGATTTAAATAATTAAGAAAATCTTTGTTTTATTTAATGTGTTAAATTAATGTGATTATTAATGTATTTTGTTTTAGATCCTCCTGAAGATGAACAGCGAAGTTGTTCGAAATATTGAGGAAAAATAAATATTTAAAAATAAAATACGAACTGGAATTTTTATTTTTAACTATATGACCTTGAGCCGAACCAAATCTAACACACAAAATTTTAAAACTCCAAAAAAAAACTTTAATATTAAAAACCGCAAAATTAAAAATAAAATTTACTCGCTAAAAGCACTAAATAAAAAAAAAATGCTCACAAAATTGCATTTTTAAAGAGTTTTACACCTACACTAAAATAATTAATAAAAATCTCTAAAAAATTAAATAAATGCCCATATTAAAAAAACGCTAAATAAAAAAAAACGGTTTTAAACGGTTCTTTCTACTCCGAAAGAAATTCAAAAAAAACTTTAAAACTCTAAAAAAAAACTTTAATATTAAAAAAGCGCTAAATTAAAAATAAAATTTTTTCGCTAAAAAAATTAAAAAAAACGCCAATGCTTAAAAAGCAATAAATTAAAAAAAAAATGCTCACAAAATTGTAGCTTTAAAGAGTTCTACACCGATTAAAAAAATTTTAAAAAATCGCCCATATTAAAAAAACGCTAAATTAAATATAAAAATTAAAATTTACTAACAAAATTAAAAATAATCGCTAAAAAAATTAAAAAAATGTCAATACTAAAAAAACACAAAATTGTATTTTTAAACAGTTCTACACTGATTAATATAAATTAAAAGAAATCGATATAAAAAAATTTAAAACACTCCAATATTAAAAAATGCTTTATTGGAAAAAAAAAAAAACAAAAATACTATAATTTGCTTACACAAATGTGTTTTAAACGGGTTTACTTCGATTTAAAGAAATTAAAAAAATATCGCTAAAAATTAAAAAATTCCAATAAAATGCGCTAAATTAAAAAATAAAAAAAAATAAAATTTGCTCACATAATCATGTTTTTAAACGCGACTACTCCGAATTAAAGAAATTAAAAAAAAAACGCTAAAATAAATACAAAATCGACGATATTAAAAGCGTTAAATTTAAGGAAAAAAATCTTAATTTTCCTGGCAAAATTTTGTTCTACACCGATTAAAATAAATTTAAAATACGCTTTAATTTAACAAAAACGCTCATATTAACAAAAGTGCTAAATTAAAAATATTTCTACTCAAACAAAAAATAAAAACACGACAAAACAAAATGACTTAAATAAAAACAAAAAAGTTTAATTTTGGTTGAACTTTGGAATGCATTCCAAATTCCAGGAAGTTCTTGATGCTTAGAGATTTTTTAATTTAATCTGAGTAAAACCGAAGGTTGGTTTGTATGAGGACTAGGTCTGATTTGTTTCAAATTTGGAGACATGATTTAGGATTTCATATAACATTCACAACCCAACCAGATATATACGGTTTTTTGTATCTAAATACTATTAAAGTCCAATAAGAAAAGGACCTTTATATGGAAGGTAGGTCTAAATATTAGTTGATATTTAAGGCTGTTTAAACCATGAGTTGTTTCAGAATAAGGCTGACAATGACCTGATAGCTCAAGTTGAAAGTGTGACGCTTCTCTAGTGCTGATCCTCACCATTTTTTCCATTTTCTCTTAATTATGATCTTGAAATCGAAAAATTCTAAAATAATAATAAAATCTTTAATAATAAACAAAAAATTAAAAAAATCAGCAATTTTTTAAAAAATTGTTAATTTACGCCTCACGAAATAATGTTCATGAAAGAATTTAAAATGAAAAAAAAAACGCCAAAATTATAAAAGGCGCTTAATTAAAAAAAACAAAAATTTTACTTACAAAATAATGGTCCAACCTGATTAAGGCGAATTTGGGATATTTTCTCCAAAATTTTTGAGAGTAGGATTAAAATGATTTTATAATTTTTTCCTGGAAAGATTGAAAAGAAAAAAAACGTCAACATTATAAAAAGCGCTTAATTAAAAAAAATATATAATTTTGCTTAAAAAATAATGTTCCAAACCGATTAGACCTATTTTGAATGTGTTTTTTAAAATTCCTAAAAGTAGGGTTACAATTATTTTACAATTTTAACATTACAATTGCTAAATTAAAATAAAAAAAATAATATAGAATGTAAAAAACACATAAAATTAGTATCTAAATTTCATGTAAACTCAATAAAAAAAATCAACTGGATGTTAGCATAAATTGATTTTTCCTTTGATTTATGAGTTAAATAGAGATATTTACAATTAGTAATTGCAAGGGCACGAAAAATGTTAATGAAGGTCGTAGCTGACCACAAAATGCATTCTATTCTGCTTGTTTCTAAAAAATTTTTTCTTTTCCTAAATAAGAAATAAGAAAATTTTTTTATTTGAATACATTTTCTATAAGTTTAAAACAGACTAAAAATACATTTTAATACATATAAAAAATTTTATTTATTTAAAATTATATAAAGAACCTAAAAAGATTTTAAGCAAAATGTTTTCTAAAACAAAAATAAACCTTTAATATAACATGAAGTAAACCCTGCTTGATGTTACAATTAATAACACTTTAATACAACATTCAGTAATCGGTCTTCGATATCGCAATTTATAACTCAAAAATGTTAAATAAAGTCCCTTTTAAAACAAATGGCTTAATTAATGAGATACATGTCTGTTTTTTTGGGTATGTTTGAAACGGTTGTATATAAATATATAGCCTACCATTACACTTACTTAAACCTCAACTTTATATTCATCAATATCAAACCATGTATAGTAAACATTGCATACACACTGCTCATCTTGTTCGTACATAATCAGCATAAAGTATGTTGAAAACATTGATATTTCCTTATCCCTACACATGAACATACTGTAGACAAGCATAAAACACTTTATTTTTTCCTATTTTTGTTTTTATGCAAACAAGAAAAAAAAATCATATTAAATGGGCTTATATCCCTATCCCTATAGATATTTAACAACACAGCATAAACTGCATTTTATGTCAGAGAAATAAAGCAAAATTTACTCATGCATTGAGGTTTAAGTGCCAGGCACAAAAACAAAAAAAAAAAAGTGTAAAAGCAATTCGGTAAAAAGGTTGCGCCATGTCATATATATGTATACTATAATGTGAATGCCACACTTATGTGAATATATGTGTCAAAGTTGAAGTAAGTATGCAGAATGTGTGTATGATGTAAATGAATAAACTTTACATTGGGCTTATTTATTATTATAACATTATTTATATATGAGGGAAAATATAAGGGAAATTGTATGCAACATGAGACTGTTGTTGAAGTAAGATTATATTTTGTTTGCTCTGTTTTAAATATAAATTATAAGTTTAAAGGAAAAAAAAATAAGTAATTTAAAGAACTACACACATATAGTTTATAAATAAAATATTCTCAGCATAAATATTACTCATACGCCTCAGTAGTTGTATTTAATTTTATAAAGTTAAGATTTTATAATTAATTATTCAGTATAATAGCATGATTGTACAACTATTATACTATATAACCCTTTAATCTTTATATATTCTGCTAATCTAACCTGTGATTTGGTGTTAATTGACACCTTCGTTTAATAAATCCAAAAATAATCATTGAAAGCAAAATTTTGCATTTTAACACCCACTGTTCTATGTTAAAGTGGGAAAAATTTTAAAATTATTACACTTACCATTTTAAGTATTTTCTGATTTGCTTAAGGCATACATATAAGTAGTGTTTTGCAGCTTTTACTTAATCATATTAATGCAAAGCATTTTTCACGTAATATTTACTCACTTAAAACAAAAAAAGTACCAAAAAAACGTTGAAAATATGGTTAAATATAATATTCCAGCAAAATTACGTCAATATAAATTTATTGTCTAAGGTGTCAGATTATAAAAGAACAGGTCCATTTCAAGCCAAATGTTTAATCTATAACCGTTCACTGCCACAATGGAGCAGTTACATGATTAGTCTTGTGACTGAGTTACTTCTCCGTAGAACAGTGTCAACTATATTACAAAATGGTTCCAAGACCTGGTACAAATCAGAGATCTGCAACGAGTAGTGAAAATGTGAGTAGAGTTGAATGATGATTCATGATTTGTTGTACTTATACGCATTTTTACTTATTGAAATTTTGTCGAACCTCATATTCACTCTAAAGTTTGAAGTAGTCATCATACTCATAACTTATAACATTTATGACGTTGTTGATTTAGACTTTCCCTTACTCAAAGTGTATGCACGACAGTGATGAAAAAGTTGATACAATTGTACTTTTTTTTTATACTATTTGATTTAAGAAAATACCGTGATACTACCGAGACACATTTGATACTCTTACACACTTTTCCCAAATAGAACTTCGGTCTTCACTCATTTCAACATTTCCCCTTAATACTCAATGTTTATGTAGTATGGCACCACCTATATTTTTTATTTTCGTAAACTGTACGAAGTTTATGGGGTTATTCTGTAACTATATGAAAATTTGTCACGTTTAAATATGTAACTCTGATATATTTAGCACAGGTTGAGTCGAGTATCAAAATTATATTTAGGTAAATTTTTGTATATATCTTTAAGAAAATTAAACATTATTTGATTCTCCCTATCCTAAATATGAAAGAATTGCATCTTTTAATGTGACAACTTATAGTTGCGGAATAACACCATTAATATAATTTTGTGTAGTTGAATCAGTTGGATATAATTACATTCAATTTGATGTTATAATTTTTCGGATAAAATTGTATTAACAACTTATAAAGATGTGTAATTAAATAAATATTTATATAATATCATATTTATATGTAGCACATTATTTACAAACATGTATATATCTTTCATAATACAAAACAATAAAACTATATACAATTAGATTCAAAAAAATGGGATTTGAATATTTGATCTCTAATTTAATGTGTTACTCTTTTTTGTTTAATATAAAAAAAAAATTAACGTGTGTTAATTTTATTACAAACGAATTTATATTTGTGTTAATTTTTATTTTTATTAATTTTATGTAATTTTTTGTTGAAAAACTTTTTTGGATGCGAAAAAAAATTTTTGGTGGGAAAAAAATTTTGAGGTGAAAAAAATTTTTTGTGGTGAAAACAAATTTTAGTGGTGAAAAATATTTGAGGTGATTACAAAATAAAAAATATGAGAAAATATGTCGCTACTATGAAATTATACTAAAATACACCAATTTGTATGGAAAAATTAGAGGTACCTTCACATTTTCACTCATAAATTTTTAACCGCTGGACCGATTTTGCTCGTTTTCAATAGCAAACTGCTCGGGAGGATGTCCAATAATCTGGGTAAAAATTAGTACCCCTGCTTGCGCCTTCGCGCCGTGATCGCCATTTCAACAGTCAGACGGACATCGCTAAATCTACTTATAATTGCATACGTCGATTTGGCGTCTTAAACATGTATTTCCATATGTTACAAACAGAATGATAAACTGATATATACCCTCACCATATATGTTGGAGAGTATTAAAATATTAAGTACTCTGAGGGTCAAAAAAGTACTATTGAACTTTTGATACCGAAAAAAAAAATTCCAAATTTTTTATTTTTTTAAAAAAGTGATTTTACTTAAATAAAAATATCGCAGGATCAAAACACTGGATTTAAATTTATTTATATTTTAATTAAAGCTTAATAAATTCCACATAAATTCTTCATACAATATAATAACCCTGCGGGAAAAGGACCTATCCCAGGACACATCACTTTAACATGGGCTTGTCCTAGGAGGGGGTCAATTGCCCTCTTTGACATGTCACAGGATTGGTCTAAAAAACATTTCATGACTTTTAAACCGCTCACGTGGTAGGTACTTTAAAAACCGGTCCTCTTTTCACCTATCTCGTGATATATATTTTCGGAACCGGTCCAGTTTTCACTTACCAAGGGACAGGTCCCGATTCCCAACTGACCTCTTTTTTCCCGCAGGGAAGCTATTGCACTAACAAGGAAACCAAACCCGAACTCGCGGATCTTAATGGCATTCAGATATCTTATAGAGGAGCAAAAATAAGGGAGACGTAGTTTTTTATAGCAACCCAATTCCACGTTTAAGGGTAAAAGACGGGTCCCCAAAATATATAATTCTTGTATGGGAGCATGTCTTTAATTCTGGATGAAAAACCTATTTGGGAAAAGTCAAATTAAAACCATTCGATTTCAAATATCAAAAAACCCCCAGACACCCCTTCGTTTAAGTCAAGTAAACTTCAATATGTGTGATTTGGAGCTTAAACCAACTGAAAAAGTAACGTTTTTTTAATACATATTTAGATATACACATATGCGTTATTCACATATGTATATTTAAATTTTTATTTAGTTGTCAACAGAGGGACTTAGCACTCTTTTAAAATAAGTACAAAGCCAACAAAAAGAAATTTAACCAAATAATTCTTAATCGGCTCCTCCTTCTATATTTATATTATTAAAGTGATAAGTAATCTCAAAAAGTAACAGATATTATTTCTTTATAAATAGGACGTTGTGGTGTAATGGTTAATGCGTTGGACTGTTACACAGAAGGTTGAGGGTTCGATATCTAATGACAGCAACATCAATTTAGAAAAATAAAAATTATATATATAAGTTTTCTCTTACTCATACATACATATCCCAATACCCACACACCCAGAAAACAGTGTAAGTTTTGGCCACCGAATTTGTTGCCAATTTAATTATATTTTTAGTTGTGAAAGCCAATATTCAGTTGTCTAGTCTAATATTTATATTCCACAGAAATATCATTACGTTCCACAAAATTTTATTTAAAAAAAATATATATTTTTAGATTTTTCCGGTATCGAACCTGGGCATTCAGATTCATAATTCATGCCCTTGCTTACTGCACCACAATTTAATTTAATTTTTTTTTTTTTTTTGATATATTTGTTATTTAAACATTTGAATATTTTATTTTAAGTAAAAAATTATATATATTTTTAAATGTTTGCCTTTACCGGGACTTGATCTCAGAAATACGGAGTACTAGGCTAGCTCTCTACCCACTAGCTCACAAGCACTTATAATTTTTAATGGCTAATTTTAAATTTAAACAATTTGTTAGGAAAAGAAATATTAGTATTAAATTTGTTTATCAATACCAATTATTAGGGACGTCTATTATCAATACAATCCACAATTCGGTTGCTTCTACTGAAACCCTAATTAAATAATATATTTGATCAGAATAACCGTACAAGGGTGTCCCAAGAAGAACGCAATTTTTAAATTTTAAATAAAACACAGATATTTAAAAAAATCGTGAAACTTTATTATATCGTAAAGTGGACAGAATGAGGTTATGTATGGAACAATATATCGTGCAGATGGCCGCCGCGGCTTTGCTGGCATGCACGCGATCTTTTAATGAAATTTTCAATGACCGTTTTGCATGAATGCTGCGGTATTTCATTAATGCAGCGTCCAATTTCCTCTTTTAAGGCTTGAGTCGTCGTCGGCTTATTCGCGAAAACCATCGACTTCAAAAAACCCCAAAGGAAAAAAATCTAATGGTGTTAAATCGCACGATCCAGGCGGCCAATTCTGATCTCCAAAACGCGAAATAACACGGCCGGGAAATGACTGATGCAGCAATTTAATTGTTTCTCTGGCTGTATGACATGTGGCGCCGTCTTGTTGGAACCACATGCCCTCCACATTCATTTCTTCAATTCTAGGCAAGAAAAAACTGGTTATCATTTCACGATACCGAACACCATTGACAGTTTGCGCTTGACCTGCCTCATTTTCATAAAAAAAAGGTCCAGCCCAAAAACCACACCACACAGTGACACGTTGAGGATGCATTTGCTTCTCGTGAATCACTCGAGGATTTTCCTCACCCCAAATGCGACAATTCTGCCTATTGACGAAGCCATCAAAATGAAAATGGGCCTCGTCACTGAAGATGATTTTATCGGCAAAATCAGCATTTTCATGTTGTCTCTCCAATACCCAATTAACGAACTCCCTTCGCTGTCCATGGTCAGCTGGCTTCAGTTCCTGAGTCAATTGAACTTTGTATGCATGAAGATGTAAATCTTTCGTCAAAATTCGCTGCAAAGTGGATTTGGAGACACCAATTTGCTGAGCTCGGTGTCGAATTGAGGTGGATGGAGTTTGAGCGACATCATCACGTACAGCTGCGACATTTTCGGTCGATCGACCTGGTCGATGGCGCGTTGTTGTCTTTACATCACTAACAGACCCAGTTTCGGCAAATTTATCCATTAATCTCTTTACAGTTGACTCTTTTGGAGCATTATTGTGACCCCAAATTGATCGCAATTTGCGAACTGTAGCCGCAAAACTTTCACCATTTTGGAAAAACAATTTCACAATGAGAATGCGTTGTTCATTCGTGTAGCGCTCCATTTTTACTAACCTCGTACCTTCTACTAGCAAACAATAACAATTGTTCAAATGTCAAACAATGACACTTCGAATGTTGCCAGATTTAAAAATTGCGTTCTTCTTGGGACACCCTTAGTTATCACTTTTAAATATCGCCATTTTTGTTATAAATTTGATAGATTGTACCAAATTTCTAATATATTCATTAAATAAATGGTTGCTTCCACCGCACACAAATTCTAAACGAATGTTATTTTTAAAGATGATTGGAAATACCAATAATTAAATAATAGGATTGATTTTTATTTCTTTCCTTTTTTTTTCAATTCCCAACACAACATGTTTGCTTTATTAATGGATTTTGGGCTATTTCAAATAAAATTAAATCCTCACAAATAAATGTTAATGGTTTTGATCGAATTGCAACCAATCTTTTCTCTGGATGTAGCACTGAACCTCACCGAAGTAAAATAACATAACAGGGATATGAACTAAAAAGCAGTGTTGCCATATTTGAAGCCCTGCATCTTTCATTTCTCCTCTATCCTCTTTCGAAAGAAAGCAACACATTAATAACTACATGCAGAGAAAAAACATGATTGCAACATGATCACTGCTACTATAATGTGCTTGCTGCAATCGGGTATGGTTGTCACAAACAAGTTATTGGTTTTCTAACCATAAAGATGATCGCTACCATCATTATTATAGTAAATATTTTACTATTTTATGATTGTCACTTTCTATTTTATAATATGATTGGCTCTAACCATACTGTGGTAACAAAAATTCTGATTATGAAAAAATATGATTATTATGCAATTATAAAATCCTGGCAACAATCATTAAATAATTGTACATCAAATAATACATAACTTCGACATTTCCAATCATAATATTGTTTTGTTTTCATAAAAATCAAAATTTTATCAGTTCAGTCAGTTTGTTTTTACTACAAAACCAAAAAAAAAATTTACTAAAATGGCACAAATACCAGGTGGGTAGAAAATAAAAAAGTCTGTAGAACCCAAAATTTTTTTTTTGTACGAAAAGGTTTCTTATACAAAATAAAAAAATTTATCTGATAAAAATAGTTTTAGATTCTCTGGAATTTTTCTTAAACTAAAGTTCTCAGATTCTGCAAACCGTTTCTTAGATGAAAATTTATATATTCCTAAAAGCTTAGATTCTAAGGCCCTTCTTTGAAAGAAAAATTCATAGATTCTGAGGAATTTTCATCGTGAAAAATACTTAGATTCTAAGGACTTTTTCTAAAAGAAAACTTTCTAAAAACTTTTTAAAAGATTTCAAAAATGTCGTTGAAATCTAAGATTTTTTTATTTAAAAAAGTCTTTAAAATAAAAATTAAGTATTTTTCTTAAAAAATTCCACAGAATCAAAGTTCTTAGAATCTATGATTATTCTTTTACAATTTTTCTTCAAAAAGTCCTTCATGTATTTTTTTTTTTTTAAGGAAAACATTTCTTGGAAATATTATATAGTCATATTATGTATATTAATAATAATAAAATAATAAAAATGATCATATATATATTATTGTAGGGATCATATAATTGTAATCCAGGAATCATAATGTAATTATGGGGGACCATAAAATTTGGTAACATATTGAGCATAATATCATATTATGATAAATTCAATATCATAACATTTCTATTTAGAAACATAATATGGTAACTTTTGAATAATAATATAACTGTAGGGACTATATTATGGTAAAAATATGGCTATTTTATTATCATAATATGATAAACATATTATAGTACGACTATGGTTGGCACAACCATAAACCCAAAAATATATGATGCTCTTCAAATATGATTGCCCCAACCATGTTTTTTCTCTGCGTGTAGGAACAATTGCCTAAGTGTGACTCCTCTTTATAAAAATAAATTATATGTTACCTTCTCCGAGAAAAGGAAAATGAAGTTTTGAGAAAAACGCATTTAAAGATTCATAACGCATTATCACTGTGAACACACCTTCAGTTGGGAGATGCGATTTGGTATGGCTAGTTATGATTGGGTGCCGACTTTGGTGACGTCATGCCTATGTGGTGACGTATTTTTTTCGCTTTTAGTGTGACAATACCTTTGCTATTGTTGCTGCTCTGTTCGTTCTCAGCTATCTGTTCGCTCTCAGCAAAGGGTTGATGTGCGTATACTAATACGTAGAACAAATGGTATTTGTATGAGAATGCCAGGGTCTCATGTACTGATTCACAGAAACGGGATTTTGTAGCTCCTAAACCGAGTGAACCCAAAGCGAAAAAAAAAATCGAAGCACCGGATCACGAGAAAAAGAAAGCTGAAGTCAAAGCGCCGAAAAAAGAAAAAACTGAAATTGTTAAACGGAAGAAAATCGAGGTACCAGATCACGAAACACCGTAAAAAAAGTCCAAACTGCAAAAAAATTCGAAGACTGACGAAAAAAAAAAACAATTTAAAACCAAAATATCAAAAAAGTAAAATTTTAATGTTTTTCTCATTTTTATCGATTTTCCCAAGTTCGTTTTGTATGTTTTTATGGGGTAAATAAATTTTTATTAGAAATCTAACTCATTTCATCTTATTCTACACCCTTTTAGGTACCAGAATCCACTCTAAAGTCCAAACCCGTTTTTTGACACACTAGGTCCCTTTTATCGGAGAAGGTCACATATATTAAATAATCAGCTACGGCATTGGCTTATCCAGATTATTGTAAATTTGATCTATGTTCGGCATCGGCCAGAAAAAATCCCTTCGGTAGTATACTTTAAATTAACATCTTTTGATATTTTGAATGTTATTATACACATTTATTTCTCAGGAAATATGATTTTCTTTTGACAATATACCCACACGTTTTTAAGTTAAATTATTTTATTATAATAAAGATTATTTGGTGTTGTATACAACACCTGAGGTTTTATGAACTTTGTGTTTGTAAATGTATATATATCGACATAAGGGTGTCCTGACATAGGGTGTTCTTACAAATTGGTTTAAGTAATAGCACCATAATTATGAATACTGAGCAGCCGAATACATCTTAAATCTTTTGGAGGGAAAACCAAATAAAATATGTTTTTCATAGCGAGGCCTCTTCGACAAAAAGAAAAATTTTTTTGAAAAAAATTACATTTTTGTCATCTTACATCGAGTGTCAGAATCTCACAGTACCATGAAAAAAAAAACTGTTCCTTATGTTTTTTGTATCCAGCTCTTCTTTGAGTGCTATTCTTTGATTTTTTTTTCTTAACGGGGCACCCTAATCTACATTAAGCCAAATAACTTAATAGTATTTACTACATTGGTAGCACAAACAATATTGGAAAATCATTTTAAAAAAATCTTGTTATTTATGGATATTTCCATACAGTCTTTATATCGTTGTTGTATAATGTTTAATCCCCTTTAAAAAGTCAGTGTTCAAAACCAGGCATTTTGTCCCAATGTGGGGTTATAGATTAACTTTCTTTGAAATATATATATACATATATTGATTTTGTAATAAGACTTTTATATATTAAAACGTAGTTGTTATTATAAATGAAATCTGTATTTGATGTAATAACATTTATGATTTCTTTTTAACCGAAAATTGGATTTTAAGTAAGATTCTTATTATTAACATTATTAATAATACACTTGATGGCTTTTGTTATTAGGTGACAAATGAAATATGAAAATTACATTTGAAATTAAATCTGCAAAGCTTTGATAAGAGTTAATAAATGGAAAAAAAAGAAGTAAAAATTTTAAATATGGAAGAAAAAAATTTTTGTAAAAAATGTATATAATAAAAAACTTTAGTGTCTGTTTGCTACTGTTGAGTTAAAATATAAGGAAGGGAATTAATATAAAAATAATTACTGGAATTTTCAAATAATCCTATACTTCAGTGTGTGTTTAATTTTATTTTTAAATATTCATAAAACCATCAGAACATGGATTTTTGAATAAAATTTTTTTGCTATAAAAGTTTTACTTACATAATTGTAGAAAGTGTTTTAACTTTATACCAAGCGTATGAGTAATATTATTTGTAATATAAAATACTCATACGCCTAACGTCTTTTGCAAGAAATCAAAATACATATTTACAAATAAAATTGTACACAAAAGAATTACCTACTGTGAATAATGACCGTAATTTCAAGTAATAGATATTAGTTTTTGTTCGTCTACACGGTAGGTATCTACAGGTTGGTTGAAAAGTTCCTGCGCTCGATATGAAAGAATACTGTTTTTGTTACGAAATATATTTTTTTATTCAATATAATCTCCTAGAAGCTCAATACACTTGTTCCAATGATCTTCTAATAATTTTATCCCATCCTTATAATGGTTTTCCGGAAGCTCTGCAAAATAACCGTCTACGCCTGCTATGGCCTCTTTATTCGACGAAAAATGCTTTCCACGAAGGAATTGTTTCAGATTTCTGAAGAGATAGTAGTCACTGGGAGCCAAATCTGGTGAATACGGTGGATGTTCAAGCAATTCGTACTTTAATTATTTGAATTTAGCCATCGTCAAAACACTTTTGTGAGCAGGTGCATTGTCTTGATGAAAAATGATTTTTTTCTTCTTTAAACCAGAGGGTCAATTCTCGTTTTGTGAAACGGTGAAATGAAAAGTTTTTTCACGTTTTCATAGTACTTTTGATTCGCGTTCGGTGAAAAAATGTAAAGAAATATCAAAACGTTTTCATATGAAAAAAAAAAGTGGAACGAAACAAGATTTCTTCACGATTGCACAGCACTGGCGATTCTTGTTTTGTGTAACAGTGCAAACAACTGTCAAAATATTTTCATATGAAAAAATTGTTTACGCAGACTATTTATAAGTGAAATAAACATGGAGAAGATTTTAAGAGGAAAGCGTGCCAGCGAAAGCCAAAAGGAGTATTTAGTTAATTATTAAGAAAAGCATGTGGACATTGCAAACGATAAGTAAGAAGTTTAATAACCATAATCACACTTTTATTAATCCCATATTTACAGATATGTAACTGCAGATGGTGCCAAATTAAGAGACGAAAAGTGTAACAAATTAGCGGCGAGCCTTAACAGTTTTAGTGGGACCCAAAAGGACAGTGAAAAATGGGAAAAATATGGCATATTTTTTTAAAGTTTATTTATATGATTACGAAATGTTGTTTTCTTTAAGTAGTATTAGACTTCATACGCGCACCAAATATAGTTCAATTAAAGTAAGCCGATATAAATCCATGAAGTGCTTGTCGGTTGTCATTTCGAATGGAATGTGGTCATCACCAAGTATGCGTCTCAGCACTCTCAAAAAATTACTATAAATTATTAAATTATTTACTGCAATGAAATGCTTGTAAAATCATTCTCTTCCTTTGTTCATCCGAAATTCTTTGAGTAATATCCAATAATACAATTAATCCAGATATTTTTATATAATTATTAAAAATAAATTTTACGGACTTAATTCACTTTTGTTTGCGTTTTTCTCTGTTTTGACATTTGCTTTTAATTTTGGATAACACAGTTGCAAACGTTTCATAGGTACATTGCGAATGAAACATTTTTTTCATAATACATACGAGAATCGCAAATTATGTATTTGTGAAAAGTGCTTATGAAAACGAAAATGAAAAGTTTTTTTTTCACTTCACATTATCACAGAACGAGAATTGACCCCCAGGTCTTTTCTCACGAATTTTTTCATCCAGCTGATCCAAAAGGCTGCAATAATATTCAGAGTTGATTGTTTTACCTTTCTGAAGATAATCAATCCACAAAATTTCTTTTGCATCCCAAAAAACTGATACCATAACCTTCTTTGCCGATCGTTGTGACTTCACCTGCTTTGGAAATGAACAACCAGCTTCAGTCCACTGTAAACGTTCTTGTTTTAATTTAGGATCATGGTGGTAGATCCAAGTCTCATCCATAGTTATAAGACGACGCAAGAAGTCGGTTTTATTCGGCTTAAAATGCTCCAAATTACGCTGAGAAATTTGTTTTCGATCCAGTTTTTGTTGAATTGTTAATGTGTGCGGCACAAACTTTCCAAACAGTTCTTTCATACGTAATTCTTCATGTAAAATATGAAGTACTCGTTCATCTGAGATGCCTATGGCATTAGCAATTTCACGCTTAGTCAAACTTGGATCTTCACTAACTATATTATGTACCTGCTCAATGATTTTTGCTGTGGTTGCAGTTTTTGGTCTTCCTTCGCGTGGATCGTCTTCAAGGCTGGTACGACCACGTTTAAATTCACCAGCCCAAAATTAAACGGTGCGTTTTGAAGGAGTGGACTCCTTATACACTTCTAACAATTGTTCATAAATTTCCTTTGCTTTTAAACCCTTCAAAACAAAGAATCTAATGACTGCACTATATTCAATTTTTTCCATATTAAAAAAATTAATGACACGTCAACTTCAAATGGCTTGTAAACAAAGAAAGAATTGACAGAATGACTTGAAACTGTTGCATGTGTTCTCAGACAGTTATACCAACTTGAGAAAAAAAAAGTTTGGAGCTAGCAGTGTCATCTCTTGGTGAGCGCAGGAACTTTTCAACCAACCTGTAAGCACTGGTAGGTATCTATTTCTTGAAATTACGGGCATAAATAAGTAAAACCAGGGACTGAAACCGAATTCGAACCAAAACGGATTCAGGTTCGCTGTTTATAGAAACTTTGAAGCCAAACCCGATGAACTAAAAAATTTAATCAGGTTCGGGTTCAAAAATATAAAAAAGAAAATATTCTTGCTGTTCATGGCGTGAAAAATGTTTGATAGAAAAATCATAAAAAATATAACATTTCTTTTAAGCAAATACCTTTTAAGCAAATACTTGAGTTATTTGCAAAAAATTGCGAACATGAAAAATTTTTTTGAAACTAAAAAGCTAAACTTGAAAAAAGCCGTACTGATTAGATGAAATTCCAGTTATGACATGGTTCAAGTCTTATTGGAATACAGAAGTTTCTGTTCGGAATTACTGGATGCTATAGATAATAATATTTGGAATATTTGTGAAGAATTCGTAGAAGTTTTTGAAACTGTTAAAAAATTACCGCTAAAACTACAACAAGAACAGATGACTTTAGGCGATTTTTATAGAATGTGGCTTAATTTTAACTTAAAGCTAAGAAAAGATGAAAAACAAAAACATTTTCACAAGAATTATATTTAAATATTACAAAAAGAAAAAACCACTTTATTAATAATCCACCTTTAATTGCAGATTTAAGTTAATGCTAAGTCCCGAAGATGCTAAAAAAACATATTTTAAAATCAATTGAAATTTTCAAAAATTTTCAAATGAAAATAGCTCAATATCTTGTTCTTTAGAAGATATGCTGATATGATGAAGATATGCTCGAACAAGTTTTAAAAAAGAAGAAACGATTTTCTTCAAATGAGTGGGCCTTCTCAGCCTTAAAATTCATTTTGTTGCCACAAAGAACAAATTTAAAAGAAGAAAACTTAAAGAATATATTAATTATAAAATTTAATGAAAATTTCTTTGAAAAATACATAAATTTCCTATTGATAAAACATTTGTACTTTTTTAAATGTTGAACCCGAACCCTAAACCGAACCTGAACCTGAATTTTCTTTTTTCAATTAACCCGAACCTGAACAAATTTTTTTCAGGGTTTCAGTCCCTGAGTAAAGCACAATCATTTTTGATTTTACTGTAAGCGTATGAGTAATATTTTTAATAATAATAAAAACAATCATACACCAAAGTGTCATCCTATAAGTTTTTATTAATCAATACTAAGAGCCAATTTACACGGTGTTTTTTTCGCATGCAATTATTGGCGGCAAGCAAGCGCGGTAACAAAAAAAGTACGGTTTACGTGTTTCGTGCATGTTTTTGTTATTTCTCTTTTGCACTCATATGTATTCTTCTTTAATTGCTTCATTCTCATTCGGATTTAGTACAAAAAAAGTCACCGTGTAAATAGACATAACTTTGGAAGCGACTTTAAAAAGGGAATAAAGAAAAATGCATGCAATCATTGCATCGTACAAATTGGCTGTTAGTGTTTCCAATTCGGTCGATTAATCGCTTCTATATCGGTTAATGTCGAAACAAATTATTTGAAACTCAAAAAATTATCTGACCCGAATAATAGGTTAAAATAGATCGATTAACTGGTAAAATTTGAGTTTTTCTTAAATTTTTTAACTTTGTACAATCAAATTCTTTTAAAATCAAGTGAAAGAGATTCTTAAGGAAGATGAATTTTTTAAACTACTCAAAACAAGTGCTGTGTAGGCTTTAGGAAATACAATAGACAACTTTTGTTTTAATTCCTTAAAAAAAATCTTTTTAATGTTAATTATATTTTCCCGTATTTCAAGACAAGGCTGCATTTGTTTTCAATGCCATATGTATAACAGACAATTGATATTTTAATTATGGAATTCTGACTTTCCTTGCATCTATCTTAAAGGGTTTTTACGGCGCGTTAATTGGAAATTCCAAAAAAATATCTCTTCACTGTATAAGCCCATGCATAAGGAAACACATATTTTAAATGACAGAATTCTAGCTGAAAGTTTTTGGCTAGTACTTTAATATGCAGGTTTTTCACCATTTTGATCCTACCTGCCAACATTTCCCAATAGGTGTTAGACATCGGCCTTAGGGGGAAATGTTTAAAATATTTGCCCCTCCCCGTAAAAATTTTCAAAAATCACATCTATACCTAAAAACGAATCTACAATAGATGCCAAATTTCAAGTTCTGCGGCTTGTGCTGAATAGTTATGGGGACTTTATTTTTTTTTCATTTAAACCCATTTTTTAATACGATCAGATTGAAAATTCTATAAAGTATATCTTTAGAAAATTAGATTATGCCCCAAGAAACACATGCTTTAATTGTTGATTTTCTAGCCAAGGTATTTGAGGAAAGTCGTTGTATCTTTTGATCCTCCATTTTTATCACGTTCCTGGGCAAAATTCTTTAAATTACACTATCGGTGACTTACTTGTAGTCTAGACTAGCGATAAATATGTTGACATTAACTGCAGAAAATGTCAAAATTAAAAAAATCGCTAGTGGTCTACAAAAATATGTCGCCAAATATGTCGCAATAATTCTCCAGCAGTATTTATCAAACTAGCTGTCAGTTTCCTTTTACAATTATAAAAAAGACGCCACAAAAAAAATCGAAAAATGAAAGAAAAACAACACAAAATTATTAAATTTAAAAGAATTAAATAAATTATAACAAATTAAATATAAGGAAATAATAGAAAAAGTTAACAAAATTTTCACTGTACAAGTGTATTTACAAGTTATCATAGAAGAACGTTCTTCCTTGAAATTTTTCAAAATATGAGTTAACATAAATACGTGTTCTCCACCCTTAAACATAAGAGTGGCAAATAGCAATTTTGTGCCATTATTTTGCCGACGCATTTTATTTATTGCTAAGATTTTTATTGCTTATATAGATGGGCAGTTAGCTAATAATTCACGGAATACATGTTTTAAATTTTAGGGTTCTGTCAAGAATTTAAGAAAGTGATTCATCAGTAAATACATATTTTTGAAATCGATAAATATTACTAATAGCCAGGATCTCTCAATTCCATTTCTTTCCCTGTGGTTACTGTTTTAATTCACTTGTTCGCCGTACCAATTTATTTATTTTTTTTTTGATGTCGTTGGCCTCGTCTAGTGTTTTATTTCCACTTGTTTCACTTTCTATTCTATTTCGCTTTTCTAGTGTTTCAATTCCCTGTTCTACTCCTTCGATTCCATTTCGTTTAATGTGCTTAGTGTTTCTTTTCCAATCGTTCCCCGTTCTATTCCATTTAGTTCACCTCGTCTAGAGTTTCTATTCCACTCGTTCCCCTTTTTATTCCATTTCGTTCCCCTTTTTTTAAGAAAAGCAACACTCAGCAAATTCTTGTTTCCAATTAATGTGTTGCTTTCTTTGGAAAAAAGGTAAAGAGAGATATGAAAAGTGGTGACA
The DNA here is from genome assembly GCA_949748255.1 of Eustalomyia histrio. Taxonomy (NCBI): domain Eukaryota; kingdom Metazoa; phylum Arthropoda; class Insecta; order Diptera; family Anthomyiidae; genus Eustalomyia; species Eustalomyia histrio. The sequence goes on from OX456525.1 coordinate 139,998,338, forward strand.
TATGAAGGGCTTCAAATGTGATATTTGATTGCACACAATTATTTGGTAAGTAAGCGAGATGATGAATCTTAGAGCAGTTGGTGCTATTCATACAATGGAGAGTTGCCGAAATTGTTGAAGATTTTGAGTTCATGTGTTATCAGATAAAGAACCAAAAATTTTAAAAATATTACAACTGCAAATTAAAAAAAATAAGGTTAGGTAGGTTAGGTAGATGTAGTAGCCTGCCAATCAGACTCACTTAGACTATAAAGTCCTTTGTGATACCACGGAAGCTAGTAAAAATTATATCACAAGCTTCCCCCGTCAAACCATCTCGATTGCCTCAAAAAGCCCCTAAGTCGGCCGATATCGATATCAGCCAAATTACCCAGGTCCTCAAAGAAACATGAGCCCAAATGCAGTCCCCTCCTGCGAGCCAGGGCAGGACAAGTGCAGAGAAGGTGCTCCTAGTGACTTCTGCAAAAGTCACTAGCCGCAACCCTCAATCTAACTGCGTGCCTTCCAATCAGACAGTGTCCCGTCATGACGGACACAAGCAGGAATATATCGGGCCTTGACAGTGACAGCAACCTGTGCATGCGCTTCCTATCCAGACGGGGCCACATCTGTCTGGAACGAATACAAACACAGACAGAGGCCCACCCATAAATAAGCACTCTCCCGCAGGCGAAACTTGCAAGTGGCCAGAGGCATGCCCACAGATTCCATTTCGTGTGGAATGTGTAAGGTAGTCCCCAGTCTTGCAAGCTCGTCTGCCCTAAAGTTTCCTGGTATGAGCCATCTCGTTAAGGCACATAAAATGTACAAAAAAAATTTAAAAAATTTTATATATATAAGTTTTAATTGTTAGAAAAAAAAAAATATTATTTCCCTGAAGAAGTCACCTAATGTGGAGACGAAATATTGGAAGAAGAAAATAAGTAATCATTACTTCTCTAAAAAGATCTTAGACTCAATTTAAAAGAATAATATAAAAAAACAAAGGTAACATTAAAAAGCTAAAAAAAAACTTTTTAACTCCTTTTCGAAGCCGGTTGATCTTATATTCATATCTCATATTCAAGTTTCATCAAAATCTGAAGTTTTAAATTTTCTCCTGCTTTTGCTGTCTTAAATTCCTTATGTTCTTTAAAACTTACAGGTTGGTTGAAAAGTTCCTGCGCTCACCAAGAGATGACATGTTAGCTCCAAACTTTTTTTTCTCAAGTTGGTATAACTGTCCTGAGAACACATGCCAGTTGCAAGTCATTCTGTCAATTCTTTCTTTGTTTACAAGCCATTTGAAGTTGACGTGTCATTGATTTTTTTTAATATGGAAAAATTTTAATATCGTGGAGTCATTAGATTCTTTGTTTTGAAAGGTTTAAAAGCAAAGGAAATTTATGAACAATTTTTAGAAGTGTATAAGAAGTCCTCACCTTCAAAACTCACCGTTGAATTTTGGGCTGGTGAATTTAAACGTGGTCGTACCAGCCTTGAAGACGATCCACGCGAAGGACGACCAAAAAATGCAACCACAGCAGGAATCATTGAGCAGGTACATAATATGGTTAGTGAAGATCCAAGTTTGACTAAGCGTGAAATTGCTAATGCCATAGGCATCTCAGACGAACGAGTACTCCATATTTTACATGAAGAATTACTTATGAAAAAACTGTTTGGGAAGTTAGTGCCGCACACATTAACAATTCAACAAAAACTGGGTCGAAAACAAATTTCTCAACGTAATTTGGAGCGTTTTAAGCCGAATAAAACCGACTTCTTGCGTCGTTTTATAACTATGGATGAGACTTGGATCTACCACCATGATCCTAAATTGAAACAAGCACGTTTACAGTGGACTGAAGCTAATTGTTCAGCTCCAAAGCAGGTGAAGTCACAACGATCAGCAAAGAAGGTTATGACATCAATTTTTTGGGATGCAAAAGGAATTTCGTTGATTAATTATCTTCAGAAAGGTAAAACAATCAACTCTAAATATTATTGCAGCCTTTTGGATCAGCTGGATGAAAAAATTCCAGAAAAAAAAACCTGGTTTAAAGAAGAAAAAAATCATTTTTTATAAAGACAATGCACCTGCTCACAAAAGTGTTTTGACGATGTCTAAATTCAAAGAATCAAAGTACGAATTACTTGAACATCCACCGTATTCACCAGATATGGCTCCCAGTGACTCCTATCTCTTCAGAAATCTCAAACAATTCCTTCGTGGAAGCATTTTTCGTCGAATGAAGAGCCGTAGACGGTTATTTTGCAGAGCTTCCGGAAAACCATTATAAGAATGGGATAAAATTATTGGAAGATCATTGGAACAAGTGTATTGAGCTTCTAGGAGATTATATTGAATAAAAAAATATATTTCGTAACAAAAACAGTATTGTTTCATTATGGATTTACTATATTGTCTAAAGTTAACGATATTCTAAAATATATTGTTTTCCCCCCTAGTGATTGCCAGAGTCACTCTGTTCAGGTTTAATTTTGAAAACATTTTTCCTAAACATTCTTACCACCATCATCATCATTCAATATACCACTTAAAATTAAAGGGTACATTTTACATTGTTTATATTCTCACATTAAACCATCTTTCAATAGAATTTTCAATCCATTAGTGTTATATTTATTTTCTATAGGAAAATAAAAGCAATGTCTTCACAGCAAAAGGTGAATAGTAAATGGTATTAAAACACCATAATAAAAATTGCAAATGGATACTTTAGACAGAAGTTAAGATGTTTTACGAATATTATAATCTCTTGACTGTTTATAAATAAATTGAGGTATAAAATGTGTAAAGAAATTTATTTGATTTTTTTTTTTAAATCAATTGAATAAACTTTAAGATACCAATTCTGCATAGAGTTTGTATGGTTTGTAGGTGAAAGATTTGCAATAAGACAATAGGTAAGATTAAATAATGGGATATAAATGTGTGACTTAAATTTTAGAAAAAATTTACCATATGTGTAAATTTGACCTTTTGAACCCTTTTTAATATGGATACAACAAATTGTTTATATAAAATACTTAACAAAATATAAATATTTTACTGAATTCAAGTATTATATATAGTAAATAAGAAAGAAAATTTAATACGTTGTGGAAATAAAAAATTCCACCTCGGGTATTTAAGTGGTTCAAAAATTATATCTTTTTTCCAACTTTAATTTTTTTTTTAAGAAATTTCATCCAAAGAAACTACATGAAAAAGTAGTATCTTTGTAAAGGGATTTCTAAATGCTTTAGATTCACGTTGTAAAATATATATAAATTATTTGGTACATTATATAGCGTGATCCATTTCGAGGTTCCCTAATTTTTTAAAGAAAAAAACACAGAAAATTCAAATTTAATGGGGAATGTTTATTTACATTTGAAAAAACATTCTTTGGCATTTATTTTTTGAATATTATGTCTATCAAATGTTGGCCGTTGCTATGTCGCAGATGGTCCATCCGTTGAGTCCAATTTTCGATGACTCGTTCGAGCATTTCGACTGGTAACTGGTGAATGACACGCGTGATGCTTTCCTCCAAGGCCTGAATCGAAGCGGGTTTGTCCGCATAAACTTTAGACATATCCCCACAGGAAAAAGCCTAACGGTGTGATATCACACGATCTTGGTGGCCAATCGACTGGCCCAAAACGTGAAATTATGTGCTCACCGAAGTGTTCTCTCAATAAATCCATTAATTGATGCGATGTGTGGGAAGTGGCGTCGTCTTGTTGAAACCAAATGTCGCCGAGATTACGAGCTTTAATTTCAGGCATCAAATAGTCGGTTATCATGGCACGATAACGGTCGCCATTGACGGTTACGTTCGCACCGGCATCATTTTTAAAGAAATATGGACCGATGATTCCACTGGCTAACAGTGGCAGTTCTTGAATCTCTTCAGGTTGCTCTTCGTCCCAAATGCGGCAATGTTGTGTGTTTACATACCCATTGAGCCAGAAATGGGCCTCATCGCTGAACAAAATTTGCTCGAAAACGTCATATCTTCTTAGAACTTTTCAAGAGCCCATAGATCAAAGCGATGTCGCTTGGGAAGGTCGAGCGGCTTCAGTTGTTGCACAAGCTGTATTTTGTACGCTTTCAATTTAAGATCTCGACGTAAAATGCGCCAAGTCATTCCATACGTCAGTCCGAGTTGCTGCGAACGGCGCCGAAGCGACTCTCCACGGTCTTCGTGTACAATCTCAGCTACGGCCGATATATTTTCTTCACAGCGTGCTGGACGTGGTCTATTCGGTCGAATATTATCCAATAGTGAATGCTGGGTCTCAAAATGGGTGATTTTGTTGCGAATAGTACGCTCAGTAGGCCGATTATGTTGACCATAAGTTGAGCGAAGTGCATGAAATGCATTCCTCACAGAACGTTGTTCAGGCGTAAGTCTTTCCATTATGAAATGCCAAACAATACTAAACAAAAATAACATGACAGCATGACACGACTCACACGTGATCTGTCAAAAAAAAGCTATTGAAAAAAGTATTTATACTTGAATCACCCTTTATAAGGAAGTATACTGAAATTGCATTCTGAATAAACATATTTTTAGTGTCTGACCGAGTATTATGCTTTTGGCTTCGAAGTTCGTTTAAAAAGTGATGTTCGGCCAAGTTTGGTGTTTTTCAAAATATTTGCCAAACTCTGAACATTTCCATAAATCAATATTTGCCAATACTAAGAACCTCGAGTTTAGTCTTAAAATTGACGAATCAATAATTGGACACAAACACTCGAAAAGTGGGTTGGAAAGAATATGGAGAACTATTACATCAGTATTTTGATTAATAACATCTTTATTTTAATAATATAAAATTCATTCTTAATGCTAAAAACTGCTAAGCCCTATATGGCTTGTCTGCAGTTGAGTTCAAAAAATTAAGCAAAAATCTAATTGATTACTATAAATTTGTATGTCCGTTGAGGAAAAGCAGACTGAGCTTGGGAAAAGTTCCAGGAAGCTCCTAAATAGGGCCCTAAATCAGAAAAAAAATGCTAACTGGAACAATTACGGCAAGTCAAGCTAGATTCTTATACTCTCCGTCTCATAACTATAGCACACTTTAAAATCTTTTATTAACTGCTTATAAAAATTAATTTAAACACCCTGTATAAAACAACAAAATTAACAGAAAGTTTTCTTACTCTATTCTACTTCTTTTCACATAATTTTTTTTATTTAAATTCCGCTTATGGAAAAAAACCGTTAAATATTGTAAAGTGATTGCAGTAATGAGTTACACCTCCGTTATTCTGAATGCACTCAAATATTCGGTTTTCCATTGAATTAACTAGGGTTTTTTTACTTGGTTACTTCAATTCATAATATTTTTCAGACCAAATTACGCTTATCTACAGAAAATTTCAACTATGGAAGTATAGATTGAACTTTTTTAAGTATTGAGTCCAAATGATCAATACTGTACCAACTTTATAGCTGTGTAATACAAATCGAGGGCTTACTAACGTTTTATAATATACTTGTGGCATTTTTTAAGTTTTAAATTAATCATTACATTTTAAATCAAAAAATTATTTAAAATGTCACGAGTTTATTATAAAACGATTTTTTGTCTCTCCTGAAAAGTAGTAGTTTTTGAGATACGAAACTTTTAGTTCGACCGCGTACTATAAAAATACGCGAAGATGTTTGGATCCGATTGTAGTTCTATATTGTGGAGACAGGGCTTAACAATACTCTCCAGAGCCAAAAAAAAAAAAAAAAATAAAAAAAAAAGCTTTAAAAAAAACTGACAACACCGGAGGTGGCCGAAAAAATTAAAATGAGCGCCGCGGTAGGCTAGTTGAAAGCCTGCTAGCTTATCCCCACCAGAGGCTCTGGTCTGTTTTCGCTAGAACGAGCCTTCGTTGCTAGTGCTCGGTTAGGGTATAAAGATATAATTTGTAATTATATGTTTGATAATATAAGTAAATAATAAATAAAATGAGATTTTTTTTCTTATCTCTATCATATGGAAAATTTATAAAAAGTAGTCACCTGCATTAGAGGCTCAGCTCTTTAACGCCCACTTTTCCCATTTGCAGACACCTTGATTTTTTTTTTTTTTTGACATCTTTCATCTAAAAAAAAAACAAGAATATGTTTATGAATTTAAAACATCGTCAAATATTTTAAAAGTTTATATTTAACGAAAACAGTTTCTATTAAAATTCCTTTTAAACATTTTGTTTTAACAATTGTTAAATCCTCCAGAGATTTAATATCACGATAAAAGCTTTCCAAAAATATTTCAATGAATTTGGTTAATATTGTGGCAAAAATAAAAAATGTTATTGAACACATTTGAATATGTTTGCTAAAATTATATGTAAATTTGCCAATTTTATAATTCACCAGAAGTTGTTCAAAATAGAAATTTTTTAGCCTTTTTTTTTTTAATAACAAAAAGAAAATTAAAAGCAGCAAGTGGTGCCTTAGTTAAGAAAAATTAATACTTAATTAAAAAAACGCTAAAACAATGTTAAATAAATGCATTTAAGCAAAGACAAGGAAACACTTGAAATTTTAATTAACACTTTGTTAGACAGATATAAGAAATTAATTAACTTTTAATCAATTCCTTTCATATAAACATTCCCAGCAAAATAAAATGGATGTTATTCTTTACCAATCTCTTTTTCAGAACATCCAAAAAGTTAATAGTGCAAATTTTTCGATTTGTGAGAAGTCATTTTAAACAACTTCCAAAATGCTGATATTAACCCCTACTAGTAGTAAAAAAAACAATCATTTAGTTGGTCCATAAATGGTCAATTCCGGTAGTCATTTAATGCCTTATTAAAAAAATATTTTGCATAACAGTTATGTCAAGTTTGTCCTGGTCGGAATAATAATTCCTGGCGTGTTCAAAATCACATTTGTAACTTAAAAAAAAGCCACTCCCTATATTTATTTTGTAGTCCCTATATTTAACAACTTCCGTAAACTAATGAAAAAGTCCATCTGCTCATAGATTTTTCCTCCCAATGACACGCCCATGTTAAAATAATTAATGATTCATCAAAATTTTCACAACTTCGTTTTCAGTAGATGTAGAGTTTAACTACACTCAGAATATTATGTAGTTAACTGTTTGTAGTTTAATAAAAAAGTTTTCCGTTTCATTTAAAAATAAAGGAACATACATTTATTTTTCAAAGAAATATCTATATTAACTTCTTTATACATTTATTCGAAATAATTTACTGTCATTTACCATTTTTTTCAGTTTCATTTATTTTTTTCATTTGTATGAAATTTAATAAAAATTTACCCACAAAACAAAAACTTGTGGTTTATTTGTGTCCGTAACAGTTATTACAAATTTAAATTTTGTTTGCTGTCTGTTTCAAAAAAAAATATTCAAAAAATTTAAATTTGTTTTTTTATTTAAATTGGTTGTATATATACAAAATTTTTCAATACAAATTACAAGAACTTCATAAATACACATACATACACAAAAACATTCACACAAAAAGTGTTTATAGCTTCATATGCATACATACATTTTGTATATTAAAAAAAAAACAAAAAATACAAAAACGGAAATAATTTCAAATAAATTAAAAAAGCAGTTATTTTTTAAGGATTGGTAGGTAAAATTTTGACTTTTATTTTAACTGATTAATTCATTTGTTTCTTACGGATGTGTCAGTTGATTAATCAACATTTAAAAATAAATAACAAATGGCATTTAATTTAAATGAAAATTAAGTAGACCGGTTTTTAAATGAAATATCATTTCTTTTAAAGGATATTTTCAGTTATTTTAACTTACAAACTTTTTTAAGTGTACTTCTTCCTCAGCTCTTATTTTGCTGGGTTTTTTGTTATTTAAAATTTATTTTGAATTTGTATATATTCCTGTTTCAATAAACCAAAATATAATTTTTGTTACTAACATCCATTTCAAAACTTTAAGTAATGGAAAATTGTATGAAAAAAAAAAATCATTGATTTACTTAAATTAAAAAGAAACAACACTGAAAAAGACAAACTAAACTCAAACTAAACAACATTTTAACTTGTTACAGGAAAGAGTATTGAATGTTTATGAATATTCATCAATTAGTTACTGCAAGTAGTTAGTAGTTGTTAGTTACAAGTGGAAAATGAAGTTAAAAATAAAAGTTTTGTTTGGTTTATTTTTCAAATAACAACATTTATAGTAGGGTGTCCCGATAAATTGATTAAAGTAATATCACTCAAACGTAGAAGCAAAAGCAATCAAGTCTTAGAGGAGATTTTTAAAGACCTACCAGCTAATAAAGAGTTCAGTATTAATATAATTTGACAAAAAAAAAACATTTTTTTTTGGATTTTTCGCACATCTGTTATCAAAAGTTGCCTAACAACGAGATTGTTATAAGAAACACATTCAAAAATATTTGGTGGAGTAACTTAAGTCCAGCATTATATTTTAAGAATACAAATTTTCAACTTTTTGGCAAAATGGTTTTAAAAGTTGGGCGTTGAAGAGCATATTTTTTTGTATGCTTTACGAAATAATTCTAGTCAAAAATTGTCTTTAGAATTTTTTTAAAGAAGAAAGTTGGAAAAACCAAAATATTTCTGCAATAAACGTTTTTATCATAAAAAAGCATTGAAGGACCAAAAATAAATCAAACAAAAATTTAAAACATATTTATTTGTAGCGGCCTCATCATTAACCAAATTTTGATATCTGCAAAAATTTAAAATTTTTTCGCACTTCAATTCAATCACCGTCCACGATATACCCCCATATATTATCATACATGCTCATATATTATTCATGTGCATATATTATCATACATGCTCATATATTATTCATGTATGCTCGTATATGATCATATACGTCCATATACCCTCAAATTTCAGATCCGGAGATATATGATCATATATGAGATCATGTATGGTCATATATTGAACAATGTATGGACGTATATGACCATGTATGCCCATGTATGATCATATACAGGCCCATGTATGATCCTGTATGCTCATATATATTTCGATTTTTAGATGGGTGTCAAAAAAATTTTATATAAAGATTTTAGAATTTTTAATTTTTTCAATAAAAACAATAATATTATTTTTTATAAAAAATATATATTTTTTAGTTAATTTCTTGTAAAATTACGACTTTCTTGTGGACAATGTATTCAGAATATTAAAAAAAAAAATTATAAGAAAAAGTCTGTAGAACCCAAGAGTTGTTTTGTATGAAATGGTTTCTTATACAAAATACTAGATTATTAGAAATTTTTTTGATAGCAACATTTTTAGATTCTATGGATTTTTCCCTCATGAATAGTTCTCAGATTCTGCAAATTGTTTCATAGATAAAAAAAATTCATATATTCTCAAAAATACTTAGATACTAAGCACTTTCTTTGAATAAAAAAATTTTAGATTCTGAGACTTTTCATCATCAAAAATACTTAGATTTTGGAGGACTATCTATAAAAAAAAACCTAAAAATCTCCTTAGAATCTAAAATTTTTTATTAGAAAAAGTCTATAGAATCTATCTATTGTTATTAGAAAAGTCTTTAGAATTTAATATTTTTTTTAAGTATTTTTCTTAAAAAAAGTGTATAGAATCAAAGAAGTTTTCTTGAAAAAGTCTATAGAATGAAATTGTTTCTTTATAAAAAACATTTCTTAAAGAAATATTCTTAAATTTAAAGAACTTTTTCATAGTTTCGAATCATAATATAACTGAAGGGACTATATTATTTTAAAATTATGGTTATTTTACACTCACCAAAAAAAGTCTGTAATTCCACCTGAAAAATTTGCTGTTATTACGGGAAATTTTGCTAATTAGAGACCAGTGGTATTTTTTGCTAATCTCAGCAACACATGTCTGCTGACGTGTAGTACAATAAAATTAGTAAAAAAAATTTGTAGCCGCTACTAAATTTTAGTAAACTTTTTGTAAAGTGAAATTTAAAATCGGTTTGCTAAAATCAGTAAAAAATTTTACTAAATAGTATTAAAATTAGTACAAACAAATTAATATAAAAAATTAGTTAGCGCTACTAAATTTAAGTAAACTCAATAAATTGTAAAATATAGCAAAATTAAATTTATAAAAAAAAAAATTTCAAATGCATAAACTTTGGGGGACGGGGTCTTTCACAGAGGTTAAAAGCTCTCTGTCTGCTATCCACTTGGGGGTAGCAAGAAGCGATTCCTTTGTCCGGAATTCCCAAGCATCTCACAACTTCCGGTCTTAGACCAAGTGTTCCCTGGTAATGTCATTCAGGCACCCGTTTGATGACAGCTAAAGTGAGAAGGCGTACAGGACTGAGTATCCTGAGTGCAGGCTTATGCCGACGCGTCTCAGGAAACTAGGTGACAACCGTTGACATTTAGTCACTGAAACTCAACTGTATTTAGCCGGCCTAGCGGTGTTGGCAGCCCCAACTCTAGGATCGGAGGCTTTGGCCTAATCAGTCAATCTTCTTAAAATTCGTATGATTACAGAAACGTCAACAAATTCAAATTTAAATAATAATGATCCCCGTATGATGACGACTTTTGGCTTTAAAAACGGTTTATGATTGGTACATGGAATATAAGAACTCTCTCTGAAACATCGAGACTCGAGCAAGTGCGTAAGGAAATGATGTCATACAAACTAGACATTCTGGGGTTAAGTGAGGTACGATGGCTGAACAATGGTACAACGCTACTGGCTTCTGGTCACCGTTTTATTTACTCCGGTAACAACACCTACAGGATAAACGGAGTCGGTCTGTTGCTGTCACCAAAGGCCAGAGATGCCCTTTTGGAATACCGGGCAATCTCCGAACGTATAATAACTGCCAGATTCAACTACAGATTTCGCAACATATCTATTGTGCAATGCTACGCACCAACCGACCCTGACGATGATAGCACTAAGGATGAGTTTTATGGTCAACTCGATTACGTGATCAGCTCTTTGCCCGCAGGGGATATTAAGATATTTTTGGGTGACTTTAATGCCAAGGTAGGAAACAACAACGACAACCTACAAGCTGTAATGGGCAGGCACGGCCTGGGATCCTCACGAAATAATAATGGGGATAGATTAGTTGATTTCTGCGCCCGTAACCGACTTTTTATTGGCGGAACCAAATTCCCACATAAGAACATACATAAATATACTTGGGAATCGCCAGACGGTCAAACATTTAACCAAATTGACCATATAATTGTTAGTAGGCTTTTCTTAGGATCACTTATGGATGTAAAAGCTAGACAAGGTGCCGACGTTGCCAGTGATCACTCCCTACTCGTAGGTGTTTTCCGTCTTCGACCTGCGGCAGTAAATGGTATAAGAGGAAAAGTCGTTAAATACAACACAGCTCGCCTTCGCGACCCAGCCGTTTTATCGGTATATAACCAGAACCTAAGGTCCAGTCTGGCACACAACGACCAACATACGTGGTCAGACGTGGTTTTAGCCTGCAAGGCTACCGCAAAATCAACTCTTGGATTGAAACAAAACAAAATTAAACCGTGGATCAGCTCTGAATCCTGGGATGAAATTGAAAATCGCAAGCGTCTTCGCAAAGCACGGATGCAAGCCAAAACAACTGCTGGAAAAGAACAAGCAAAGTCAGCATACCGTCAGTCTGCGCGAAGGGTGAATTATATGGTACGGGCTGACCGTGAAAAATATTTTAACGATATAGCGGAACAAGCTGAAATGGCATCAAATACAGGCAATCTACGCGGAGTTTACTCTGCTATAAAACAGATGAGCGGCAACAACATCCGATGTACTATGTCGTTAAAAGCAAATGATGGATCAGATCTAACAACAACTGAGCAACAATTAGAACGGTGGCGCGAACACTTCTCATCACACACATCAGCTGTAGACAATAACAATCCCGTTGAGGCTGTGACGCTTTCTATACGCCGCAATCCGAGAAGAGATATTTCAACCCATCCTCCGACTTCTTTTGAAGTTACGGCGGCACTGAACAAGCTAAAAACTTGCAAATCGTCTGGTCCCGACAACTTGCCCGCAGAGCTTTTAAAGTATGGTTCTGATACATTGGCGGAAGTTCTCACCCCACTGATAAGAAGTGCATGGCTCAATGGTCAAATTCCTGCAGATTGGAAAGAGGGTGTCGTAGTCACAATCCCTAAAAAGGGTGACCTAACTCAGTGTAAAAACTGGCGTGGCATTACCGTGCTTAACGCAATAGGGAAAGTGATGGCAACTTTAATACTACAGCGAATCTCACCAGTGGTGGAACAAGTTGTGCGTAACGAACAAGCTGGTTTTAGGGCTGGACGATCATGTGTAGACCACGTCAATACTCTACGCATAATTATTGAACAATCGGCGGAGTATAATACACCAATGTACCTGCTTTTCGTAGATTTTGAACGTGCTTTCGATACAGTATCCCGAAGCTCTATGTGGTCTGCATTAATTGGTAAAGGAATACCGGAAAAAATCGTCGCCCTTATACGTAAGCTGTACAGAGACGCGGAATGTAAGGTCCGTTTCAACGGTAAGGAGAGTCAACCTTACACCAATATTACAGGCGTGAGACAAGGTTGTATCCTCTCCCCCACATTATTCATCCTACTATTGGACTGTGTAATGGAAAAAACGAATAGTGAGGCCCCAATCGGCATTCGGTGGAACATGATGGAGTACCTAAATGACATAGACTACGCTGATGACATATGTCTAATGTCTCACCGTTTTGTAGACATTGAAAAGAAGATAAATAGACTCTCCGAAAATGCTAACAGTGTAGGATTGAGAATTAACTTCAGAAAAACAAAACTGATGCGTATTGGTACTAATTTTTCGTCACCACTTATTGTTGATGGTACCGTAATTAAAGATGTAGAATCTTTTAATTATCTTGGATGCAAAATTGCGAAAGACGGTGGTTCTGCAGCCGATATTGGTGATCGTATCAACAAGGCCCGTGTTGCGTTCCTCAAATTGTATAAAATTTGGCGCGCTAACAACATCTCCCAGAGAACGAAATTACGTATATTCAACTGTAGCGTTAAATCTGTGCTGCTATATGGATGCACTACATGGAGCCTTACAAAACTGACCATGAAGAAAATACAATCGTTCGTAAATCGGTGTCTGAGACAGATATTACGTATCTATTGGCCTAATTGGTTATCCAATGAAGATCTTTGGAATAAGGCAGATTGTTGCTCAATCGAATTTGACATTCGAAGACGTAAATGGACATGGATCGGCCATATTCTCAGGCGACCAACTAGTGATATTGCTAGGGCTGCACTAGAGTGGAACCCTCAAGGTCAACGAAGACCAGGCAGACCACGTAATACATGGATCCGATGCATAAGAAACGAACATGAAACAGCTCGAAGAACCTGGAACGAAATTAAACTGCTTGCCAAAAACAGAAGTAGATGGAGAGAATTCGTTGTCGCCCTATGTTCTCCGTGAACTTTTTATTTAAGTATATTATGTTATATTATTGTATTTAAATAAATAAAGGACATATATATATATAAATTAACTCAATTAGTTTTAGATACACTTTCCTGCGGGAAAAAGGGGTCAGTTAGGAATCGGGACCTGTCCCGTGATAGGTGAAAACTAGACCGGTTCAGTAAATACATATCACGAGATAGGTGAAAAGAGGACCGGTTTCTTAAGTACCTACCACGTGACCGGTTTTAAAGTCATGACATGCTCTTTTAGACCAGTCCTGTAACATGTCACAGAGTGCAATTGACCCCCTCCTAGGACAAGGCCATGTTAAAGTGACCGGTCCCTATCACAATGAACCGATCACGTGACGTGTCCTGGGATAGGTCCTTTTCCCGCAGGGTTGTTACACTTTAAAGCTGCTAATTTCTTTTGAAATTTAACTTACGAATTCGAATATACAAATTTATATATTTTTTTAATCGAGTAACATTTTTTTTTATTTTATTTATTTTTTCAAAAAATATTTTAGACAAAATTAAAAAAATATCAAAGGTTAAAAAAGTAGTAAAAACATAAATGATTTTATCATTATGTTTTAATTTGCTAATTTTTGTTTTGAAAAATATTTTTAGTAAATTTATTGGATTTTAAGGTCAAATTTTAATGGTTTTAAAAGTTTTTAGTGCCATTTAAAGTGGATGTCCTATTTTTGGACATGAGTCGGTTGTGAAAAGTATCTTTACTTCGGATCTCTTTTTTCAACCTATGTAACATTTTAAGGCAATTTAAGTTTGTATGAATAAGTTTTAATTTGTAGAAATAACATTTCCTTCAATATGAACTTTTTTAAAATTAGTAGTTTTGTTTTTTGCTAATTTTAGCAAACCGTTTCTCAAAAATTTATAAAATGATTTCTGAAATTAGAAACGAAATTTTGTAAATATTCTGTAAAAATTCTGTAATCTGTAAAATGTAAATAACAAAAAAATTTACTAAATAATAATTTTTTTACTAAAAATCAGTAAAAAAAATAGTAAAGTGGGATTGAAAACTGTACAAATTTTTCTACTAACTTTTTTCTGAGTGGACTATATTATGGTAAAATTGTAGTAGGACTACGGTTGGCACAATCATAATCCCAAAAATATATGATGCTCTTCAAATATGATTGCGTGTATGTATGTTAAGATCCCCTCCAATAATTTGCTACTTATTTTTTTCGATATTTATTATTATTAAGTACTATTACACAAATTTTGTTTCTATCGGGACACCATAATGTACATGTTAGTCTTTGATTGGTTCTAGGAAAATTCAAATTTAAATCAAATTTGTGTTGAATTTTAAATGGACAGGTATTTTTAGAGGAAATATGTAGGGATTTTGATACAGGGTGTCCGCATTGAAGGTATAATACTTTGTTTGTTTATAATTTTTGATTCTCTCTCATGAATGTATCTTATATTGATAAATGTTTTACTTTATGTCGGCAATTTTGTATGGAATACAATATCAGATAAATGTCCGCCTCTGTCACAAATGCGAGCCCTTTTGAGCGCGCAGTAATTCCCGCAGTAATTCCATTGAAATCCTGGATATATGCGATGTAGCACCGTCTTGTTGATACCACATGTTAATCAAGCCCAAAGCATGTAGTTGTGGCGTTAAAAAGTTTTTAATTATATCACGATATTGCTCCCCATTCACAGTTACCGTTACGCCGTTTTCATTTTCGAAGAAGTAAGGTTCAATGATTCCTCCTGACCAAATTGCACACCAGAATGTCACTTTTAGTGGATGCAAAGGTGACTGACGAATAATTTGAGGGTTTTCCATTGCCCAGAACCGACTATTCTGTTTATTCACATATCCATTCAAATGAAAATGTGCCTCGTCACTCATTATGAATTTTTCATAAAAATCGAGATTGGGCGAGCTGTTTTACGATTAAAACACGTTGGTTTATCAAATATTTTTCCATAATAAATTTGCCACGTGTCTACTTCACGACTGCCAAATATGAACTGTCAAGACTAACGTTTACCAAAATGGCGGCAAAACAAAGTAGTATACCTTCCCGGCTAATACCCTATTGAAACCAAACACATGGTTCATTTATATTTTTGCAAATTTTGGATGCTTTTTGTTTGGGCCGCTAAACAAAATATGTGTCTTTTATTTTTTCTCTTCGTTTTCACTTATCTGAATTTCATTAAGATCAGAGAGAGAATGGTTAGAATAATTTCCGAATTAATGTTGACTTTAAAAAATAGCCCTGAGACTTAGGGGACGGTATTATACTGAACACTTTAAGAAAATTCAACAATTAAGTGAAAATTTTCCATGAGATTTTAAAACGTTTTGACCAATATTTACCGTTTAACATTTTTTTTAAAAAGTTCTTATTGGTCTTAATAGCAGGTACACTTATGTTTTAAATTGTTATTATAACTTTTATTTTATTACAAAAAAAAATGTTAATATAAAAAGCTTATGGTATCACTTCAATTGTAATCGAGCTATTAACTTTTAATATACCACCATATAATATCAGCTTGATATATTGTGATTGATGTGATTTTTATAAATGTGATTTTTATAAATTATATTTAAAATACTATAATGATTGTTAAGTAATATTAATTAAAACATTTAAATGATTGCCATAAAATATTTATGACATACTTAAAAAGAGGAGGGGGCAAAATTTTACAAAAGGTATTACACCGAACTATGTTAATTTTTTTTAAATAATTATTATAAAGTAAAAAAAAAATTTATCACATAATCATTGAATTCAAGTTTAGAGTTTTGATTAAAAACACTGAAAGTGTTAAAAAAAATTTCAATAAACAAGTTTATTCAAAAACATTGTAACGTATGAGTTATATTATTTACAGGCATATAATAAAATAAAAATCACTCATACGCTGTGTAGTAGTACCTATATAAATATTTATACATACATACATATTTCAATAACTATAACAATGTTTCAATTACAGGAAAAGCTTTTCAAATTTTATTATCTCAAAACTTTATGACTTTCATGTTGTTTTTATTATAAAATATACTAAATATTGAAGATACATTTTAAAATATTTTCTTAGTTGTTTTAACAAGCAGCTATTTCTTTTGATTGTATCTCTTCTCACTTTTATCTTGCTATCATAAGTAATATTTTATTACAATTTTAGTTGGTTAAATAACTTTACACACACATAACACATATAACATTCTAAGAAAAATAAGTTTTATGTGTAAAGTTTTTATTACTTTGGCGCCTTAAAAATTTACGATTTAACTACAAATGCATTTTACCGTTGCTATGTTCAAAAATTAAAAAGAATTTGTTTCATTCTAGAAAAAACTTATTATATCTTAAAAAAAAAAAGAAAATGTCTTTATTTTGGTTAAAACAAAAGAAATTTTTACAACTTATTTATTTTTTGAGCTTACAATCAGAAAAAAAAATAAGTAGAAAAATTTCTAAACGGTTTTCAATCCCACTTTACTATTTTTGTACTGATTTTTAGTAAAAAATTATTATTTAGCAAATCTTTTTGCTATTTACATTTTACAAATTACAGAGTTTTTACAGAATATTTACAAATTTTTGTTGCTAATTTCAGAGATTATTTTACAAATTTTTGAAAACCAATTTGCTAAAATTAGCAAAAAAAAAATTACTAATTTTAAAAACTTAAATTGCCTTAAAATGTTACATAGATTAAAAAAGGGATTGGAAGTGAATATACCGACTCATGTCTGAAAATAGGACATTCACTTAAAATTGCACTAAAAAGTTTTTTTAGTTCTAAAAATCAGTCCTAAAAACAATTAAAATTTGACTTTAAAAGTAAAAAAAAAAAAACTTAACAAAAATATTTTTCAAAACAGAAATTACCAAATAAAAACAAAATGATTTATTCGTCGTTTATGTTTTAACAATTTTTAAGCCTTTGATTTTGTTTTTAATTTTGTATAAAATATTTTTTGAAAAAAATAAATAAAATAAAAAAAAATTTGATACTCGATAAAAAAAATAAATTTAAAATTTTGTACTAAATAGATTTTAAATTTCACTTTACAAAAAGTATACTAAAATTTAGTAGCGGCTACTAATTTTCCTTCTAATTTCTTTGTACTACACGTCAGCAGACATGTATTGCGAAGATTAGCAAAAAAAAACCGCTGGGCTCAAATTAGCAAAATTTCCCGTAATAACAGAAAAATTTTCAGTTAACATTACAGACTTTTTTTGGTGAGTGTATGGTTTGTTTTTAATTAAAATATTATTTATTTTTCAATATTTCCCTACTCCATTGTGTAGCATATTTAGGTAATAATAAATAATAAAAATAAATTAGTTTTAAAAAAGAAAAACATTAAATAAAAGATATTAACTAATTAAAAAAATTTTATAAAATTCTAAAATTTTCTATACTTCTGAACCACATTGTATTTTGATTTTATATGCATCTGTGGTTTTTCCCATCTTATGTATTTTCCTTTATATATATGCAACAATTCACTCTGCAGAATTAAGTGCTGAACACATTGTTGTCTTATGATTGAGAAATTCATTTTCAAAAATTTTGTTTATTTATTCTACTGCTATAAGATGATAAACTGAGAATGCACAAAAAATTAATACAAATATCAATAAAATATTTATGATTTTTTCATATATGATTTCTTATAAAACAATTAAAAAAAAAAACAAGTAAAAAAGGGTTAAATTCGGCTGTGCCGAATTTTTGAATACCCTTCACCATAGGGGCTGAAGATGATATACGTATATACTAAATTTTGCATGAACTGTAATATAAATATGTTTTGTCAATTTATGTAACAGAACTTTTGTTATTTAGTTTTAGTAATGTTATTTATTTAGTTTTAGTAATGTTATTTACAGAGGTCTGCTCTGTTAGCGACTTTAACATTGTTCATTTTTACGTTAACTTAGTTATCAGAGTAACACACATATAGCTCTAAGAATGTTATTATTCTCTATGTAAGACAATTAATGTAATCGAACAATAAGAAGACTTAATAACATTTTTACTTACTTAACAGAAAAAAATAGATACAGAAAAATTTTACAAATTTGTATGGAAAATTTAGAGGTACCTTCACATTTTCACTCATAACTTTTGAACCGCTTAACCGATTTTGCTCATTTTAAATACCAAACTGCTCGGGAGGATGTTCAATAATCTGGGTAAAAATAGGCACCCCCGCTTGCGTCTTCGCGTCGTGATCGCTATTTCAACAGACAGACAGACAGACAGACAGACATCGCTAAATCGACTTAAAATTGCATAAGGATCACGAATATATATACTTTATGGGGTCTTAAACCTATATTTCGACATATTACAAACGGAATGACAAACTGATATATAGCCTCACCATATATGGTGGAGGGTATAACAACTTTAGTAAATTTTTCCTTAATTTATTATATTAAGTACACTCTATAAAAATTGCGTATAACGTTTGAAAATATCAATTTCTTAACATTTGCATTTTTTTATGCTCTCTAAACTTTTTAATATGGCTTTTAAACAAATGAAAGCATCTGTATTGTCTGTCACTGGTCGTAAAGAAAATTGCATATGTTTTATAGAAACTTTGTAAATACCTTTATTGTAAATCATACGAATCTGTTCACATGAATCTGTTTTCTTTGTGTTTGGATATCAATACTACGACTCTTTGGCAATGGTAAAGGGTGGTTAAATTTTAAGCGCCGATGTTGAATGTGAACCACACCTAAACGTCAAGTTTTTTTCTGCATTTCATTTGACATTTCTCAATTTCAGACTAACTCAATTTGAACCATGGAAAGATATACAATCGAGCAACGCTTTAAAGTTATTCAGGCTTATTATGAAATTGGGCGTTCAAATCAAAATGCATATCATGCACTTCGTGATTTTTTCGGTCAATTTAATCGTTCAAATGTGTGTACAATCGGAAATATCGTGCAAAAATTTGAGCAAACTGGGTCTGCAGGAGATGTGAAAACACCAGTGCATGCTCGTACAGCTCATACTGCAGAAAATATTGCTGGTGTTCGCGATAGTGTGGCTGAAGAGCTGTCAACCTCAACTCGTCGTCGTGCCCAACAATTGCACCTCTCACGCTCGTTCTTGATGAAGACTATGCATAAAGACTTGCATTTACACGCTTACAAGGTGCAATTGACTCAAGAACTAAAGCCTGTTCACCATTCCAAACGTCGTTAATGGTTAGAATGGTGGCAAGAAATGGCAACAGTGGATGATCAATTTTCGAAAAAAATCATCTTCAGTGATGAGCCACATTTTCACCTCGTCAATAAGCAGAATTGACGCATTTGGGCGAATGATAATCCAAGAGTGATTGTCGAAAAACCAATGCACCCACAAAGAGTGACTGTTTGGTGCGGTGTATGGGCTGGCGGCATCATCGGCCCAAAATGAGGCCGGTCAGGCAGTTACTGTGAATGGTGTTCACTATTGTGAGATGATAACGAACTTTTTATGGCCCAAATTGGAAGATATATTTGTGTACGGTATGTGGTTTCAACAGGACGGTGCCTAACGAAACAGCTAACGAAACAATGGCTCTTTTGCGCGACAAATTCAATGGCCGTGTTATATCACGTGGTGGCGATGTCAATTGGCCGCCAAGATCATGCGATTTGATACCGTTGAACTTCTTTCTTTAGGGTTATTTGATAGAAAAGGTGTACGCCGAGAAGCCAGCAACAATTCATGAGCTAAACGATGAGATAATTCGGCACATTAACCTTATTTTAGCCTCAATTATGCCTCAGCGTCATCGATGGAGGTGTGCCGCCGAGGTCGCAGCGGCCATTTGGCCGATATTTTTTTCGATACATAATTGAACCATACCATATTATTATAATAAAAAGAAATGACAATGATTTCCTAAATAATTTGTGTTTTATTGAAAATCAACATCGGCCCTTAAAATTTAACCACCCTATATATATAATCTTGTCAAATCCGCCATAATTAAATAAAGTCCTCTAAATAAATATTATACTCCTGCTACCCAGCTGATAACCAGGTGGCGATCTAACTGACTAGCTGCACTCAGAAAAAAATGTTTGTAGAAAAACTTGTAAACGGTTTTCAATTCCAATTATTTTACAAATTTTTAAAAAACCGATTTGCTAAAACAAGCCAAAAAAAAAATACTAATCCAAAAATAGGACATCCACTAAAATAAGCACTAAAAACTTTTTTAGTTCAAAAATTCAGCCTTTAAAATAATTAAAATTTGATCTTGAAATCCAAAAAAACTTACTAAAAATATTTTTCAAAACAAAAACTAGCAAATTTAAACAAAAATGATAAATTCGTTTATGTTTTAATAATTTTTTATGGCTATTAAATTTATTTTTTTAATTTTGTCATAAATATTTTTTTTTAAATTAATAAATAAAAAAATGTTTAATAAAAAAATATAAATTTCTTTATTCGAATTCGTTAGGCAATTTTAAAACAAATTATCAGCTTTAAAGTGTAACAAGTGTATCTAAAAACAATTGAGTTAATTTATACATTTTAAAATTTTTTTATAAATTAAAATTTTTCTACACTCAAAAAAAAAAGTTAGTAGAAAAATTTGTAAACGGTTTTCAATCCCACTTTACTATTTTTTTATTGATTTTTTGTAAAACAAAATATTATTTTGCAAATCTTTTTGCTATTTACATTTTACTAATTACATAATTTTTACAGAATATTTACAAATTTTTGTTGCTCACTTCAGAAATCATTTAACAAATTTTTTAAAATTTTTGAAGGAAATATTATTTCTAATTAAAGCTGACACCTACAAACTTAAATTGCCTTAAAATGTTACATAGATTAAAAAAAAATGATTCGGAAGTTAATATACCCACTTCGCTTAATCCTTTAACCACTGAAATCGAAATACGAGGTATTTTGTTATGAAATTTTTGGTTCTAGTATCATTTTGGACTATAAAGCACGAATGTGAAGTCCGTTTGTCAAAAAGACTTAACCTGAAAGTACCAGGTGAAAAAAATAAAAGACGACCGGAAGACAAAAAGCTCGATTCAAACAAAAAAATTTGTCTAACAAATCAAACACGCAACAAATTATAAAAAAACAACTTGAAGCTACTTACCAAAAAATAAATCCGATTCGATTGAGCTGTTGGAAAGTATGTTTTTTTATTTTAATTTTCCACTAAAATCATAAATAATTTTCGACAGAAATGGGTGTATCTATCAAACTATTCAACTGAGCGCGTTTAATCCGGCACTGTTCGATATTTAAATTCAAACCGACAAAAAATGTCGTTGGCGATTAGTGCACCAAAAATATTGCTTTGGATTTAATTGGACTTTAGTGATGACCTTCTGTAGACGATCTTAGGGGTTAATGGGTTAAAATAGCACTAAAAAGTATTATTAGTTCAGCCCTTAAAACAATAAAGATTTGACCTTAAAAGTAAAAAAAAAATACTAAAATATTTTTCAAAACAAAAATTGCCAAATTAAAACAAAATGATAAATTCGTTTGTTTTTACAATTTTTAAGCCTTTAATTTTTGTTTTTTTTTTTATTTTGTCAAAAATATTTTTTGAAAAAAATAAATAAAATAAAAATATTTTGATGCTTGACAAAAAAAAATTTTTAAATTTTGTACTAATATTAATAATATTAAGTATTTTTTTTTCTGATTTTAGCAAACAGATTTTAAATTCCACTTTACAAAAAGTTTACTAAAATTTAGTAGCGGCAGCTAATTTTTTCTAAAAATTTCATTGTACTACACGTCAGCAGACATGTGTTGCATAAAATACCGCTGGGCTCAAATTAGTAAAATTTCCCGTAATAACAGCAAAATTTTCATTTTGCATTACAGACTTTTTTTGGTGTGTGTATATTTTACAATTCATTTAGTTTACAGCAAATAACTAAAATTTGGTAGTGCTTTCTAATTTTGTACACTAATTTGATTGTACTAATATTAATAATATTTAGTAAACAGATTTTAAATTCCACTTTTCAAAGAGTTTACTAAAATTTAGTAGCGGCTACTAATTTTTTCTACTAATTTTATTGTACTATGGGTCAGCAGACATGTGTTGCTAAGATTAGCAAAAATACCGCTGGGCTTAAATTAACAAAATTTCCCGTAATAACAGTTGCCATTACAGACTTTTTTCGGTGAGTGTAGCTGCCACCCACTTACAACCAATTCACATGACGATTTTAAAATCACGACTCTTTTTTAATTCTTCTTTAAAGTAACTTCCAAAAACTTAACGCTTTTATACAATAATTTTGTCCCCATGATTTTAGGGTTGATTTGGTCGCTTATTCTTCTTTATTTTCTTCTTTACAACCTGATGTGGGTACGTACTACGTAATAACACAGTGATTTTATATTGTAGAGCAGGGATGGAAAAGTTGATACAAAATAAATAAATAAAGTTGCTCGATAAAAAAAAAATATAAATTTTAATATTCGAATTCCTAAGGCAATTTCATTAAAAAGGAGCCGCTGAAATTAGCAAAATTTTTTGTTTAATATAAAAAGATATATATTTTTAACGTATGTTAATTTTATCTAAAAACGAATTTTGTATACGTTTTGTGTTCATTTTTATTTTTATGTATTGTTACGATTTTACCCTTTATAAAATCGTTGATTTATTTACCTTTTAAATAAATCGAGTTCTTTCTATATTGCAAATAATAAACACCGTTTGAAATTATTTATAGCTCTATTTTTTTATAACCGTCACTAAAAATTACAGAAATACACTTTAATAGCACCCTTTATTTACACTTTTTATATAAACTAAACGTTAGCCACACTTTAGTTCTTTACACTTTGCGTTTTACTTATCAACTGAACTACTGCGTCACTGAGTACCAGTATTTATATGAGTAGTCAGGTATTCTAGTTATTTCCAGTTTATTACGAAACTAGAATCTTCCAGCTGTCAAAATTTGTGTAAAGAAATTTCTAGTGATAGAAATTTCTTGTAACAGTATATTAATTTTGAGCGTCAAAAAAAGTACTTTCGAATTTTTTTTTGATACCGAAAAATATCCGATTTTCCAACACTGTTGTAGAGTTGTTGACACATTGAAAGAGAAAATCAAATGAAGCAACATAACAAAAAAACAAATGTGTATAAAGAAAAATATAAAAACAATCACCGAAAACAGAAAACGTGATTTTTTCTCTCCCCGATTGCCTCTCTACACCGTTCGCCTACAAACTCAAACAATCATGATTTTCAAACATAGTGGAAAGTCGTCGTGTGAATTGGGTGTTGGCCAGCTGCTACCCAGCTACCCAACTAGCTAAATAGGTTAGCTGGGTAGCTCAGTCAGCCAGAAAACAATGTAGTTAATAAAAACTACAAACTATTTCGAGTGTGTATTTCTCTGAAAAAATAATATGTATTTTCCCCTTTATAAACAGAATTTCGAATATTCAAGAATAAAAATATTAGTCATACAGCAGTTAATATTAATATTTATACACCTCAGTTTACAACAAATACTGTTATTTTTTACATTGCATTTTAATTATTTATTTGCAAATTTGATTTTTTTTAACAAACCTTATTAATGCTAAGTTGTGCTTATTGCACGATAAGTTACTTACCCTTTAATATGATAATTAAGTAACATTTTAAATTTCCTTTTTAATTTAAATAAATTGTATGAAAAGGTTTTCCTAAACAAATGAGAGTTTCATGCTATTTACACCATTCGTTGATTTCATTTGGAATCCAGGTACTTGGGGGTACTCCTACAACTGTCTTAATTCTATCACGTATTGTTTTATTCGTGTTTAATTTTGAAAAATGTACGTGTCAAAGTGAAAAGTTGTATTTTTTTGTTAACGTCTGTACAAAATCCGCTAAGACGAGAAATTTAATTAAAACTTAAATATTCATTATATAACTTTAATTTAAATTTTAAAAGTTTAACAAACATGAAAATTTTTGTTCCTTTAAAATTTTGAAAATAAAATATGTCTCTTTCATAAGAGTGCAATTTTAAAACAGAATTAATAGTATTAGCATATTTGACTCATAAATAATACCAAAAGCAATGTGACTTTTGTTACATTTTATAAAAATCAACATAGAAAATAATTCAGTTGGAAAACCATCACCACTACCATACATGTTAGAAAAAGCATAATTTTATTTACAAGAATACAATGTTTGCAGTTGTATTGAATATATTCTGTTAATAACTCAATTTTTACATCTACAACCAATTTATTTTTTTCCACACAATTCAAATGTGATGTTTTCAATCAATTTCGATTATATTCAAAATATTAACAAGGATTTGATAGTCACAATTACAATTTTTGATATCAATTTAATTAAGATATTTACTTATTTATGTATTCCATATTTGCATATTTTTTTGGAATTATAGAAAACCAATTTAATTAAGACCTCTACGTCAAGAAATACTTAAGCCATTATATAAATCGCTCAATACTTAATACTTAAGCCATTATATAAATCGTTAACAATGCGAAAAATTGTCAGGGGTTATCAAATACTCTAATTCCGAAAAATTATCCATATCTTCGTTTTAACACCCAGATGTTTAAATACTAAGAAACCCCTTTAGTTAGATTTTAATAACATATTGCTATTGGAAATGGTTTTAAGATTTCTTTTCTATGGAAAAACTACCTGATTCCGAGAAATGTTTCCTATAGAAAACCTTAACATTTTTGGAACTTTTTTTCCCTCGAATTCTAGGAACTTTTTCCTACAGAAAATCCTCATACTATACGAAGTTTTTCCTACAATAAAGCCTCAGATTATAATGAATTTCTCCTATAGAAAAACTAATAATAAAAAGTAAAAGTAATAACTTTAATTAATTTAAACTTATTATAAAATAAACACAATAGTAATGTTTAATATTAATTTTATTAATATATGTATTTTAATTACTTGTATTTAATTACTTAAATCAGAATACAATGTTCGACATGAATGCAATATTCGAATGAGAGTCAGAGTCACAGGCTGATTACAGCAGAAGATGGCAACATATAAAAATAGGTAAAGTAACGTTATTAGAGGTATTCACTTATACACTACAGATTTTGAGAAAAAAAAGCCCTCAGATTCTGAATACTTTTAACTATAGAAAAACTGCTTGATTCTGACAACTTTTTCTCTTTAAAAATTCTCAGATTCTAAGAACAATTGCTTAAAATCAAAGAATTATTATTTAGGAAAAAGTCCTCAGAATCCGATGGGTTTTGTTAAAGAACAAAATCTTCAGAATTTTAGGTTTTTTTTTTGATAGGAAAATTAACTCTAAATCCCATGGGCTCTTTCTGGAAAAACTTCTTATAATTACGTTAACTCTGAGATTTGGATGACTTTTTTACTACTGAAAAAATTTCCTTTTTTCTGTAGAAAAAGTCCTTAAAATCTCAGGATATCTACAGTGAAATTCAGAGTATAAATTTTATAGATAATTTTTTGATTCTGAAGAGGTTTCCTGTGCAAAAAAGCCTAAGATCACTTAGAAAAGCCTTGTTGCTTCCATGGGAGCTCCCTGTGAGCTGAGTGCTCCCTGAGAACTTCCCAGGGGGATCTCTTGGTGCTCCCCGGGTGCTCTCTTGTGTGCTCCCCTGGATGCTCCCCAGAATTCTCCCTAGGTGCTCCCTGGGTGCTTCCCAGAATTATTCCCTGCGGTGGAAAAAAATTAATCTGTTTTCCTTGTGCACGCTCTTCTTGGGGATTATTAAATATATAAACTATTTTTATTTTTTTGTAAATTGTCCTATACTGTGGTAGCCGATATGTGGAGCATATCATTAAAATTTTAGACTTTCCCCAAAGGGTTTTAAGCAGAACATTAAAAGGGCGTTTTCCCTGTTTGTACCAACCCGTTAAAATAACAAAAAATTTCACCTCAATGGATGTAAATGGCGAAAGAACAGACTATATACCAAATATCAAGTTCCCACCATCAGCGGGGATACTTTCCGCCATCGACGTTCCACGTACTTATAAGAAATTTCCACAAGAAAATCTGTTCTATGAATTTTGCCAGACCCCAAAGTAATGAATGTTTTAAATTTCAGATTTCCTGTCGAAGGGAAATGGACAGGATTTTATGAGGGAAACTCTTTTGCGTCTTCTCGTAAAAAAATCCAAAAATTATTTCTACGTGGACGTTAATGCCGGAGTAGGAGCCAATATAAAAATCTTCAAGATCCTAGCTATAAATTTGGAGAGCAAATTTCTTTTTAACCTCCCTTTTTCCACATTCTTATGGGAGATTTCAAAAAATTATTTTTTCTGATATTTCAGAACCAAAAAAGTTCTATGCTTAACGTTAAAGAGAATACATTTCTCCTTTTTTGGTCCTTCCCGTAAAAATTTCCAAAGGAAGATATTTCGCGAGGGAGATATCTAAAGATTGCATTGATACTTGTGAATGTTGTAGGGAAGAAAACCTATGGAAAATATATATACACTCACAATATTATTTCGTTAAAAACAACTTAAAATACATATTGAATTGATGGAAAATACTAACAAAAAGTGGACTACTGATTTTTCATTATATTTAGCCCATTTTGTTGTTTATTTTCAATCATTGTTTAATAATCGACAAAAGTAGTTAAAACTATAGAAAATCGTTTAAAATAACCATTCATTTTTTTCCTGGCAAATAGTTAAAAAAAATACTTTTGTGTTTTGTTTTTTAAATTGAAAGTTTTTTTATTTGTATTTAATTACACAACACAACACACACAGATGTATATATTTTTATTGGCTTTGTGTGGATGTACATTTGAATAATTTCTTGTAATTTTTATTGAAAAAATATATAAAAACAGACTATTTTGGTAAAAAAAAGAGGAATTATATGATTTTTTTTAACAGAAAACATAAAATTTTACATTCAACAGAAAATATCAACTCCTACTGAATGTCTGTAAATTTGTATAGTTTGTTTTTTGAATGACTTATTCAAAAAAATTGACACACCTGCTCAAAGTCCTGACCTAAGTCTCATCGAAAATTTGTGTCCCACCAATAAAAACGCTTTAATAAAAGCAATTAATGAAGAATGGCAGGAAATTCTAGATAATTATGTCTTAAATGGCCTTTTACAGTCAATGTCGCGAGGTCTAAAGGCAGTCTTAGATGCTAGTGGCGACCATACCAAATATTATTTACTAAGACTACTATAGATTTTAAGTTTATGTTTTAAATACATTATGTCTATGAATTTTGCAAAGAATTTATTGACAAGAGAATATATGCTGTTTTTTTTTGTTTTTGTTTTTGTTGTTTTTTGTTTTGTTTTATATTGAAATTTACCATTTTGGTATTAATATTAACAGTTAATATTTACCTTTTTTAAATTATTATAGAAAAAGTGAATGAAAACTTGTTTTTGTTAATCACTCAGAAAAAAAGTTAGTAGAAAAATTTGTAAACGGTTTACCACTTTACTATTTTTGTACTGATTTTTAGTAAAAAAATTATTATTTAGCAAATCTTTTTGCTATTTACATTTAACAAATTACAGCATTTTTACAGAATATCTACAAATTTTTGTTGCCAATTTCAGAAATCATTTTTCAAATTTTTGAAAACCGATTTGCTAAAATTAGCAAAAAAAAATTACTAATTTTAAAAAAGTCGATATTGGAGGAAATGTTATTTCTAATAATTTAAACTTATACATACAAACTTAAATGGCCCTAAAATGTTAAATAGGATTAAAAAAGGGATCGGAAGTGAAGATACCGACTCATGTCCAGGACATCCACTTAAAATAGCACTTAAAAGGGTTTTTTAGTTCTAAAAATCAGCCCTAAAAACAATTAAATTTAACCTTAAAAGTAACAAAAAAAAAATGACTAAAATATTTTTCAAAACAGAAATTACCAAATTAAAACAAAATGATAAATTCGTTTATGTTTTAACAATTTTTAAGATTTTTAAGCCTTTGATTTTTTAAAAAATATAATCAAAATTTTTGATGCTCGATAAAACAAATAAATCCAAAATTTTGTACTAATATTAATAGTATTTAGTAATTTTTTTTGCTGATTTTTGCAAACAGATTTTAAGTTCCACTTTACAAAAAGTCTACTAAAATTTAGTAGCGGCTATTAATTTTTCTACTAATTTCATTATACTACACGTCAGCAGACATGTGTTGTTAAGATTAGCAAAAAATACCGCTGGGCTCAAATTAGCAGAATTTCCCGTAATAACAGCAAAATTTTCAGTTGCCATTACAGACTTTTTTTGGTGAGTGATAAATTTTGAATTAAAAAATGAAAACTATGACCTTTTTTTATTGTTAAAAGAATTAGTTGACAAACTGTATATATTTTTAGCTACTCAGTCTAATATTTAGGAGTTATATTATATTAGTTTTAACAAACCAAATCCAAATTAACATAGCTATTTTGATGATCTATTTAGTGGGATGGAAAAATTATTGAAAAGTTTTCAAACAAATAAAATTAGAACAAATTTTATTCTCACTTTTATATAACAAGAAATAGATTCGGTAACTATATTTCTTAGCGAATGTTTCTTACTTTTGTCTCCTCTATCATAATATTCTCAAATTTAATTTGGGTTTGATAGAGCGCTCTTGAGGCTTCCTTTCTTAGCAGTTTTGTCTTGGTGATTAATTAAATTGTATTTATGACATGTTTTTGTTGAAAATTCTAAAAAAGTATGTTCTAGGTGTAATACTTTAAATTTAAGACTTGAGCAGTACGTTAAAGGAAAATCTTTCCGTTCTCGTTTTGTCCCTCCCCACAAATAAGGCTGATTTCTTTCAAAATTATTTATCTGGGAGTATTCAAGGGCTGCTTTTTAAGAAATCGAAATATTTAAAATTATAGATCCAATATTACAATTTGATTACTATAAAAAAAGAAAAGTCATCTGCCATGTTCAATATGAGAGTGGTATAAGTCACATTTATAAAAATATTGAGTAAATGATGAAATTCCATAGTAATTTTTGATTTCTATTAACTGCCTAAGAAACTTTTAACAAAACTTCAAAGATCACTAAAATTTTACTGCAAAACCCTGCTATTTTAATAATTTCTGTAAAAATTCCCAGCAAAAAATGTTTTGAAATTAACTTGTTTTAGTAAAATATATTTTTTTAACAATTCAATTAACAATTTTAAGGTGTAGGAGGTGTTTTATTTTTACATGAATTTCCCCACATATAAATAAAAGATTAAAAATTATTTAACCAATTCGATGGCACAATTTTTTGTAGTCCTTCCCCTAAAACTATTGAAAGTTTACACTCTACACTCAGAAAAAAAAGTTAGTAGAAAAATTTGTAAACGGTTTTCAATCCCACTTTACTATTTTTGTACTGATTTTTAGTAAAAAAAATATTATTTAGCATATCTTTTTGCTATTTACATTTTACAAATTACAGAGTTTTTACAGAATATTTACAAATTTTTGTTGCTAATTTCAGAAATCATTTTACAAATTTTTGAAAACCAATTTGCTAAAATTAGCAAAAAAAAATTACTAATTTTAAAAAAGTGGATATTGTAGGAAATATTATTTCTAATTAAAACTTACACCTACAAACCTGAATTGCCTTAAAATCTTACATAGATTAAAAAAGGGATCGGAAATACTGACTCATGTCTGAAAATAGGACATCCACTTAAAATAGCTCTTAAAAGTTTTGTTAGTTCTAAAAATCAGCCTAAAAAACAATTAAAATTTTACTCTAAAAGTAAAAAAATATTTACTAAACAGAAATTAATTTTGTATAAAATAAAATTTTGTATAAATATTTAAAAAAAAAAATAAATAAAATAAAAAAAATTTGATGCTCGATAAAAAAATAAATTTAAAATTTTGTACTAATACTCACAATATTTAGTAAACTTTTTTTGCTGATTATAGCAAACCGGTTTTAAATTCCGCTTTACAAAAAGTTTACTAAAATTTAGTAGCGGCTACTAATTTTTCTACTAATTTCATTGTACTATACGTCAGCAGACTTGTGTTGCTAATATTAGCAAAAAATACCGCTGGGCTCAAATTAGCAAAATTTCCCGTAATAACAGCAAAAGTTGCAATTGCCATTACAGATTTTTTTTGGTGAGTTAGCTCGATAAAAAAATTATTTTTTTCTTTTAACAATTTGCCTTATAAATAACAATTCTTATAGAATTTAAAATTATGTTTTTATATTATATTTTTACAATCAAAATTCTGCATCGATTGTTTATGACAAAAATTCATGCAAATATTTTGCTTTTATCACAAAAGGCAAGAAAAGTCATTATTTGATCTCGCAAATATTAAAGTTGAAATAAAAAGTTATTTTTTGTCTTTTATAACAAAATATACCCAGCAAAAAAAAAATGGTAGTCATTCTGTGACTATAACTTCATTCATTGCTTACTAAACATCAGTTGACATTCTTTTATGATTTGTTGGTGTTATTCTAAGGCACTTCCAAAAGAATTCATGTGTTCATATTTTAAATGCAGTGATCTGGATATAACCCGATGCATATCTTAAAAAATCCCTCTTCATTACTTCTAAAGCATAAGTTAAAGTATATCGTATATTATTTGAATCGAAATCATTTATTCAAATTGAAAAAATGGTCCAGATGAACTTTTTTTATTAAATCATTTCTTATATTTTAGTTTAAAATTTCATGAGGTTTAGAATTAATGCAGTTTTGCAATTTTTATAAAAGTTTTGAAAACTCAAGGAAAACAGATTTTTTTACCTTTAATTGAAACTAGCTGGCCTGTCATTTGCATTTTTAAGCCTTAAATATTTATGACGACGCAATCTCTGCATTTTTGCATTACACTATTTCCAGTTTTAATTCAGAATTTACCAAAATAATTTTAAAATTGTGTAAAAATTATTTCAAATTGCTAAAAAAAATGTTTTAAAATTGTGCAAAAATTATTTAAAATTGTACAAAAATATTTAAAAATTGTCTAAAACTGTTTCAAAATTGTACAACCAGTTTTTAAATTATCCAAAAATATTTTAAAATTTGTCTAAAAATTCATTAACATTTTTGTAGAATGTTTCAAAAATGCTTTGTCACTAATGCAGAATTATTTATTTGTTTTAATAAAGAGTATTTATATATCAATGCATGCATTTCGCTTCTTTAAACTTATTTTTTCTGCATTCTTATGAATTAAATTTTCATCAAAGCTTAAATACTACAAAGTATATGAACATTTTCCACTCATGCATCAGAATACCTTATCATTGTATTATCATTGCTTCCTTAGAGTAAAGTATGAGTAATGCTAGTAGCTACATTTTAATACTGCCATCCTATGACACGCTAATGTTAAATTCATCGATGAAACCATTAGAAAAGAAGTGATGCCTTTGCTTTTATTGCTTCTTTGGCAGCTTCATTTTTGCTGGGAAGTTTATTGTTTTATTAAGTTTTATGTAGAATTCAGATTATTTAATTTTACAATATTTTCAATCAGTAAATATGTTTTAATCAAATTTGTATTCTTATATATATTTATCACTTCATACAATATTTTACCTCAAGTATATATGACACCCCGTGGCGTATGAGCATTATTATATGTAAACTTTTATTATTAATAATCATACGCCACGGGGTATTATTATATTATTATTGAATACAAAATATTATTGTAAAATATCTCAATGAACTTTTCCTTTTTATTTCATATTTTTTGTGGGATTTTTGGCAAATTTTATTAAAAATTTTTTGTAAATCGTGTAAAAATATATAATGATAAATAAGGGAAATATATATTTTACAAATATCAACTAAAACTTACACCTGTATTTATATGAAATATAATTATTTGTAGTGTATATTGTACATTTATAAATTCCAGTAAAAGTTAAAACTGTGTACAATTTAGGTCCCATTAGAGAATTTGGAGTTAAAACACAACCAACAGGTAAATTCAAATTTTACATGGGAAACAACAACCAATGTGTCAATTAAAGTTCTAGTAAGTAGCTAAAGGGACATTGTGTAATTTCAATATGATGGAATTTTTGCTAGGAATTTGAACAAATGGGATGTTCAAATGGGAAAAAGTATCTCCATTTTATGCCCTGCCCAAACCGCAATGGAGAGAGACCTTAAATTTAAAATATCGCACTAAAGGCAGTCAACTCAAAATTTTTTAACTATCAGTAGAGGCAAAAAACTGTTTTTTTTTAATATTTATTATACAAATTAAAAACAATTATGTCATTGTAAAGAAATACGAACAAGAAGTATACAATAGTAGTTGTTTTTGCAATTCTTTAAATGATTATCGAAATATAACATGTGTGTAGAGCTGTTACTCTTTATCTGAAATTTGTTAATTTATTTAATGTAAACCGTTATGCCATAAATACAGGCACAACTTAAAATATTTCCCTTTAGTTAAATCAAAACTGATTTGAATTGAGCTTCCATTTGGGGACAACTCAAAATATTGATTCTCAAGAAGATATTTTTATATAACAAAAAGGGATGTAACTGTATTTTGTGTGAAAGAGTAGAGACATGATGTAAAATTTTTACAGTGGGTAGATATGATCACTGTATATCGTTTTCTTGTAAAAAGTGAAAATTGAAAAAGTGTCAAGTTTCAAATAAAATTAAAATTAATTATGATGCAGTAAACAAGAGTGTGAAATGAATCTGAGTACTGGAAAAATACAAATATAAAATTCTTATTAAATTAAAATTTTGTGGAACGTAATAATATGTATGTGGAATATAAATATTAAATTATACAACTGAGTATTGGCTTTCCCAACTAAAAATATAATTTATTATAAAGACAGTTGCCGAAAAAGCAAGAATTCGATTGGCAACAAATTCGGTGGCCAGAACTGATACTGTTTTGTGGGTGTGTAATTTTAATATGATGGAAGCTACGCCAGGAATGTGAAAAAATGGGAGGTTCAAATGGGGAAAAGTATCAACTTTAACGCCCTGCCCAAAACAATCTGGCGAGATACCTTAAGTTTAAAATGTGTGTCCCTGATGAAGTATTTTTTTCTATTTTAATTTTCTTCATGATTGTCGTGAAAATGGGGGTTGAAAAGTGAAAAATGTTTCCTTCATTGGTCCGCCCAAATTGCTTTGTATAGAAACATGAAATTTAAAATATAAATACCTTGGATTATTGACTTAGTCACCAACAAGATAATTTTATTAATTCTCGCCAGTAACGTGGTAATAATAGGGGTTCAAGAGATTCAAAGAATGTTTCATTATCCTCCAGTCCAAACTGCTGGAGCTAGAAATTTAAAATTTAATATTTGTGTGTTATGTATGGTTTTCACTATGTCATTTTTAATGTCAATTTGTCCAAATTATTGGCAATTGTATGAAAATGGGTTGTCATATGGTGTCATCTGAGTTTGCAGTCAGTTATGCACACGAACTGCCGTCTAAAATGACAGACAAGTGAAAACGTCAAATTTCAGTTTGTCAACAGATATGGAAGCATTTTTTATCTAAAATAAAATTGACAACAAGTTGTCAATTTTTTTTGATTGACGATCGCAAAGCTGTTTTTTTTTCTTTTTTTTTTTTTGCTGGAAAAATTAATTGCAATAGAAATTTTTTAAATAATAATGTCATAACACAAAACGCCGCACTAGCTATAGCCATTTCTTTCTTTTTTATCATTTTTAAATTTTTTCCACTTTTTATTGAACACAAATTAATATTTTCTAATCAGCTGTTCGCTCGCCTCATCATATTTGACCTTTGTAATGAAAACGGCGTGTCAGTCAACTGACACCAAAATTTGACATAAGTCTTTGACACGCTCTGCTTTATCGACTTATTGTCAGTTTTTAAGATGTGATGAAAACGCATATGACACAAAATGACGAGAACTTCATTTGAGTCAGTTTTTGTTGTTAGTTCATATGACATAATGAAAACCAGGCATTACCCTCCAGCACACACAACCGATTAGATGGGATTTCTTGAAATTTTCACGGGGAAAAAAAAAAGAGGGGGAAATAAACCCCATTTGGCTATAAATCTTAAATTTAAAATATGTGTTCTCTGGAGTTCAGGCTAACTCACTGATAAAGAACATTTTTGAACTTTCTCAGGCACTTGGTAAATTGAGGGGCCCTGCCAAACTGACTTTAAAATATGTTTTTCATGGAATATGATCTAATTGTCTAACAAGATACTTTTTGGAATTTTCTACAGGAACGTGGAAATAATAGGGTTTTCACATATCAACTTTATTTTTATAAAATTATCTTTGGAGGCTTGAAATGAAAGATATAAAAAAATATAGTTATAACTATATTGATTGCATTAAATTTTATCATATTTTTTATTTTTTTATTTTACTATCTCATAATCTTAAAATTAGTATTGTCTCAAATACAGTATCATCGTGCATTTTAACAATAATACAGCTTGTATCCCTTAGGCCTTGTTTTTTTTTTTTTTTTGTCGACTTAAAACACGTATACTATAAGCAAACCTTAAGCCACAAATTGATTTTCATTGTTATTTATATATTTTTTTTATTTTTTTCTCTCTTAGAAGTCTTAAAAGCTAGATAAACTTCATTGAAATTCTTCAAGTGATTTGTGTTAAGATTATAGATTTATTGTGTGTTGAAATGATGATAGCTGAGACCATCACAAGACAAGACATAACATAAAAAATAGACATAAAATATATTACCTAAAAGTATGCTTTAGAAAAATATTTATATACAAAATATTTGTTATGTGATATACTCATATAAAAATCATTGGATAGTCAAAATTTGTCTTTAACAAAATTGTTGTTTTAAGCTAGTCTATAAAATTCTACAATTTATATTGTGTATTTACTATATAGACTTTTTTATTTTTTTTTTCTTTTTGATTACTTGTTGTCTTATATTGATACGAAAGAGGATTGAATTTTAAATTGAAATTGACATTTGAAATGACTAAGCAAAGAATAATGAATAAATATTGTAATCAACTGACAGAGAAGCGTTAGCATTATAAGGCCCTAAAGGGAAAAGTTTAGAAACAAATTCATAGTTATGCTGAATTTTGACAAGTTGTGTTAGAAAATAAAAGATTGCTGACAAACAACTTCTAAGTAGATTGTTTTTAATCTCAAAAAACTTAAAGCGCAAACATTTTAAAATATTTTTTAAACACAAAACATTATTAAATGCATTCACTAGAATTTTTAATGGCCATTTTTATTATTTCAACATTATTTCCAACTTTTAAACATCAAATAACAACTTAAAGGAAAGTATTCCAACCAAACCACTGCAATTTCGTATCAAAATCCTATTGGAAAACTGTCTGCTTCTACCGAATTTTTTCTATAAAGTATTAAAATTCAGAAAATTTTTATTTTCATGTAAAACAGAGTCCTCCAAATATGAGTGTTATTCTTTGGGAAAAAGTCCTTCATATGTGAAGATTTTTCATTTTTTTGATTTATATTTTTGTTTCAAATTAGCTTAAGATCATTTTTAAAAAATTATAATTATTTATGGTATTTATCCCAATATTTCGTGTCCATATTGGGGAGTTTTTCAAGAAAAATTATTTTGATAATAATAAAAATTAATAATTTTAACTATAAAAAATATTTTGTTGGGAAAAAATCACCCAATATAGAGACGAAATATTTGGTAAATAAATAAATAATTATAATTAAAAAAAAAAAAGATTTTAAGCTCATTTGAAGCAATTATAGAAGCTCAGAGGATTTTTTTATATAAAAAAACACTCAGAAACTTAGAACTTTTTCCTATATAAAATCACTCTGATCCTGAAGACTTCTGTTTACACAATAACCCTCAGATTCAAAGGCCTTTTTTTAGAAAAACCCATCGAATTCTGAGAACCTTTTCCTAAAGAAAAACCTTTAGATTAACATGTTCACCACTCAGCGTCACATATATGTGACGTAGGAGTTTTCTTAAAAACTCATGTCACATATATGTGACGCATAATTGATAAAATGTATTAAGCTTTTATTTCTACAAAAAAACTTATGTCACTTATATGTGACTTTTATATATGTCACACTCAGTTTCTCTTAGGAAACTTGTTTAGAAAACTCATGTCACATATATGTGACATATTTATTTTTGTTCGTGAGTTTTTATCGAAAACACGAAAAATTGGTGAGTGGCGAACGTGTTAAATAAATTTTTTTTTATAAAATCTATCATATTCTAAGTACTTCCTGACCTTATTAAAACATTTTTATTTAAAACAGTTGAATTTTAATTTTTTTTTTTATATTATCTTCTAATAACTTGTTGGTTTTAAGTCTCTCAGATTTTTAGTACTTTTTATAGAAAAAATTTTTTTAAAATACTAGAGTTTTTATACAAAAAAGTCCTTTGAATATGGTGGTTTCTCTATTAGACATTAAGAACATTTTCCTTTATAAAACGCGTGATAATCACAAAAAAATCAAATCCTGAGGACTTTTTCCTGTATAAAGATTCAAAGGTTCCATAAAATATACCGCAGAATTTGAGTACCTACAACAAAACAAAATTGTTGAAAGATTTTGTAAAATACAGGAACAAATAGCGCGGGATGAGAAATAGTAATTTTAGATGCATTTTTTGGAGTGTAGAGAAAGAATCTCAGATCAACCTGTCTCGGCTTTTGGACCACCTCGAAAATTTAAAAGTTGACCCCTTTATAAATTTGTACCAGTTGCACCAAGAACCCTATAAACCAGGATGAACAAACTATCAAATTGTTAGCCACCCATTATGTCGTGATGACAAATGGTGCGACTACAAAAAAATTCTTAGTCGAGACCACGAAATTCTTAGTCGATTTACAGAAAAACTAAGCCTCTAGCAAGGGTTGTACTAATTCAAACATGTATACATTTACATCACAATCACTGTACTTGCGCTACAACCTTTGCTAGCGGCTAAATGTTTCTGTACATTCGCTAAGAATTTCATGGTCTCGGCTAAGAATTTTTTGTAGTCGCACCATTTGGCATCATGGCATCATAGGTGGCTAAAAATTTGGTAGTTTGTTCATCCTGGTTTATAGGGTCCTTGGTTGCACCATTGATATGTATCCACATATAATTATACATAATTATATCTTTTATCAAAAAATACTCTTGATATAAATTAAATAAAACTATATATCAAATTTATTGGGAAATATTGTACCATGTATATAAATATGAGGCAATATATTGAGTAGTATATAAATATATCTTGAACCATATCAACATTTTTTCTGATGTGTTACCATATACTTAATCATATAAAATTATATCTCCTACCATATTAAAAAATAGTTTTGATAAAACACCAAATATTATTATTATATCTTAAATATGTGAGCATATATAAATATATATGTTTTTTTTATATGCCATATATAAGTATACATAATTCTTTAAAAGCCATATATAAATATATATGGCCCTGTATGAGACATAAATAATTGTATATAATGTTATATGTATATACATTTATATGATATATGATGATATATGCCATATTTTATTATATAAAGCACATCTTAATTTATAAATATCAATATATATGTAGATGTGATCATATATGGCACAATATAAGATAATTTTTAAAACCTGCATGTAGTATATTTTTATGTATGCACTCTTATTGATTTCTGTTGAAATTTACCCAACTTATAGTAGGAAACTGTACTCCTACTATAAGTTGGGTAAATTTACTCTGTGTGCGTAAATAAAAAAAAGTACACACATTATGCGTAAATTGATGAACACAAAATATGTAAAATTACATCAAAAGTGCCTAATATTTAAATTAAATAATTTAAATCCTAAAAAATGCGAATATTTTCTACTACGATGTTGAAAATTAAACAGCTCAAAAATAAATTTATTGTTTAGTAATTCACAATACAAACAAAAACAATAAATTTATTGTTTAGAAACTCACAAAAAGAATAAAAACAATAATTTTTTTGTTTAGTAATTCTAAATAATTAATAAATTTAAAAAAACTAATACAGTTTTCTTTTTAAATTTTGAAAATGTTTTATTTTTTTTTTTTCAATTTCAATATGTCATAATTTTTTTACCATTATAAGTTAGCATATTTACAAACTTTGTGCGTAAATTTTTTATTCAACAAAATAATACTTATTTTAGGCATTATGTGTTTAATTGTAAACACAAAGTGTCACTACTCGTGTGTGTATATAAAAGTGTGTGCAAAAAAGTTTTACGCATATTATTTAACTTTTCATAAAATTTCAAAATTTTCCGACATATTTTACTTCTAAACAAAAAAAAGTACAATAAAATTTCCGAGTTTCTTTCCCCTATTTTACCCCTTACATCCGCGATGTTCATGGAAAATAAGTCATGTTGATCTTTATTTATTTATTTATTTCAGTCTATGGAAACAAAACTCCTTACAGACTATGATTAAAGTAAATGTAATATATAATAATTTAAAATTAGTATGAAAAATATTTATAAGAAAAATAAATTTTATTGTAATACGGCAAAAAGAAATAGTTTAAAATTATCTTTTGTTGTGCAAAATTCAATAAATGATTTAGATTTTTTCTGAAGACTCAAATTAATATGATTAAAAGTTATAAATGTGCGGGTTAACGTACCATTGATAGCATAATTAGTCCGATGTATTGGAACATTAAAGGCATCAATAAACCTAAGACTTCTTAATGGAACATAAAATGGAATCAAAGATAGCAAGTCAGGACAATCAATATTATGATTGATTATATCAAATAAAAGTAAAGCCGATTGAAAAGTTCGGCGGAATTCTAAAGTTCGCAAACCAATAAAAAGGCATTTAGATTCATATTGAACAGATTCCAGGTAATAAAGTGATCTTAACGCAAATTTTATAAATAAACGTTGAACTCTCTCAATACGGGAGATATAAGTAGAGACATGAGGACTCCAAACGACAGAAGCATAGTCTAACTTCGATCTTACGAAGGAAGTATAAATATATTATAATGTGTAAGGATCAGAAAATTCATTACAATTTATCTTTAAAAAAGCAAGCATTTTATAAGCTTTAGGAACAATGTACTTAATATGAGGTACAAACGACATAGCGGTATCAAATACCACACCTAAGTCGAGTTTAGATTTAATTCTTTTTAAATCATAGTTATTAATATTAAAAACAAAAGAAATAGGATGCAACGACCTATAAAACGAAATATGATAACACTTGCCAAGATTTAAATGTAGGTTATTTGATTTACACCACTCTCCAAGATTATCCAGATCGTTTTGTAAATCAAAAACATCCCTCAGTGAGTCCACTTGTAAAAATATTTATAAATCATCTGCATATAAAAGAAATCTTGATTTCTTAAAGCAAAGAGAAATATCATTAATAAATAAATTAAAAAACAACGGGCCCAAAACGCTACCCTGAGGTACACCCGAAGTTTGCATATAGGGTCTGGATTCAAAGCCTTCAATTACAACTGTACATACCCTATTAGATAAATATGACTTGATCCAGCATAAAAAGTTTGAATGAAAGCCAAATTGCAGTAATTTTGAAAAAAGAATGGAATGAGACAATTGGTCAAATGCTTTAGAAAAATCGGTATAAATTACCTCAACTTCGCTGCCATATTCAAGAGCAGTTAAATAATATTCACTAAAAACTGTTAAGTTCGTTACCGTAGATCTACCAGAAAAAAAAACCATGTTGGTTAGGAGATATCCAAGATTTTGTTAAGATTTATTATCTCTATCGCTTATCCCAATTTCATACAAATTGAAAAGTTAAGCTGGGAATACTTTCCTTGTTTGGTAAATTGTATGATATGAATGTTAAATGACATTTATTGTTTACGGTTTGTTACATTTAACATAATTCCAAAACCATCCAAAACATGAATGCAATACAGGAAATAAAGAAGGAGAGAGAGAGAGAAAAAAATATAGGAGATGACCCAGTGGCCTTTCAAATTGTTTTGTATTTTGTTCCATTAGTTTACACACATTTCTATGTTTCTATGAAATTTCATGCTGTACATGCAAATTCATTTGTAATTCATTTACAATACAGGTCAGTTATTGTTGTTTGATGATATTAGTGTAGCAACTGTTACATTTGACACAAATGTGCATACACACACACATAAAACATTCACTTAATTTTAGTACACTTTCATAAAGGACTTAATGAAAATAACTGCTCGCATACTTGCACACCCACATTGTTTATAATTATTGGGTGTTTTAGTTTATATATATTAGTAAACGAAAAAATTTTATTGCGAAGTTTTTCTCAATCCTTTTTTTTTGTGTGTTACCGTATTCCAAATTTAAATGAAATTGTTTTGGTAGACTA
This sequence comes from Eustalomyia histrio, assembly GCA_949748255.1. Lineage (NCBI taxonomy): Eukaryota > Metazoa > Arthropoda > Insecta > Diptera > Anthomyiidae > Eustalomyia > Eustalomyia histrio. The sequence goes on from OX456525.1 coordinate 140,039,234, forward strand.
AATTAAAATACATAGACAAAAATTAAAATGAAAAATTACAGCATAGTTGTAGGGATCATATGTTATGAAAAAATTTGCATACTTTAAGGCGCAAAATGTACATTTATATACCAGCATGATTTTTTTTTTTAATTTCAACTCACTCATTGACTAGCGTTGTTTTTTAAATTTTAAACTCGAAAAGAATAAATGTTTCTTAGAAAGCTAGATAAAAGGCCAAACAAAAAACACCTCAAATGCTGAGGACTTTTTATATTTGAAAGGCTTTTGATTCAGAGAAAATATTTTATATAAGAAAAGTATTAGAATTTAAACTTTAAACTATAGTGACTTTTTTTAGATTCTGAAAGATTATCTTGTTAGGAATACATACTGCCACAGAAAAATTCTGAAATTCTAAAAAAAAAATCCTATAGAAAAACTCTCAAATTCTGAGGACATTTTTTAAATTGAAAAGAACTTTTTCATTTTAATAAATTTCACAATATATAAATCATAAATATTAAGCCCAGCCAGTGCAGAATAAATTATTTCCTAAACATTTTTCGTTTATTTTAGGGCACACAATGTTATTTGTCCAAATGAGCCTTGAGCCAACATGATTGAGTGAGTTTCAAGTTTTTTGCACATCTTTTTCTGTGTTTTAGAATCGTAAATAAAAAATACTTTTTTTTTTGTCGATTTTATCATAAATTAAGTTGACCTTTCAGAGCTAGTTCTGAATTTAAAATTTTTTGTTTTTTTTTAATTTCCAATGAAAAACTTTATTTAGTAAAATTTATTACATTTTTCAAATTCTATTAAATTATGATATACGGGGGCGGATCAATAAGTCCATGACTTTTTGAATGAAACACAGTTTTTTTTTGCAAAAATAAAAATTATTTTTCAACATAATCTCCTTTTCGCTCAATACACTAAGTCCAATTTCTGTATCCCTTCCAAAAAATAGGATTTCTACCCAGCCATTTCTTTAGGTTTGAAAATAGGAAATAGTCACTGGGGGTTAATATGGAGAATAAGGCGAATGAGGGGGCAATTCGTAGTTTATTTCATGGATTTTCTATGGAAACTAAGCTGTCACATGATTCCGTTGGTGGTCGATTGTGAACAAACGCGGCAGCCATCTGGCGGAAAGCTTTCTCATACCCAAGTGATCGTTTAAAATTGAAACCACTGAGTCAAGTGAGATGCCTATGTCTTCCACAATCTATCGCATATTCAGTCTCCGATCGGCCAACACCATATCGTGAATTTTTTTAATTGTTTTGGGTGTAGAGACCTCAACTGGGAGTCCAGAACGTTCGGCATCTTCCGTGCTTGTAAGACCACAACAAAAGTCAGTAAACCACTTTTTTAGCATTGAAATCGATGGTGCAGAGTCCCCATAGTATTTATCAAGCATTCCTTGGCTTGATTGACGGTTTTTTTTCGCAAAAAAAATGTTTTATAAGCACTCGAAATTCACCTTTTTCCATTTTTAAAAAAATCCACGAGGTTGTATGCTGTTAAGCGCAAAGTAAATGCCGGAACTTGCTCAAAATTTGACAGTAGTCTATTAACAGGTGGTACTTGATGGGAGCAGTGTTGCTTTTCACGGACTTATTGATCCGCCCTCGTGTTTAAAAAATTTATAACTTGGACAATATTCAACCGCTTCTGCTTTGCGCACTTTTTTTGAAAAAAAAAACCAAAAAAATTGTGCCGTTTATACTCGTATATATTTGACCATGATTGGAGATTCAAAATTATCATAGTATGAACCTAATGCTAATAACTATAATTCTCACTGATCATGTTATGATCACTGAAGAAAATTTTAACATAATAATAATAGGGATAAATAATGGTCCCAGTTGAACCACATAACATCAGTCTGGCACTGGCTGGACTTAATAATTAATATTTAGTTTAAAGATTTGGATAATTATTGTTAGTTCACAGTTTTTAAAAGTGAAGATCCAATAAATAATATGAAATATGGAAAAAAAACATAGGTTCATATTATGATCTCTAGGATTATACTATAATTGTTACGAATTTCATTTATAATTCGGTCATAACATGCTGCTCTTTCCTCTAAATAACGTAACGATATCATTATTTTCTATAGCGGGTGATTTTTTAAAGAAGTATATTTTCTTTGTTAAAATTTAACAAAATATTTTAAGTAAACTATATCTCTTGCTATATTTTTCCACATTAATTTATCTAACTAATGCTCAAATAACCAACTGCCACCTTTAGTTTATTGTGGGTTTTATCGATGGTTTGTTAGCACACCTGCGACAAATAATCTCTCGATAAGTCTTTATGTAAGAATTTATTACTAATAGATACACAAACCTTATAGACAAACTATTTGAAAGTTATTAAGTTTTAAAGCATAAAATAAAGAAAATAGATTTTTGATAAAGTGGGAGGTAGTAAAGAAATTATTATAAAATTTCATTGAAATCAAAAAAAAAAAAATGCAATTCCATCAAAACCATTAACATTTATTTGTAAGGATTTTATTTTATTTGGAATAACCTATAATCCATTATTATACCAAAAATATGGCATTGGGAATTAAAAAGAGGCAAAAGGAACTAATTATTGGTATTTTTAATAAATTTTTACAAATAAAATTCGTTTAGGAATTTCGTACAGTAGAAGAAACCATTTATTTAGTGAATTCACTAGATCAAATTTATAAAAAAAAATTAAAAAATTATTTAAATTCAATATTAGTCATCAAAATTTATAAGTGTTTGTGGGGTAGTGGGTAGAGAGCTAGCATAGTACTCCCAATTTCGACTTCAAATCCCGGTAAAGGCAAACATTTAAAAAATATATATATTTTTTAATTAAAATAAAATACTCAAATGTTAAAATAACAAATATATCAAGGAAAACTAAATAAAATTCTGGTGCAGTAAGCAAGAGCGTATATTATGAATCTGGCTGCTTAGGTTCGATACCGGAAAAATCTAAAAATAAAAATATAATTTAAGATACGCGGAGAAAAAACATGGTTGCAACATGATCACTGCTACTATATTGTGCTTGCTGCAATCGGGTATGGTTGTCACAACCATATTATTGGTTGTCTAACCATCAACATGGTCGCTACCATCATTATTATAGTAAATATTTCACTATTTTATGATTGCCACCTTCTATTTTAAAACATGATTGGCTGTAACCATACTGTGGTAACAAAAATTCTGGCTATGAAAAAAATATGATAATTATGCAACCATAAAATTTTGGCAACAATCAGTGAATAATTATACATCAAATAAAACATGACTTTGACATTTACAGTCCTAATACGAGTATTGTCTTGTTTTCATAAAAACCAAAATGTCTTAAAAAAGCAATCACATATTGTTTACTAAAACTGGACAAATATCAGATGGGTAGAAAATACCTTTCATGTGGCATTAAAACATTTCATCAATTGACCTATTAAGATCCAGTTTATTTTTTTTTAACTTTAGAAGATTTTTTTGAGGGCTTTTTTCGAAAATTCTTTATACATGTAATATTATTACAAATAATCAATTCATTGTGAAAAAGATTCTATATGAAGATTTTATATGGATCATATTATGATAATCCAGAAATCATAATATAGTTATGGGGACCATAATGTAATAATATTTTGAGAATACTATGATTACATGCAATCATATTATGATAAATGTAACATTATAATATGTTTATTTAGAATCATAATGTGCTAAATTTTTGGATCATAATATAACTGTAGGGTCAATATTGTGGTAAAATTATTAATATTTTATTATCATAATATGATAACCATAATATAGTACGACTATGGTTGGCACAATCATAAACCCAAAAATATATCAATCATGTTTTTTCTTTGCGTGTAGTTGTCGTAACCGCCAGAATTTGATTGTCAACAAATTCGTTGGCCACAACTGATACTGTTTTCTGAGTGATTGTCATAAAATGGAGTTATTTCCAAAACAATGAACGTGAATAAAATGATTGGAAAGCAAAATTGAAACTTTGCAGCTGAGATTTTAATTATATTAACCAGCAACAACGTTGATATCAAGTTGTCTTTCGTGACACATTTAAATAAAAAAAATGTTTATCATTTAAACATATTTTTTTTAAACAAAAATCCTTTGGTGGCTTGCATATGTAATATTTTTTCACATTTTTGTTTTTAAAAACTTTGACACAAGTTAATGGTTATAAACACCAACGGAGCACCAGCCGGTGAAAGTCATGTAACATATTTATTTTTATTAACTTACTACACTACGACCTTTAAGAACAACTTGTTAAATAATACAAAAAATAATACAAAATAATGAGTAAAATAAGACAAAAATTGGTATAAAACAAAAATTTTACCACTGAAAAAAACCCCTTTTGTTGCTACCAAATAACTAATTTCCCCTTTAATGTCTCTATTTATAAAAGTATTCCATGCTATAAATTTCTATTAATTAACTTATTAGGTCAAATGCATCACATTTTCTTTCATAAGCAATCAATGCATAGTTTTGTAAAAGAAAATATTTATAAAAAATTCTAACATTTCTGTTTCCTCTTTACAAAACTTATACATTACGAGGGCATGTCAATAAGTCTCTACAAAAACATAGAAAAATAAATTTTTTTGAGATTAATTATTTTTTTATTTTTCAACATAATCTTCTTTTAGTTCGATAAACTTTATTAGGAATTCTCCTCTGAAATAAATCATTTCGGAAGATCTTCATAATAAATACAAATCTTTTTCCGCCGAGCTGTTTCCTCAAATTTAGAAACAGAAAAAAGTTGCTGGGATGCAAATCTGGAGAATAATTCGGATGCCGCAGAACCCATCATGCCGATTGCTATTTCATACCCAATTTTTGGTGCAAAATTAAAATCAGTGAATCTTATGATATGCCTCTTCCCTCAACTAATTCACGCACTTTAACTTTTCGCTAACTCAAAACCATATCGTGAATTTTTTCGATAATTTCCAAAGTAATTAGCTCAACTGCACGCGGAGAAAAAAACCATGGTTGGGGCAATCATATTCGAAGAGCATCATATATCTTATGGATTATGATTGTGCCAACCATAGTCGTACTATAATATAGTTATCATATTATTATTATTATTAAATAACCATCATTTTAACATACTATGGTCCCTAAAGTTATATTATGATTCGAAACTATGAAAAAGTTCTTTATGTAAATTTAAGAATATTTCTTTAAGAAATGTTTTTCATAAAGAAAAAATTTGATTCTATAAATCTTTTTAAAGAAAAATACTTGAAAAAAAAAATTTTAATTCTAAGGACTTTTTTTAATAAAAATAACACATTTTCTATGGACTTTCTCTAATAGAAAAATTTTTAGATTCTAAGGACATTTTTACGATTTTTTTCTATGAACTTTTTTAAGGAAAAAATACTTGAAAAATATTTTAAATTCTAAGGACTTTTTTTAATAAAAAAACACATTTTCTATGGTCTTTCTCTAATAGAAAAAATTTTAGATTCTAAGGACATTTTTAAGATTTTTTTTTATGAACTTTTTTAAAGAAAAATACTTGAAAAAATATTTTAAATTCTAAGGACTTTTTTTAATAAAAAATAACACATTTTCTATGGAATTTCTCTAATAGAAAAATTTTTAGATTCTACAAACATTTTTAAGATTTTTTTCTATGAAAAAAAATTAAATTCTAAGGACCTTTTTAATAAAAAAATCACATATTTCCAAGGAGAAATAGGGACTAGGGACTATTTCCAAGGAGAAATAGTCCCTAGAATCAAAGAATATTTCTATTAGAAAAAGTTCTCAGAATCTAAGAATTTTTTTAAAATCTAAAGTTTTTAAGAACATATGAATTTTTATCTAAGAAACTGATAATTTTTCTTTAAGGAAAAGTCTATAGAATCTAAAAATGTTTCTATTCGAAAAATATCTAAAATTTGTTTAAAAAATCTTTTCGTGCAAAACAACTCTTTTTCTAAAAAAAAAAAATATTGAATTAATATTCTAAATCATTTTTCCACATGAAAGTCATTATTTTACAAGAAATAAATTAATAAACATATTTAAAAAAAAAAAATATATTATTATTGTTTAAATAAAAAGAATTAAAAATAATATAATATAAAATCGTTATATAGAATCTTTTTAACAATGAATTTTTTCAATAATAAATTGATTAGTGTAATAACTAATGTACGGCATTTTCGAAAATAAAACCCCCCAGGCGAAAATGATTATACATTATAATTATTACATGGGTGACTGAACTGATACAATTTTGTATGACCTCAGTGTGTTCACAGCCAATCATGTTATATAATATAAAGTGGTAATCATGAAATAATAAAATATTTACTTTTATAATGATAGTAGCGACCATATTGATGGTTAGAACCTATTTAGAAACCAATAACTTGATTTTGACAACCATACCCGAATGCAGAAAGAATATTTTTTCTCTGCGTGTGGACGTTCTGAATGACGCTGTTCATCATTTGTGGCTGGACTGCCAAATAGTAGATAGTTTTAAATCTTTATGCAGATGTGCCATAGACTTCATAGACTTCATCTAATTCATCTTTTATTTTCTTTCAAAAACCTACTTTGTTTTAAATTCTTATCGCTCATTATATAATTTTGTAAAGACTTATTGATTTGCCCTCGTACTTATACTATTCTTTTTAAACGAAACAAATGAAATGATAGTAATACAATGTCATTAATCATATAAACCTGTAACAGTTTAGAAAACTGTAAAATGTCATATCTCATGGGAATCATCAGTATCAATATTATCATCTCTATGTTGTTTAGTGGTAGAAAAAATATGTTTTAATGTGTTGCTCTACTTTTTAAATTAACTTTTAGTTTTTTTATTATTATTAAGATAATGAACGATAATGCCCAAGACAATTAACAAAGAGAAAACTTGGCAAATTTAAAATTAAAACTTTGTGTTTTGGTATTTTATAAGTAATGTAGAAGGATTTATATTAAATCAAGGTTTTTTGAGCAGAAGTAAGTTTGTTTTAAGAAATCGTCTGTAGATTATGATACGAAGCTATAAAAACAACATTGACCTGTCTTGGTGCCCGAACATAATTCGGTTTTGTGTTTATGTCCTAAATTTTTTTTGGCAAAGTAGCCGGTGAACAAATTACAGTATAGGCAAATATTGGGAGGATTATGATCTTAACTCTGGGCATTATGTAAATGTTCTTCATAGTCGGTGAACAAATTACAGTATAGACAAATATTGGGAGGATTATGATCTTAACTCTGGGCATTATGTTAATGTTCTTCATAGTCCCAACTTTTAGTGTGGGGAAGTGCAATAAGTGTAGCGAAAAATCTAAATGAAATTGCCGAAAATGTTAATATAAGCAAATACCGGGAAGGTGGGTTTATATGGGATCGTTAGCATTTTGAGTGCAATACTAATCTTTCTATAAGAGCAAATAGACGACAAAAGTGACTTGCCCATGCGTAAATTTTAGGTGTATGTGTGTGCGTTAAATCGAGGGGATTCTCGAGAAATTTTAAAAGGATTATAATAAAGCCATACCCCTTGGGGAACCTTTAACTGGAAAAACATTTATTTTCATCTGTACGGAAACTTATTGCGGTTTGTGCTCTCCTGGGAACAGTTCTGAAGTGATTTCCGAGAGCCTTAGACGTCATTACAGCTCTCGGGGAGACCTATAAGATTGACCAACTTTCAAAGAGATAGCTGCTATAGTTTGCTTGATAGTGTTCTAATTTATTTCAGGTGTACGTTCTCCTGTAAATAGTTCTGAAGAGGCTCCTGAGAACTCTGACCAGGTTTATAGATTTTTGGAATTCGTGTCTGTTTGACGAAAGGACAGAGTTAGATCTCGCATCTACATTCTATCAGACAGTTAGGCTACACTAAGGGCTCCAAATGCCTTTAAGCTGTAATCTGGATTGGTCATTGAGTGCATTCAGACCATCAATCAACTTGGAAGACGCAACTTGCTTACACTGAGGTTGATTTGTGGCCATAAGGGCGGACCCAACCCTTCATCGAATCAAAAACATTCTGTGTAGTATCCATGGAGTATGTTAGGGAGAAGCTCAGAGTTCAAGGTACTGCGAAACTTTTACTGGCTAACGCCGAGCTAAGAGATTTAATTTGCTATCCTTTCAAGTGGAGGCTCGAGGCAAATCTAATCCCTAAACATTTGAGGACGTTGATGGAATACTTTACTGGACTGGACACTCTGCTATCAGGTACTAGTGGTACAGGTAGGTTTTGTGAGTAACCAGCCTATTTATTCGCTTAATTTCTTTTGTTCCAAAAGTAATGATTAGTCATTATATTCTCACTTACAAAAAACACAAAGTAATGGGTGGTAATTACCCTCTCGCCTGCGAACAGCCAAAATATAATGAGTACCCACTACATTTTGGACATCGCGAACAAAAGTAATTAAGCGAGTAAATAGACTGGTAAGCAGTTCACATCATGTATTTGCTGGAATGTTACCTGCAAGTGTCCTACTCTTTCTAATATGAGATTTAGGTTTTCGGGAGATGGTTTCATTTCACCGTCGGACATTTAGAACACTTCGCCCTAATGGACTAATTGGCTTTATGGTTAGCTTTAGGAAAACTCTTGGTAGCACAAAAAACTATGCTGTGCATTAATGGTGAGAAAAGTTAAAAGTAAGATTGTAAAAGGGCTATAATTAAACTTTATACACATCCACATTTTAAATTAATAAGAATTTTGATATTCACTGAAGTATTAGGTAACCAGAACCATTAATTAAAATTGTTTCATTACTAATACTGAAAACTTTTATTTATTTTTATTGTATAATCTTTTTGTAGGTAGACACAATAATAGGGGCCTTGAGGAGCTGGAAAATTCCAATGTCTTGCAACCTAAAAAGGATTCTTTTACAGTTCCCTTGACGGCAGAAAAATATATTTTGCATGTAGAGGTGTTATTTAAGGAAGTGGCTTTTTTTAGGTTTCTTATTGGAATTACTTAGCACTGGTGTATCACCGCCTAAGGTAGTCAAAGTAGCGGGCCGTTATAAAAGAAATCAAATTCCTAAACCAGCTTTAAGCAGAACTCAAATTGTGAATCTATGTTTGGCTCACGTTAAGGCACAATTCTTTTGCGGTCGAACTTGAAATTGGGTCCAAGGAGTGCTATTTTTAAATCCCCAGACACATGAGATATAACAACATTGGCCTTTTATGGAAGTCATATCATAGCGTAAGGTAAGATTTTTAATTGAAAATGATTGTAATGCGAAAATTTTCAAGTTTTCTAATTGTGTATTAATTTTAGGTACGTTCTAAGGATGATGTAGCAACATGTCATCAAGGTTAAAAAGGAAAATACTCACGAAATATTACGTTGAGTATGTCAATATATAACTATAGCTCAAATTAAACAACGCGTCAAAAGAGGTGGACGAGAAGAGATGTCAATTAATTGCCCATCAAAAAAAAACACAATTTTTGAAGCAATGCAGATAACATAAAAGTGTATTTTTTAGCGCTATTCTCTATCCCTTGCAAAAATGCAATGAAAGAAAGCAGAGTTTTCAATGTTGCTGTATTTTATTGCTTCTAAATGGGACATAGCGAACAAAAATCATGTTATATACCCGCAACAAACGAAGAGCTACTTTTTACTTCATTTTTGAAAGCATGCAGGTATATTTGCGGGTATATGACATGATTTTGTTCGCGATGTCCCACTTAGAAGCAATAAATTACAATTTGCCTTTTATTATTGCAAGTTTTGGAAGAAAAAGAAAATAAAGTGCTGAATATGCGCTTTCATTTCTGCAATTCTTTAAAAATCATGCATATTTTTTGCCGGGTGAAGTTTAAATTGAAACAATTTGTGTTGGATTTTATACACGCAAAGAAAAAATATGGTTGGGTCAATCATATTCGAAGAGCATCATATATTTTTGGGTTTATGGTTGTACCAACCATAATCGTACTATATTATGGTTATCATATTATGATAATAAAATAACCATATTTTTACCATAATATGGTCCCTACAGTTATAATATGATACAAAAATTACCATATTATGGTCCTAAATAAACATGTTATATTGAATTTTTCATAATATGATCGCACGTAATCGTAGTATGCTCAAAATGTTATCATTTTATGGCCACTCATAAATATATTATGATTCCTGGATAATCTTAAAGGAAAAGTTCTTAGAAACTATGAAAAAGGTTTTTAAATTTAAGAATATTTCCTTTAGAAATGTTTTTTCTATAAAAAAAAAATAATATTAAGGACTTAATAAAGAAAAATTTTTAGAGAAAAAATCACAGACATTAAGAACTTTTCTTTCTTTGATTGTATAATTATTTATTGATTGTAGCCAACATTTTATCGTTTCATAATTATCATATTTTTTTCATAGTCAGAACTTTTGTTACCACAGTATGGTTACAGCCAATCATGATATGAAATAGAAGGTGCCAATCATAAAATAGTAAAATATTTACTAAATAATGATGGTAGCGGCCATGTTGATGGTTAGAAAAGCAATAACTTGGTTTTGACAACATACCCGATTGCAGCAAGCACAATATAGTAGCAGTGATCATATTACAACCATGTTTTTTCTCTGCGTGTATTTATCATTTACCATGTATGATATCTTGTAATGAATTAATATACTTTTATTAGAAGTATTTGTTTCTTTGTTTTATCTTTATTTTGCTTTAATTATTTGTATAAAAATTGTTTTGACTTATTTTTTTTTTTTTTTTTTGTAAATAAGTACATTTTCTTTAATGTTTTAAACACTTTCCAAATATTATTTTAAACAATTTCCAAATAGTTTTTTAGTGCTCCTTAATTTATAATTTATTAAATGTAAATCTAATAAATAATAATATTTTATTTGAAATTAAATTAATAATCAAAAAAAATATTATAGAAAAAAAAAAATTTTAATTTAAAATTTCTTAATAAAGGTAAGTAAAAATTTGTCCATGGCAACCAATATAAGTCTTAAGACTCTTTAATGTAACCCTAATAAGTTGATATTAGATTCTTTATATAAGTACACTACCAACCAAGCGAAAGCTTTTTTTAGAAGTGCTATATTTATTGCACTTTGTGAAAAAACTGATTGATGACCTCGCAAAATATGTTTGGAATTTCCCTAATAATATAACGCTAGAATGGGTGAAAACAGTCAAACAGGAACTGAGATACAGCGTAATAAGAAAATCTCATATTATATGTACTGTTCAAGGGAATTGGCTACGTAAGAACCCTGCAAAATAAAGTTTTAGGATTTTCCAAATCCTCTATCAATAACCGTTAAATTGTTTGAAACCAGTTCTATAGAAATTCCTCATTTCTTAACTAAAAAAAAAGATTTTTTTAAATTAAAAAAAAACTCGTTGATGATAAATGGCGCTGTAATTATATATATCCAGTGCGGCCAAGATTTTGAAATATTTCAAATGCCAGATATTTAAAAACGCTATGTCTTGGAAACTACTAAAGCGATTTCAATAAATTTATCGCCAACTTCATGGTAGCATCTCGGGATTCTAAAATTGAATTTGGAAGGGTTGCTAAGTGACTAGTTTCTTTTAAATTATTAAAAAAAATACTAAATACTTAAATACGTTATATCTCGAAAACTATTGAAGGAATCTTATCGCAGGAATCTTCATTGCAACATCTAAGAGATTCTAAAACTTATTTTCTTATGGTTGCGCTATGCATCGAAAATTAAAGGGTTTCCAGCTAAATTTTTCTAATATTTTTCGAGATATTATGTAGAACGGGGAGTCGTATCAATTTCAAAAAAAAAGGAAAAACAGAAAATAACCAAAGAAAAAACAAACTTGTTTTTGCACTGCATGGACATAAAACTGTCCATTAAATAGCTTAGATTTGATATTATCATCTGGCAAAAAAATTATTTTAAATATCTTTAATCGTTAGTCATATTATAGCTGTATGCACTCACCAAAAAAGTCTGTAATGGCAACTCAAAATTTAGCTGTTCTTATTACGGGAAGTTTTTGCTGTTCCTATCAACACATGTCTGCTAAATTAAGTAGCTGCTACTAAATTTTAGTAAATTTTTTTTAAAGAGGAATTTATAATCGGTTTGCTAAAATTAGCAAAAAAAATTAACTAAATATTATTAATATTTGAAAATTGCTAAAAATTATGTACTAGTGTTATTAAAAAAAATTTTCTCGAATTAACAAAAATGTTTAATAAATATTAGTGAACTAAACTCAATGAATTGTAAAAAAAATATTTAAATGTATAAATTAACTCAATTATTTTTAAATACACTTATTACACTTTAAAGCAGATAATTTTTTTTCGAAATTGAATTACGAATTCGAATATACAAATTTATATTTCTTTATCGAACATTTTTTTTTCAAATAAGATTTTAGAAAAAATTTAAAAAAAATTCAGTCTTAACAAGTAAGAGCGGCTAAATTCGGCTATGCCGAATCTTATATACCCTTCACCATGGTTGGGAAAAAAGTGAAGTTTATATATGGACATATATGGAATGTACATATTTATGTAAGAACGTCTTTAAGAGGAAATTTACCATTTAGTTTGGTGATAAAACTTGGACTCGGTAAGATGTATGGTTCCCGAAAATATTTATTCAAAAAAAATGTATGTTTTGGTCATAACTGTTTTGTATATGAACCGATATTTCCGAGTTTTTCAGCAAATATGTTCTACTAAAGATTTTCGATCTTTTGCTATATAAGACGTATCCATAGGTCATATGTATAACAGCTCTAAAATTTTAATTTTTATAAAAATTTTGATGTTTTTAGCCCATTTATGGAGTATTTAATTACGGTCATACCGTTCTTAAGATATTAATTAATACATTTTGTGCCACGCCCAATTTAAGGAACCCGCCAACATTTATTTAGATGTTGTGTATTGATAACCAAGATGCTTGCACAATATTTGGAACTTTTCCTCTTTCCGTTCTCCAATTATACAGAAAAGCTGGCCGACATCGTTAGGTCAACTGTGCTGGACGTATTTGTTTTGTTAAAAAAAAAACAAAAAAAAGTCTTAAGAAAAAAAAAAAAAAAAAAAAAAGTGTTAAGAAATTATAAAAAATAAATTGTACAAAAAAAGTTGAATAGACGGGGCTCGACGCGCGACTAAAAGAAAAAAAGTATTTGTGACAAAGCTCTTAGACCACTGAGCCATTGAAGGACATACGCAAACGTTGTTTGTGTATAAAATTTGAAGAGGTGAAAGAAAAGAAGTTTAACAAATAAAACAAAAAAAAAATAACAACAATTACGATCATAACGCCAATCAGTTTGTCATATTTTTTTTTTCAAAAATCTTTTTAGTTCTAAAAAAAGCTTTTTTCGAAAAAAATATTTTTTTACAAATCGTTATAAGATTTCACTAGAACTGCATGTGTTTTACTTCTACAAAAACATTTTATTTAGCTGGCAAATTTGCATATGGGATATTATTTCGCTTTTTTAAAAAATGTTTTTAATTTCTTTAGTTTAATTTTAAAAATTTGAAGGAAAATAGTTTTTAAAAGTTTGTTTTATAAATTATTATAAGTTATGACCTAAAATAGTTGCACTCAAAGAAATTATGTATAAAATTTTCTTAATACATGAGAAATAAATGCTTTAAAATAAAAATCTTTTTATAAATTCTTTTAAATCGGAGCAAAAAATAGAAATAAAACCGTTTGTATTTTGTTTGTATCAGAAGGTTTTTATAAAAATTTTTATGTTTTTTGCCTATATATGGATTATTTAATTATTAATTAAAAATTTTATTTAAATTAATTATTTAATGTTAAAAAAAAACAAAAAATAAACAAAAAAAAGTCTTAAGAAAATATAAAAAAAATTATACAAAAAAGTTGAATAGACGGGGATTGATCCCGCGCCTAAGAGAAAAAAGCTATTTGTGACATAGCGCTTAGACCACTGAGCCATTGAAGCTCATACGCAACCGTCTTTAATAGAAGCAAATCAAACAGATTTGTTTGGTTTATTTTTTTATAATTAAATTGTAAATCTTTGTATGTTTTGTTGTGTATAAAAGGTGAAGAGGTGAAAGAAAAGAATTTCAACAAATGGATGCGTTTTTTATGCGTAAAATTCTACATACATATTAAACAAAGGGATTTTAGGGAAAAAAATTAGAGGTAGTCCTGGTTTTTTGCTAATATCTCAGCCATTTATCAACCGATCTGGCTGATTTTCAATAGCAAACAGAAATGGATCACATGTAACAGAAATATATAACAATCAAGTCCACATCATGTCTGGGGTCTTTGGAAAACCCATTTTAACACACAGAGGGACAGACGGACATCGTTAAATCAAATTCGCTCTTCATGAGGACCCAGAATATATATACTTTATAGGGTCTAAGATCAATATCGTAGAAATTACAAACGGAATGACAAACTTATATATACCCTTTCACCTGTGGTGAAAGGTATAATTACAAAATAAAAAAACGTCAGAAGACCAAAAATAGCTAAAAACAAGTAAGAGCGGCTAAATTCGGCTATGCCGAATCTTATATACCCTTCACCATGGTTGGGAAAAAACTGAAGTTTATATATGGACATATATGAAATGGACAGATTTATATACGGACGCCTTTAAGAGGAAATTAACCATTTAGTTTGGAGATAAAACTTGGACTCGGGAAGATTTATGGTTCCAGAAAATATGTATTTTAAAAAAATGTATGTTTTGGGCATAACTTTTATGTATCTGAACCGATATTTCCGAGTTTTTCAGCAAATATGTTATACTAAAGATTTTCGATCTTTTGCTATATAAGACGTATCCATAGGTCATAATACAGCTCTAGAATAGTGTTTGTTGTTTGTGTATAAAAGGTTAAGAGGTGAAAGAAAAGAATTTCAACAAATCGTTAAAAGAAATCACTACAACTGCATGTGTTTTATTTCTACAAAATAGTTTGATTTAGCTGGCAAATTTGCATTTAGGATTTTATTTCGCTTTTTTATTAGAAATATTTGTAATTTCTTTAGCTTAATTTTAAAAATTTGAAGGAAAATTGTTTATAATTTTTTTTATAAATTATTATAAGTTATGACCTAAAATAGTTGCCCTCAAAGGTAAATTATGTATAAAATTTTCTTAATATGTGAGAAATAAAATGGTTTAAAAATGTTTTTATAAATTCTTTTAAATCGGAGCAAAAAATAGAAATAAAACCGTTTGTATTTTGTTTGTATCAGAGGGTTTTTATACAAATTTTGATGTTTTTAGCCTATTTATGGATTATTTAATTATTAATATAAAATTTTATTTAAATTAATTATTAAATGTAAAAAAAAAACAAAAAATAAACAAAAAAAAAATCTTAACGAACCCGCGACCCTTCCACCTGTGGTGAAAGGTATAAAAACGTTTGTATTTTGTTTGTATCAGAGGGTTTTTATAAAAATGTTGATGTTTTTAGCCTATTTATGGATTATTTAATTATTAATATAAAATTTTATATAAATTAATTATTAAATGTTAAAAAAAAAACAAAAATAAGCAAAAAAAAAAAAGTCTTAAGAAAATAATAAAAAAAAATGTACAAAAAAAAAGTGAATTGACCTCACCGAGATTCGAAACTCGAACCCCACGGCCTTAGAGAAAAAAAAAAAGTATTTGTGACACAGCGTCTAGACAACTGAGCTATTGAAGCTCACACAAAATCATCGTCAATAGAGGTACATATATAAAAGTCTTCGTTAATTAGAGATTTGTTTGGTTTTTATTTAAATGACAAATCTTTGTATGTGTGTTGTTTGTGTATTGAATTTTAACACATGGATGTGTTGTTATTCTCAAAATTCTACATACATATTAAACAAAGGGATTTTACTGGAAAAATTAGAGGTAGTCCTGGTTTTTTGCTAATATCTCAGCCATTTATTAACCGATCTGTCTGATTTTTAATAGCAAACAGAAATGGATCACATGTAACAGAAATAAAAAAGAATCAAGTCCTCATCATGTCTGGGTTCTTCGGAAAACCCATTTCAACACACAGACGGACAGACGGACAGACGGACAGACGGACAGACGGACATCGTTAAATCAACTTCGCTCTTCATAAGGACCCAGAATATATATACTTTATAGGGTCTAAGATCAATATTGTAGAAATTACAAACGGAATGACAAACTTATATATATCCTTCCACCTATGGTGAAGGGTATAAAAATGTCTCATTTTGTTTTAATTTGCTAATTTTTTTGTTGAAAAATATTTTTAGTATATTTTTTGGAGTTTAACGTCAAAATTTAATTGTTTTTATACCCTTCACCACAGGTGGAAGTATATATATTCTGGGTCCTTATGAAGAGCGAAGTTGATTTAACGATGTCCGTCTGTGTGTTGAAATGAGTTTTCCGAAGAACCCAGACATGATGAGAACTTTATTGTTATTTATTTCTGCTACATGTGATCCATTTCTGTTTGCTATTGAAAATCAGTCAGATCGGTTAATAAATGGCTAAGATATTAGCAAAAAACCAGGACTACCTCTAATTTTTTCCGTAAAATCCCTTTGATTAATATGTAGTATGTAGAATTTTATGCATAACAAACACATCCATTTGTTGAAATTCTTTTCTTTCATCTACACCTTTTATACACAAACAACAAACACATACAAAGATTTGTCATTTAAATAAAAACCAAACAAATCTCTAATGAACGAAGACTTTTTATATATGTACTTTTTATATATGTAAATCTATTAACGATGATTTTGTGTGAGCTTCAATAGCTCAGTTGTCTAGACGCTATGTCACAAATACTTTTTTTTCTCTAAGGCCGCGGGTTCGAATCCCGGTCAAATCACTTTTTTTTTGTACATTTTTTTATTTTCATAAGACCTTTTTTTGTTTATTTTTTGTTTTTTTTTAACATTTATTAATTAATTTAAATAACATTTTATATTAATAATTAAATAATCCATAAATAGGCTAAAAACATCAAAATTTTTATAAAAACCCTCTGATACAAACTCAATACAAACGGTTTTATTTCTATTTTTTGCTCCGATTTAAAAGAATTCATAAAAATATTTTTAAACCATTTTATTTCTTATATATTAAGAAAATTTCATACATAATTTCCCTTTGAGTGCAACTATTTTAGGTCATAAGTTATAATAATTTATAAAAAAAAAATGTATAAACTATTTTCCTTCAAATTTTTAAAATTAAGCTAAAGAAATTAAAAATATTTTTAATAAATAAAATCCCAAACGCAAATTTGCCAGCTAAATCAAACGTTTTTGTAAAAATAGAACACATGCAGTTCTAGTGATTTCTTTTAACGATTTGTTGAAATTCTTTTTTGAGTCCAAGTTTTATCACCAAACTAAATGGTTAATTTCCTCTTAAAGGCCATATATTCCATATATAAACTTCAGTTTTTTCCCAACCATGGTGAAGGGTATATAAGATTCGGCATAGCCGAATTTAGCCGCTCTTACTTGTTTAGAACTTAAAAAGTTTTTAGTGCTATTTTAAGTGGATGTCCTTTTTTTGAACATGAGTCGGTTGTGAAAATTATCTTAACTTACGAACCCTTTTTTTTCAACCTATGTAACACTTTAAGGCAATTTAAGTTTGTATGTATAATTATTTTAATTATTAGAAATAACATTTGCTTTAATATTATTTTTCTTTAAATTAGTAAACATTTTTTTTGCTAATTTAAGCAAATTGCTTTTCAAAAATTTGTAAAATGATTTCTGAAGTTAGTAACAAAAACTTGTAAAAATTCATTAATTTTAAAATTGAAAAGCAAAAAAATTTACTAAATAATAATATTTTACAAAAATCAGTACAAAATTGAATTGATTGAGAACTGTTTACAAATTTTTCTACCACATTTTTTTGTTCTGAGTGTACGTAGAGATTTTTTTTTATAAAAGAAAGGACTTCCTTGAATCTGATACTAAAAATTGTTTAAAATTTCCAACAATTTGAGGATCAGAAGTTGCAGTTTTTAATAAATGTAAACACTTTTTTTATAAAAAAAATTTAATATTTTACACTTTTTAATATTTATACATAAATTATTTATTCACCCATTTGCATTGTTGTCTTTATATTCTAATTTTATTGTTTGTACAAAAAAAAACTTAACACATTAATCATGTAAAATTTATTTGTTTACTGTACGCAAATTGTTATTATATGTATATTACATTCCAGCATATGTTACCACCAGGAGCAGCAGAAGGTAGCAGTATACAGTAGAAACAATAAACCAAAGGAAAAAAAGGCAAAAACTGAATCGAACACAGGTGCTTAAAAACCCCTAAAGGACAATATGAAATATAAGTTTATATAAAAAAAACGTATGAAAAAATAACAAACAAAACAAAAAACCAAAACTATAAAAATAAAATTGAAAATTTATTTAAAACAATTTATTTAAATACAACAACAAAAAACTATAATAAATGTATTAAAAACAATTCATTTAAAGGCTGCTAATTTAACCCAAAATAACCAGAGCTTAGTGTTTAACAATAAGTATGAATGTCAAATTTGCATTAAGTTAATAATGGTTTGTTTAAGCTTGTATACTATTTTGGATAAGCTACCAGCCCTAAATAGTTTTATTCTTGAAAATTTAGTTTTTAATGGAATTTTATGAATTGTTGATCTGTTATTTTGTAAGTGAATAGTATAGTAGGATTTTTTTTTTTTTTTTTTTTTAAGATCATATCATATTCTTTTTAATTATTTTTATTGTAAAGAAACATGAAAATTTTTATTAGTAAGTTATAGAGAATAAAAATTGAGAAATTCCACTGAGCCAGCAGGATAGAATACTTAGTATTTTCGGTTGGCGCTACCCAACCTTGTCAATACCCATGCTCTTCTTCTCCCTTTACGGTCATTGCTTGTTGATGATTGTCTATTTTATATTGAGTGTTAGGAAACAAATTAACAAACTTGTAAACAACAACACAATTAGACTAACATCAACGAAATTTAACAATTTATATTTATCCTCTATATTTTACAGTTTTTTGTTATGAACTTTAATTCTTAAAGTATCAAATAACACAGCTTATATGAAGCATTTAATATCAAATGTTTGTCTTAATCCATATTAAATCTACAACATAATCTATGTTGATAGTTAATGAATAGACAATATTTTGAATTATATTTTTCACTGTATCCTTGTGTGTAAAGTAATGGAATTTTATGAATTGTTGATCTGTTATTTTGTAAGTGAATAGTATAGTAGGATTTTTTTTTTTAAGATCATATCATATTCTTTTTAATTATTTTTATTGTAAAGAAACATGAAAATTTTTATTAGTAAGTTATAGAGAATAAAAATTGAGAAATTCCACTGAGCCAGCAGGATAGAATACTTAGTATTTTCGGTTGGCGCTACCCAACCTTGTCAATACCCATGCTCTTCTTCTCCCTTTACGGTCATTGCTTGTTGATGATTGTCTATTTTATATTGAGTGTTAGGAAACAAATTAACAAACTTGTAAACAACAACACAATTAGACTAACATCAACGAAATTTAACAATTTATATTTATCCTCTATATTTTACAGTTTTTTGTTATGAACTTTAATTCTTAAAGTATCAAATAACACAGCTTATATGAAGCATTTAATATCAAATGTTTGTCTTAATCCATATTAAATCTACAACATAATCTATGTTGATAGTTAATGAATAGACAATATTTTGAATTATATTTTTCACTGTATCCTTGTGTGTAAAGTAATGGAATTTTATGAATTGTTGATCTGTTATTTTGTAAGTGAATAGTATAGTAGGATTTTTTTTTTTTTTTTAAGATCATATCATATTCTTTTTAATTATTTTTATTGTAAAGAAACATGAAAATTTTTATTAGTAAGTTATAGAGAATAAAAATTGAGAAATTCCACTGAGCCAGCAGGATAGAATACTTAGTATTTTCGGTTGGCGCTACCCAACCTTGTCAATACCCATGCTCTTCTTCTCCCTTTACGGTCATTGCTTGTTGATGATTGTCTATTTTATATTGAGTGTTAGGAAACAAATTAACAAACTTGTAAACAACAACACAATTAGACTAACATCAACGAAATTTAACAATTTATATTTATCCTCTATATTTTACAGTTTTTTGTTATGAACTTTAATTCTTAAAGTATCAAATAACACAGCTTATATGAAGCATTTAATATCAAATGTTTGTCTTAATCCATATTAAATCTACAACATAATCTATGTTGATAGTTAATGAATAGACAATATTTTGAATTATATTTTTCACTGTATCCTTGTGTGTAAAGTAATGGAATTTTATGAATTGTTGATCTGTTATTTTGTAAGTGAATAGTATAGTAGGATTTTTTTTTTTTTTTTTTTTTTTAAGATCATATCATATTCTTTTTAATTATTTTTATTGTAAAGAAACATGAAAATTTTTATTAGTAAGTTATAGAGAATAAAAATTGAGAAATTCCACTGAGCCAGCAGGATAGAATACTTAGTATTTTCGGTTGGCGCTACCCAACCTTGTCAATACCCATGCTCTTCTTCTCCCTTTACGGTCATTGCTTGTTGATGATTGTCTATTTTATATTGAGTGTTAGGAAACAAATTAACAAACTTGTAAACAACAACACAATTAGACTAACATCAACGAAATTTAACAATTTATATTTATCCTCTATATTTTACAGTTTTTTGTTATGAACTTTAATTCTTAAAGTATCAAATAACACAGCTTATATGAAGCATTTAATATCAAATGTTTGTCTTAATCCATATTAAATCTACAACATAATCTATGTTGATAGTTAATGAATAGACAATATTTTGAATTATATTTTTCACTGTATCCTTGTGTGTAAAGTAATGGAATTTTATGAATTGTTGATCTGTTATTTTGTAAGTGAATAGTATAGTAGGATTTTTTTTTTTTAAGATCATATCATATTCTTTTTAATTATTTTTATTGTAAAGAAACATGAAAATTTTTATTAGTAAGTTATAGAGAATAAAAATTGAGAAATTCCACTGAGCCAGCAGGATAGAATACTTAGTATTTTCGGTTGGCGCTACCCAACCTTGTCAATACCCATGCTCTTCTTCTCCCTTTACGGTCATTGCTTGTTGATGATTGTCTATTTTATATTGAGTGTTAGGAAACAAATTAACAAACTTGTAAACAACAACACAATTAGACTAACATCAACGAAATTTAACAATTTATATTTATCCTCTATATTTTACAGTTTTTTGTTATGAACTTTAATTCTTAAAGTATCAAATAACACAGCTTATATGAAGCATTTAATATCAAATGTTTGTCTTAATCCATATTAAATCTACAACATAATCTATGTTGATAGTTAATGAATAGACAATATTTTGAATTATATTTTTCACTGTATCCTTGTGTGTAAAGTAATGGAATTTTATGAATTGTTGATCTGTTATTTTGTAAGTGAATAGTATAGTAGGATTTTTTTTTTTAAGATCATATCATATTCTTTTTAATTATTTTTATTGTAAAGAAACATGAAAATTTTTATTAGTAAGTTATAGAGAATAAAAATTGAGAAATTCCACTGAGCCAGCAGGATAGAATACTTAGTATTTTCGGTTGGCGCTACCCAACCTTGTCAATACCCATGCTCTTCTTCTCCCTTTACGGTCATTGCTTGTTGATGATTGTCTATTTTATATTGAGTGTTAGGAAACAAATTAACAAACTTGTAAACAACAACACAATTAGACTAACATCAACATCAGTGGAATTTCTCAATTTTTATTCTCTATAACTTACTAATAAAAATTTTCATGTTTCTTTACAATAAAAATAATTAAAAAGAATATGATATGATCTTAAAAAAAAAAAAAAATCCTACTATACTATTCACTTACAAAATAACAGATCAACAATTCATAAAATTCCATTACTTTACACACAAGGATACAGTGAAAAATATAATTCAAAATATTGTCTATTCATTAACTATCAACATAGATTATGTTGTAGATTTAATATGGATTAAGACAAACATTTGATATTAAATGCTTCATATAAGCTGTGTTATTTGATACTTTAAGAATTAAAGTTCATAACAAAAAACTGTAAAATATAGAGGATAAATATAAATTGTTAAATTTCGTTGATGTTAGTCTAATTGTGTTGTTGTTTACAAGTTTGTTAATTTGTTTCCTAACACTCAATATAAAATAGACAATCATCAACAAGCAATGACCGTAAAGGGAGAAGAAGAGCATGGGTATTGACAAGGTTGGGTAGCGCCAACCGAAAATACTAAGTATTCTATCCTGCTGGCTCAGTGGAATTTCTCAATTTTTATTCTCTATAACTTACTAATAAAAATTTTCATGTTTCTTTACAATAAAAATAATTAAAAAGAATATGATATGATCTTAAAAAAAAAAAAAAATCCTACTATACTATTCACTTACAAAATAACAGATCAACAATTCATAAAATTCCATTACTTTACACACAAGGATACAGTGAAAAATATAATTCAAAATATTGTCTATTCATTAACTATCAACATAGATTATGTTGTAGATTTAATATGGATTAAGACAAACATTTGATATTAAATGCTTCATATAAGCTGTGTTATTTGATACTTTAAGAATTAAAGTTCATAACAAAAAACTGTAAAATATAGAGGATAAATATAAATTGTTAAATTTCGTTGATGTTAGTCTAATTGTGTTGTTGTTTACAAGTTTGTTAATTTGTTTCCTAACACTCAATATAAAATAGACAATCATCAACAAGCAATGACCGTAAAGGGAGAAGAAGAGCATGGGTATTGACAAGGTTGGGTAGCGCCAACCGAAAATACTAAGTATTCTATCCTGCTGGCTCAGTGGAATTTCTCAATTTTTATTCTCTATAACTTACTAATAAAAATTTTCATGTTTCTTTACAATAAAAATAATTAAAAAGAATATGATATGATCTTAAAAAAAAAAAAAAAAAAATCCTACTATACTATTCACTTACAAAATAACAGATCAACAATTCATAAAATTCCATTACTTTACACACAAGGATACAGTGAAAAATATAATTCAAAATATTGTCTATTCATTAACTATCAACATAGATTATGTTGTAGATTTAATATGGATTAAGACAAACATTTGATATTAAATGCTTCATATAAGCTGTGTTATTTGATACTTTAAGAATTAAAGTTCATAACAAAAAACTGTAAAATATAGAGGATAAATATAAATTGTTAAATTTCGTTGATGTTAGTCTAATTGTGTTGTTGTTTACAAGTTTGTTAATTTGTTTCCTAACACTCAATATAAAATAGACAATCATCAACAAGCAATGACCGTAAAGGGAGAAGAAGAGCATGGGTATTGACAAGGTTGGGTAGCGCCAACCGAAAATACTAAGTATTCTATCCTGCTGGCTCAGTGGAATTTCTCAATTTTTATTCTCTATAACTTACTAATAAAAATTTTCATGTTTCTTTACAATAAAAATAATTAAAAAGAATATGATATGATCTTAAAAAAAAAAATCCTACTATACTATTCACTTACAAAATAACAGATCAACAATTCATAAAATTCCATTACTTTACACACAAGGATACAGTGAAAAATATAATTCAAAATATTGTCTATTCATTAACTATCAACATAGATTATGTTGTAGATTTAATATGGATTAAGACAAACATTTGATATTAAATGCTTCATATAAGCTGTGTTATTTGATACTTTAAGAATTAAAGTTCATAACAAAAAACTGTAAAATATAGAGGATAAATATAAATTGTTAAATTTCGTTGATGTTAGTCTAATTGTGTTGTTGTTTACAAGTTTGTTAATTTGTTTCCTAACACTCAATATAAAATAGACAATCATCAACAAGCAATGACCGTAAAGGGAGAAGAAGAGCATGGGTATTGACAAGGTTGGGTAGCGCCAACCGAAAATACTAAGTATTCTATCCTGCTGGCTCAGTGGAATTTCTCAATTTTTATTCTCTATAACTTACTAATAAAAATTTTCATGTTTCTTTACAATAAAAATAATTAAAAAGAATATGATATGATCTTAAAAAAAAAAATCCTACTAATTTAGTTTTTATTTATAATTTTAAATATGTGGATAAAACTATTTGCAAAAATACTTTTTCTAACTGTTTCTGAGTATTTTTTATATAAATTTATTACAATTAACACAGTGTTACATATAATGGATTTTTAAATTTTCGATTTCATATTAAAGATTTAACAAAAAAAAAAGTGAAAATACCAGATTTTGTATAATAATTACTGTGAATCAGAGATTGCACTGCTGATTGCAAAACGTTCATACGCAATCAACACAAGAATATATATGTGTTTGCGTTCAAACGCTGAATATACTCCAACACATATATTTGTTGATGATTTTGAATCAATCAAACGACGTGCAAATTGTTGTGTCACTGATTTATAATCATCGGTCGTTGTTATACCATTGATTTTATTCTGTTCATTCGAGCCAACAATAATTATTTTGATGTAGAATAAATCAGAAAAAACAACAAACAACGTGTATGAGTGTATTCATAATTAAAACAAAATAGTTTCTTATCTATAAAAAGGGGGTGGTTTTGTAGAAACACATTTCATAAATGGTATATGTGCATTAGGGTGGGTCTAAAATTCGTTTTTTTTTTAATTTTTATTAGGAATACCAAAAATATTTTTCTTTATGAAAAAATTTTTTTTTTTTAAATTTAGGTCGATATCTCAGGCTCACCCAATCCGTTTAAAGTTAAATATTGCCTAATTTTCCAATCAAAATAGATGAAAAAAAAATTAGACAATATTTTAATTTTTCCGGATTAGGCAAGCCTGAGATATCGACCTAAATTTTTTTTCCAAAAAAAATATATTTTTATTTCACAAAGAAGAATATTTTTAGTATTGTAGTCCCACCCTAATGTACACAATATTATTTATGAAATGTGTTTCTATTTTGTTTTAATTATGAATACACACATACCCGTTGTATGCTGTTTTTTCTGATTTATTCAACGCTGACTTTTTGTTGAGTGATTAAATTTGCATAAAACATAATCGAAAGATGATTTAAACTGATCCGAATTACACGTTCAGTAACATGATGCTGATTTTATTCTACAGTGAATTTTGTTGAATTATTAAATGTGAACAAGAATTTTTGTGTATGATTAAATCAAGAAAAAAGTTGATTTTGCAGTTCTCTGCTGTGAATAAGTTGTTTCGAATATAATAAAAATAACATATTGTTATTAGAAATGAGATTAAGAGTTTACGATATTATGTATTGTAATAATATTTCTAAAATAATAACAGAAAATTCTAAAATACGAGTATTAAAGGTTGTAGTGATACAATAATATCAATGAATTTGGTACATATGTACCCCTAAGCGTATGAGTGATATTGATACCACTTTATAAAGAGTGGAATTTAACAGGGCAAGAAAGTCTCACATAAAAACGTTTCAGCTTTTTCAATATTATTAATTTATTTTGGGTAGCAGTTTTTTATTTCTTAAATAGTACATTAAACATTGAAATTGGTCGCTTACCAACGTCGGAAAATTATTTGTTAGTTTTCTAGATAGATAATAAAAAAAGGTAGAAAAGTATTTATAAATTTGAAAAAAAAAGATTTAAATATCTGGTTTGGGAATTAAGTTCGTTAAACTTTCGGCCATAATATATTGTTAGCAAAACAAATATAGTTAAAAATTCGTTTAACAATAGCAACCATTAATTACATCTTTACCAGCGGTTTCCACTAAATTTTACTTTTCGAACCCCTTGAGGCATTTCCACTGGCTGACAGATCCTCAAATTTTTAAATTTTTTATATTCAAATAAAAACATTAAAATTCAAAGATTTTCAGAAAAAATAGTAGTAGTAAAAATTACGAAAGATGGAAAAATGTTTTTATTATTGTCGAATTTCCGGAATTTAAGAGATTTAGCAGATTACATTTAAATTGCCCTAGAAAAACTTAAACACTAGGACTTTGATGGATTTTTTATAAAAAAGCTTCCAAGTATCTGTCATTTTTTTTATAGGAAAAATTCATTCTTAAACAAGATTTTTTTTCGAATCGGAGAACGTATTCTATAGGAGAAATAAAAAATAATATGTATTCAATTAAACAAAAAAAAAATTGCCGGAGGCTAAAAAATCCTTAAAATGGAAATACCCTAACTTTTTTTATCAGAGTTTCCTTTTAAGCACCACATAGCTCTTATTTCCTTCAAAAGTTTCGAAAATCGCGAGCTGTTGGTCTATACACTTAGACTATTGTGTAGTTTACTATTTGTAGTTTAACAAAAAAAAAATCAATAAAAATAAAAGAACATACGAGCGCCCTGGTAGGCTAGTTGGTAGCGTGCTAGCTTATCAGTGCGGGGGTCGTGGGTTCGATTCCCACCAGAGGCTCTGGTCTGTTTTCGCTACAACGAGCCGATAGCCTTCGTTGCTAGTTCTCGCTTAGGGTATGAAGATATAATTTGTAATTATATGTTTAATAAAATAAATAAAAAAAAATAATAAAAGTACATACATTTATTTTTCAAAGAAATATTTGAACATATTTTAACAATTTATAAAATAATATGATTATATGATCTAAAATCTAAATAAATATTATACAAAAATATTTATTTAACCTTTTTTATACATTTGTTCAAAATAATTTACTGACATTTAAAGATTGTTTTCATTTGTTTAAAATCTTATAAAAATTTACTTACAAAAAAACATTTACTTTAAAAAATTCCAATTTTGTTTTTTTTTTTACTACAATTCTTTGTTTATATACAAAATTACTTCAATTCAAATTACAAGAACTTCATAAACACACACATGGTCATTTACACAAAATGCATGTATAGACTGTGTAATATACATTTTGCAGATTAAAAAACAAAAAAATATACCAAAAATCAAATTCAAATAAATGAATAATCTTTTATTTTTACGAAATTGGTAGTTAAAATTTTAACATTTATTTTTTAACTGATAAATCATTTGTTTTTTTTACTGATGTGTCAGTTGTTTAAACAACATTTAAAAATAAATAACAAAAACCATTTGATTTAAATGAAAGGTAAATTGAGCGATTTTTAAATGATATGCCATTTCCTTAAAATGGTATTTTCTGTGTATTTAAACTTACAAACTTTTTTAAGTGTAATTAATACAATCCAGAATTCGTTTGGTTCTACTGAAATTGCATTAGTATTTTTAGTTATCATATTTTTTTATTTTTTTAATACATTTGATAGATTGTACCAATTTTCTAGTACATTCACTAAATAAATGGTTGCTTCTACTGTATGCAATTACTAACCTAATTTTATTTTTACGGTTGACTGGAAGTACCAATAATTGGGTAATAGTATTGTTTTTTAGATCCTCTTCCCTCTATTAATCGATAAATAAAATAACGTCCTTACAAATAAATTTAAGTGGTTTTGATCGAATTCCGACCAAGCCTTTTTCTGGGTGTACAAAAGCGGTTTGATAAGTTAGTAAGTTTTTGAATAATGATATCTTTTCGCAAAAAAAAAGTTTTATTTCTCAATATAGTCTCTTTTTAAAATTATAAAATATATTTTATCCACCATTTTTACAATTATTTTATGCATTCGAAATAATTTTTTCAAGGTCCTAAACATATTTTATTGTTTCTGTGATGATTCGACTCAAATATCATACTGCCGAGCAATTAAAAAATATGCTGGATGGGGTAGAAATTTGTGGAAATTAGTTCACTCCTTAGAAGTGTTCGGTCGGTGGATTGTGAGCAATTAGGACACCCATCGCGCTGATAGTTTTTGAATGTACAAATATTCATGTAAAATGCGATGTATCCTCTCAGTTTAGATTCCTACAGCTTTAGTCACCTCATACACTTTCATTCTCTGATCGTCTAATATCATTACATTGGATGACCTGAATGTCACTTGCGCTAGTACGACCACAACAAAATACAGAAAATTACTTCTTAACCAATGGAGTTGACAGCGTTAAGTCTTCATAGTTTTTATCGAGTTTTTCCTTGATTTCGGTGATGGTTTTTACGCAAAAAAAAAAAAAAGAATGCTTATATCCCTTTTTTGCATTTCGTCAATATTCACGAGGCTGTCTGTCAAATACACACTAAATCACCTGGCTTGGTCAAAATTAAATCACCCGGCTTGCTCAAATGGTAGTTACCAGGAACAGTGTTAATTTTTAAGTAACTTCGAGGGAAGTTCGAAAAGTAATAGAGTAGTCAAATTGCCCTTCTTAAATATAGAAATGCTTAAGTTAGTGAAGCAATGGTTTGATATACCCCAGCGATAAAATCCTTAAGTCGGCTACAAAGAAATTTTCTAAGCAACGCTAAAGGCCAGCCAAAGACTATACCATTATTTGTAGTCGGTAAACATTATACGGAATTCAAAAATATTATGTGGACTATGACCCTGATTCTGGAATTTATGTCTGATTTCTTCTAGGGATTACGACCAAAAATACTTCGGTCGTAGTCCCAATTTCCAGAGTCAAAAAAATTTCGGATATAACCGCAAAGCCGAAAATTGCAATATGGCCCGTAGAGGTTAAATTATTTTTAGCAAAATATCAAAAAAAAAAATACATGCCGACTATATAGTAACACATGCCGACTATATAATATCCTACAGCACAGTGCGATTCGGGTTATATTCCGGAAAGTGAATCAGGAAGGAATTTTCTATTAACAGGGAAATAAATATAGTAAAAATTAAAAAAAAAAAAAAAAAAAAACCTTAAACGAGCATTCAAATGTTCTTATTTTTCAAACTTTTACTTCAAACGACTGTAAAGAATTAACCTAAAGGAATTGAGCTAAAGTTGGACTCATGCAAAAAATTTCCTAAAATCGCTTTGGTTTGGTGATAGTACGACAAAAGTCAATAAGTCTTTACAAAAACATAGAAAAACACATTTTTTAACATAGACTCATTTTAGCTCCATGCACTTTATCTAACGATTGTCAAATTATTTGAAGACCTCTGCAAAGTATAATTTCGAAAGGTCCTCAAAATAGGCTTCTGTTGCAGAGATATGATCTCATCATTCGAAACGAATTTTTTCCCCGGACCATTTCTCAAAATTTAAAAAAAAATTCACTGGGATCCAAATCTGAAGAATAAAGCGGATGCGGCAACAATTCGAACCTCAACTCGTGTATTTTTGCCATCGGAACTGCACAAGTGAACAAGTGAACGTCTTTATATATAGAATATAACTTATTTTTATTTTTTTGCTAAATGGGTTTGATTTTTCTTGATTTCCTAACTTAATTGTCCCAATAAAGATGAATAATATACTAAATTTATTAGATTTACCTATTCCAGATAGTCAAGTAGATAATTCCATGTCCCAACAAAAACCTTTGCTTTTTCGTATTCAATTTTTCGTGTAAAATTGAAATCACCGTACCATGTGATATGCCCGTGGCCTCAACTACTTCATACACTTTAACTCGTCGGTCCCTCAAAACTATACAAACTTATATAGCAAAAAATTACATACAATTTTTCAGCAAATAATCATTTAACATCGACAGGAGAACGGGCAAGTGATTCTGATGGGTCTACGACCTGTATATTTTAATGTATAAAAATATGCAATTAAAGCTAAATATACATTAACAAATCGATGTCATTTTGTTGCAAATTTTTTTGATTTGCAAACATATTTAGTGTATGGTGTTCTCAAGCTAACGACAAATAAAAACTTAATTTCCCTGATAACCCTTGCCCTTGTAATTAATGTTTAAAGTTCCTTATAGGTTTAATATTAATTACAATCACCAAAAAAAGTCTGTAATAGCAACTGAAAATTTTGCTGTTATTACGGAAAATTCTGCTAATTTGAGCCCAGCGGTATTTTTTGCTAATCTTAGCAACACATGTCTGCTGACGTGTAGTACAATGAAATTAGTAGAAAAACTAGTAGCTTGTACTAAATTTTAGTAGACTTTTTGTAAAGTGGAATTTAAAATCTGTTTGCTAAAATCAGCAAAAAAAAATTGTTAAATTTTTTTAATATTAGTAAAAAGCTTTGAATTTATTTTTCTTATCGAGCATCAAAAATTTTGAATATATTTTTTAAAAAACGAATTAATCATTTTGTTTTAATTTGGTCATTTCTGTTTTGAAAAATATTTTGGTCAATTTTTTTTTTTTTTTACTTTTAAGGTTAAATTTTAATTGTTTTTAGGGCGTATTTTTAGAACTTAAAAACCTTTTTAGTGCTATTTTAAGTGGATGTCCTCTTTTTAGACATCAGTCGGTATCTTCTCTTCCGATCCCTTTTTTAATATATGTAACATTTTAAGGAAATTTAAGTTTGTAGGTGTAAGTTTTAATTAGAAATAACATTTCCTTCAATAACCACTTTTTTAAAATTAGTAATATTTTTTGCTAATTTTAGCAAATCGGTTTTCAAAAATTTGTAAAATGATTTCTAAAATTAGCAACAAAAATTTGTAAATATTCTGTAAAAATTCTGTAATTTGTAAAATTTAAATAGCAAAAGATTTGCTAAATAATAATTTTTTACTAAAAATAAGTACAAAAATAGTAGAGTGGGATTGAAAACCGTTTACAAATTTTTCTACTAACTTTTTTTTTCTGAGTGTAATGTATGTATAAATACATCTGTTGTTAAGTATACTCACAATATATTTTCCATTACCGACTGTAGTTTATTTAAAAAGTAATACGTAAAGTTTGTTTTTAAATGAAGAATCAATTGAAATTCATAGAAATATATTTTTTAACTATTTGAATCAGTCATTCAAAAAACAAACTATAAAAATCTACAGACATTCAGTAGGAGTTGATATTTTCAGTTAAATGTAAAATTTAATGTTTACTGCTTCAAAAAATAGAAATTCATATAATTCCTTTTTGTTTTTTTTACCAAAATAGTTATATACAAAATTTTTTCAATAAAAATTACAAGAAATTATTTAAATACATACACACAAAGCCAATAAAAATATATACATCTGCTTGTGTTGTGTTCTGTTTTGTAATTACATACAAATAAAAAAACTTTCAATTTGAAAAACAAACCACAAAAGTAGTTTTTTATAACTTTTTGTCGGTAAAAATTTGATGGTTATTTTAAACGACTTTCTATTGTTTTTACTTCTGCCGATTATTAAACAATGATTGAAAATAAACAACAAAATGGGTTAAACATCAAGGAAAATCAGTAGTCCTCTTTTTAATTGTATTTACGATTAATTTAATATGTATTTTAAGTTGTTTTTAACGAAATAATATTGTGAGTGTAGGTATGTACATGTTTGCGTATGTTATGATATTAATATCATGTAAGAAAAGGCGTATACTTAACTTTTGCAATAACATATTAATATCACTCATACGCACCACATGACATTTTACTTTAACTGTCCTTATATTTCAAATGATTTTCTTACTTTATATAAATGTATTTTTCATGTATTTTTTTTTTTTCAAGTTCTACAAAAAAATTGCAATCTTTTACTGACATCTTCCATAAGTTTGTTGCAACAATTTCTTGTTTAACATTATAGTAAACAACAAAGATATTTCTCTAATAAAATGATGGGTTATCCTACATTAAACTTTAGTTGTACAATTTTCAAAGTCCATTTGACAACTTATGTCAATGTGTATTACACATTTATACAAAAAGGAAAATAAGGACACCAACAGAAGAAACTTTAAAACAAATGCAGTTGTCAAGTAAAAAATAAGCTTTATTTAGAATTGATGTGCAAGAAAAAAAATATATATGTATGTATATGAAAAATTACAAAAAATAAACTTAAGGAATTGTTAAGAAAAACAAACACTTTCAGTTTAAATAATACATCCTCAAAAAAAAACTGGGTTAATATATAAACTTTTATTTCAAATTTTTACTCTACATAAATTTTATTATTCTTATCAAAAACCTGTTGCTGGAAATTTGAAAAAATTACAATTTCTCATTTTTCACACAACACACATTAAGTTAAAAAGGATTTAAATTTTTTTTTTTTGAAAATTGTTAAAAAATATTTTTAAATTTTCCCTTCAAATTAACCATTTCAGTGGCCATAACTTATCAGCTTGTAACTGCCAGTTAAATTTTAACTTATTCCTAAACATGCCATACTGAAGTTAATTGGCACTTATATCTCAATTGGTAATTTCTCCATCATCAAAGAGTGGTCATGTTATGACCATCGATATGTAAACCTAAATTTTTATATGACAACAAAAAAATTGATTTAAATATAAGCAAAAATTTATTTTTAGTTTAATATGCAGTATAACTCTACCAATAAATACCCTTAAAAATCTGCATTTTTTTTTATACAACTCAGCTTTTATTCAATTACGTTGTGAATACTGACGACCCGAAAAATAACAATTCTTTACACTAGATAAACTATTGATTTAGCATAAAATTGAAATGTTTTAAAAAGCATATAAGAAAAAATTATTTTTAAAATATGCTCTGTAAACATAAAAGATTGGATATTTCAAATAGAAAAAATGACAAAATTATTTAAAAACTTTAAGAAAAATATTGATGGATTTCTTGTTCAACACAAAAATTACAATTTCTATATAAAAACAAATAATTTAATACCTTAAAGTAAAATATTTCTGTAAATATAGAGTTTATGCAAAAAGAAGCAAAATTTGGGATGACGGTAAGGTTTGAGTAAAATTTAGAATTACGATACTCCATTATTATTCCCATAAAAATGACCCAGCAAAAATGAAGCTGCCAAAGAAGCAATAAAAGCATTACTACTATGGCAAAGGCATTACTTCTTTTCTAATGGTTTCATCGATGAATTTAACATTAGCGTGTCATAGGATGGAAGTATTCAAATGCAGCTACTAGCATTACTCATACTTTACTCTAAGGAAGCAATGATAATACAATGATAAGGTATTCTGATGCATGAGTGGAAAATGTTCATATACTTTGTAATATTTAAGCTTTGATAAAAATTTAGTTCATAAGAATGCAGAAAAAGAAAAATAAGTTTAAAGAAGCGAAATTTATGCATTGATATACAAATACTCTTTATTAAAACAAATAAATAATTTTTCATTAGTGAAAAAAGTGAAAATTTTAATGAATTTTTAGACAAATTTTAAAATATTTTTGGATAATTTAAGAACTGTTTGTACAATTTGAAAACATTTTTAGACAATTTTAAAATTTTTTTTTAACAATTTTAGATAATTTTTTCACAATTTTAAAACATTTTTGGGCAATTTGAAATAATTTTTACACAATTTTAAAATTATTTTGGTAAATTAATAAACATAATGCAAAAATGCACAGATTGAGTCGTCATAAATATTTAAGGCTGAAAAAATGCAAATGACAGGTCAGCTAGTTTCAATTAAAGGTTAAAAAAAATCTATTTTTCTTGATTTTTCAAAACTTTTATAAAAATTGCAAAACTGCATAAATTCTAACCCTCATGAAATTTTAAACTGAAATATAAAAAATGATTTAATAAAAAAATTAAAAAAGTTCATCAGAACTATTTTTTCAATTTGAATAATTGTTTAAGATAAAAAAAAAACGATATACGATATACTATAACTTATGTTTTAGAAGAAATGAAGAGTGATTTTTTAAGAAATGCATCGGGTTTATATCCATTTCAAATATGAACACATGAATTCTTTTGGAAGTGCCTTAGAATAACACCAAAAAATCATAAAAGAATGTCAACTGAAGTTTAGGAAGCAATGAAAGAAGTTATAGTCACAGAATGACTACCATTTTTTTTTTTTTTTGCTGGGGATGTAAAAATATCAGGAAATATATACTTTCAATATCAAATTTCTAGACAAAATTTATTGTATGTCTAAATATCATTTGAGCCCAATTTAGAAAAGATCTTTCTATGGCAGGTACATGCAAAGAAAAAATATGCCTGAAGCAACCATATTCGAAGAGCAGCATATAAATATATTTGGGATTATGATTGTGGGATTATTCATTGTAACAACCGAATTTCTGACCAACCCAATGGTTTGGTTGAAGTCACCGATATATTTGTTTGACACAATCCAAAATCGGTTATTGCCACAGAATTTCGGTTGAAACCAAATATTTCAAATATTTGGGACAAATTAATAATTCGGTTGTTGCAACCAAAATATTAAGTTGGCAAGAAATTTTGATGTCACAATGAATCAGTTTTCTCTGTGTAGTCGTACTATAATATAGTTATAATATTATGATAAAAACATAACCATGATTTTATTATAATATGATTCTTTCAGTTCGAAATTATGAAAAAGTTCTTTAAATTTAAGAAAAGTTTTTTAGGAAATATTTCTCCATAAGAAAAAATTTTGATATTAATGAGTTTTTCAGGAAAACTTTTCTTTGATAATATGGACATTTTTAAAGAAAATTATTTAAAAAAAAGATTTTGTTTTTTAAATTCTAAGGACATTTTTAATAAACATAGATTCTATGGACTTTTTTTTTGATAGAAAAATTCTTAGATTCTGCACAGAATATTATGTAAATTAATGTTTGTAGTTTAATAAAAATAAAGGAACATACATTTATTTTTCAAAGAAATATCTATTTTAACTTTTTTCTACATTTCTTCAAAATGATTTAATATCATTTATCAGTTTCATTTATTTTTTTCATTTGTTTGAAATTTAATAAAAAAATTTACCCACAAAACTGAATTTTGTGGTTTACTTGTGTCCGTTACAGTTGTTTAAATTTAAATTTTGTTTGCTGTCTGTTTCAAAAAATATATTCAAAAAATTCCAATTTGTTTTTATATATAAATTGATTGCTTGTATACAAAATTATTACAATTCAAATTACAAGAACTTTATAAACACACATACATACATTCACACAAAAAGTGTCTATAGCATTGCATACATACATTTTGTAGATAAAAAAAATACAAAAACAAAAACAATTTCAATTAAATGATAAAATCATTTATTTTTTAAGGAATTGGTAGGTAAAATTTTAACATTAAATTTTTACTGATTAATCATTTGTTTCTTACGGATGTGTCAGTTCTTTAATCAATATTTAAAAATAAATAACAAACGCCATTTGGTTTAAAAATTAAGTAGACTGGGTTTCAAATGAAATATCATTTCTTGAAAATTACATTTTCTGTTATTTTAACTTACAAACTAGTTTAAGTGTACAAATATTTTTAAGATTTTTTTAGGTAGTACTTAAGATCTAACAATAATTCTATTGCAAAAATGTCCTTAGAACCCAAGTCTTCAGAATTTAAGAAATTTTTAATTCAAAGAAAGACCTTAGACGCTAAGTTTTCTATTACAAAAATGTCCTTAGAACCTAAATATTTTTCATGATAAAAAGTCCTCAGAATTTAAGACATTTTTAATTCAAAACAAAGTTTTTTTAAGAATATATGAATTTTTATCTAAGAAACATTTTGCAGAAACTGAGAATTTTAATTTCAGGAAAAGTCCCTAGAATCTAAAAATGTTTCTATTGGAAAAATATCTAAAAATCTAGTATTTTCTATTTATAAGAAACCTTTTCGTACAAAACAATTCTTAGGTTCTATAGATTTTTTCTTAAAAAAAAATTATTTTATTAAAATTCTTAATACTTTTCCACAAGAAAAAATAATTTTTTTTATTGAAAAGAATTAAAAAATATAAAATCTGGAATAATGAATTTTTTGCGACAATAAATTGATAAGTGTAAGTCATAATGTTATATGTATAAGGTATTTTTGAAAATAAAACCACCCACCCAGGTAAAAATTATCATATATTATAATTTTTACATGGGTGACTAAACTTATAAAATTTTTTTAAGAAAACAAGACAGTATTGTGGCTGTAAATGTCAATGACATATTTTATTTGATTTATAATTGTTTATTGATTGTTGTCAGCACTTTATAGTTCCATAATTATCATATTTTTTTTACAATCAGAATTTTTGTTACCACAGTATGGTTACAGCTAATCATATTATAAAATAGAAAGTGTCAATCATGTAGTAATAAATTATGTACTGTAATAATGATAGCGACCATATTGATAGCGACCATATTGATAGTTAGAACCTATTTGCAAGCCAACAACTTGATGGTGACAACCATACCCGAATACAGCAAGCATAATACAGTAGCAGTGATCATATTGCAAACATGTGATTCTGAGTTGATTAGTCTACTATAGGGAGGGTCTTAGATCTATAGTTTTGTTAAAAACATCAGCACAAACTTATTATATAATAACACAGTGCAACACATAAATTGGTTCCTCTTTCGTACCCGGTTTTTTTTGAAGTGTATATCGAAACTAAAAAAAATCCGCAACGGACTTGGCCAGATTACATCGAATTTTTTTTTTATGGACACCCTAAGTTTTTGCACCCAAACATGATTTTTTTAAAAAAGGAAAATTTTTATGGACGCCATATATCATAAACCGTTCGGAATTTTGTTTTTATGTCTTTGGCAAAGTTGTAGATCCAAACCAAAGCAAAAAAATTCTCATATGGACCGACCCAAAAAAATTGCATCCACTGCATCAAAATTGCAAAAAATTGGGAAAAAATGCTATTTTTTCATGATTTTTTCATGATTTTGTCCTGAAATGGCTTAAATACTGGGAATTTAAGAAATCTTTCTTCAGCTAAATTATATCCAACAACAATATAAACAACTCTCTAGTACATGTCATCTTAATACGAACATTCCTTAACCCTAGAAAGCACATCTTTTTGCTCACACTTATTTTGCATAGCCAATGTTTGTCGTTGCCAAAATCTTACCAAAAAGTGTTTTTATTAACAAAAATCCGGTAAATGAGAGCGTGATAAGAAAGTAATTGTTGTTCTCATTTTACCAGAAGTTACTATACTTTTTTCGGGTAAAATCGTAGCAGAATAAAATCATCGGCAGTTAATAATACACATGTTTTGCATTTGTATAAATAAACAAAAAAACTTAAACAAAAAATAAAAAAAAAATTATGAAATTGTTAATTGCGTTATAAAATAATTACTTTTTATTAATTTATTAATCGATATTCAAAAGTGATAACTACAAGTACGGTTATTCTGATTAAATTTATCATTTAATTAAGGTTTTAGTAGAAGCAACCGAATAGTGGATTGTATTGATAATAGACGTCACTAATGATTGGTATTGATAAACAAATTTTATACCAATATTTGTTTTCCTAACAAATTGCTTAAATTCAAAATTAGCCATCAAAAATTTATAAGTGTTTGTGGTGTGGTGGGTAGAGAGGTAGCTCAGTACTACGAATTTCCGAGTTCAAATCACAGAAAAGGCAAAAATTTAAGAAATTTTTTTTTAAATTAAAATAAAATATTTAAAAGTGTAAATGGCAAATATATCAAAGAAAATTAAAATTAGTTGTGGTGCAGTAAGCAAGAGAGTGAACAACCCAGCAAAACCACACATTACCAAATAATGGGTAAAGTAATGTATAGCCATAAGGGCCGATGGATTACTTTACACCTTATTTCATTGATGAATTTTACAGGCGATGAGCCTCAAAGTAATGTATATACCCATTACTTTAGAGGTGATAATGTAAGGGGTTACTTATATGGTTACGAGAATGGAAAAAGTAATGTGTCTAAAAATAGATTTTTAAAAAAGAGGAATTTTTATTAAAAAATTATTACAAATATTTTATTTAAAATATTTGTGGTCAAGATGGGAATCGAACCAGGGAAATCTGGTTGCCAGGCAAAAACTCTACCCACTGAGCTATCGACGCATATAGTATTTGATTGCTTTAAACTTAAATGTTATCAAAACAAATATACATTACCCTTTTGCTTACAAAAAAACACAAAGTAATGTATTAAAAATAGATTTTCAAAAATATTTC
Organism: Eustalomyia histrio; assembly: GCA_949748255.1. Lineage (NCBI taxonomy): Eukaryota > Metazoa > Arthropoda > Insecta > Diptera > Anthomyiidae > Eustalomyia > Eustalomyia histrio. The sequence goes on from OX456525.1 coordinate 140,077,333, forward strand.
AATTATTACTTTACATTTATAAATCATATATTACGTAATCAATAATGAGTTACTTATTACTTTATGCTTGCAAGTAATGAAAAAGGTAATGAGCTATCATTACAAGGTAACGCATGAGAATATCGCACCCATTACCAAAGTTTTGCTGGGTATGAATCTGATTTCCCAGGTTAGATACCGGAAAAATCTAAAAATAATTTTTTTTTTTAAATAAAATTTTGTGGAACATAATAATATTTCTGTGGAATATAATTATTAAATTTTACAACTGAATATTGACTTTAACAACTAAAAATATAATTTAATATGAAGACAGTGGTCGTATCCGCCAGAATTTGATTGGCAACAAATTCGGTGGCCACAACTGATACTGTTTTCTGGGTGCACCTACTTTGCCCATTTTTTGGAAAAATTTATACAAAAAATTTCCATTTTTTTGTTTATATCATACAGAACAATATTGACTATAAGTTTGACACTGACATTGTGTATATATTTTTTTTTGATTTTTCATATTACACTCATATATAAATATATCCAATTCAATTAAAATAACTCTTAAAACAATTTATTACACATTATTTTTTCATCCACCCTTCATATGTCGGTGTATATTCCTTTACATTTTGTTAAACTTAACTGCTGACTTTTAGGCCGTTGATTTATCATTTCATCTCAAGGCCATTTTTGAAACAAAAAACTTATTGTTTGATATTTTTAGTTCTGTCAAATGTCATTTAAGTCACTTTGTTATTTGAAAAGGTCGTAACAGACATTCTGCCCTAATTTGATGTGCGTGATAAGTTATACAAAATTTACAACTACAACAAAAAAAAGACACAAGTAATTAATAAAAGATGTTTAAGATTAAGATGTCCTGTGAGAAGGGAAAAGGATATTTATACATATAGAAAGAAACGCCTAGCTTAAGATAGAAAAAAATGATTGATAAGTATTCGTAAAAAGAAATAATGCTCACTAAAATCATTAGGAGACAATTAGTAACATCCTTACAATAATGTTGGGTAATTATAGAATAAATATAATTTTTTATTAATTTTGCTTTAATTTGTATGAAATTATTATTAATACTTCAAAAAACTTTTGTAAATTTGTTTAAATTAAGATAATGAATAGAAAGTTTCCATTAAATTTCCTTTAAAAAAAAATAAAATTATTTAATATTCAAAGTTTTTGTATAAAATTTTTCTATTATTTTTATAAAACAATTTAATTAATTATGCAAAATACATTTAACAATATTTTTAATAGTATTTAAGTTAAAAAACTTTTTGTAGTTTATTAATACTTAAATAATTGCATAATGAAAATATAAGATTTAAAAAAAAAGCAACTCTCAAATTTAACAAAGTGCAGTTTTTTTTTTTTTCAAACCATAATGCAAACACAGCTCTTTATAGAAAGACATAACATACATATTCCACATCTCTATTCAATATTTCTATTCCACATCCCTATTCACTTTAAGAACATTTGGTTTGGATATAAAACTAGTCTGCTGTTTGTTGTAGGTAATAGAAATTTTTGAAATTTTGTAGCCAATGCAAAAGTTTTTTGAATTATAAATCTAAAAATTCGTATGTGCTGTAGTATGCAAAATAAACATTTTTCATTATTATGTAGTAGTCTGGAAAATTTAACAAGTATAACTTTACTAAACATTAAATGGAGAGTACTAGTAATTTAACTATTAAATACATAGTTACTAGCAGTACATAGTTATATTTAAGTTATGCACACATATTACTCAATCATATAATACACTGCAGTACAAAAAATTTTATAAAAATATTTTTTGCTTTACAATTTCACTCATAATTGGTAAGAAAAATATTTTAAAATCGCTTGCAAACCACACTAATTTTACAACTGGTTTCATTTGGAACTTGTTCTAGAACCGGCTCCACAGAACTTGAATGTATGGTACACTTGAAATAGTTTGTAAGATTAAATAACAAAAAAAAAATGCTGTTAAAAAGAAATGATATTTTAGTTAAAAACCGGTCTGCTTACTTTTCATTTAAATCAAATGGTTTTTGTTATTTGTTTTTAAATGTTATTTTAACAACTGACACATCAGTAAAAACAAATGATTAATCAGTTTAAAAACAATTTTAAAATTTTACCTACCAATTCAGTAACAATAAATGATTATTCACTTATTTGAAATTGTTTCGGTTTTTTGTACTTTTGTTTGATTTTAATCTAGAAAATGTTTCACATAGTCTATAAAAACATTTTGTCTGAATGGCCTTATATGTGTGTGTATATACGAGTATATGAAGTTCTTTTAATTCGAATTAAAAACAATTTTTATTTAAAAAAAATTTAATAAAAAACAAAATTGTAATTATTTGAAACAGACAGCAAAAAAAATTTAAATGTGTAATAATTTTAACGGAAACAAATAAATTTCCAATTTATGGTTTATTTGTAATAATTTAAAACGGAAAGAAATAAATTACCAATTTATGGCTTATTTGTTTCGGTTACACATTATTTAAAATTTAGATATTGTTTTTCAAAAACAAAAAAAAAATAAAAAAAAATTCCAATGTTGTTTTTTTATTTAAATTCTTTTTTTAAATACAAACTTTTCAATTCCAAGTAAAAGATTTTCATAAATTAAATTAACTTTGAAACAAATGAAAAAAATAAGTACCCAGCAAAAAAAAAGGTAGCCATTCTGTGACTATAACTTCTTTCATTGCTTCCTAAACTTCAGTTGACATTCTTTTATGATTTTTTGGTGTTATTCTAAGGCACTTCCAAAAGAATTCATGTGTTCATATTTCAAATGCAGTGATCAGGATATAAACCCGATGCATATCTTTAAAAATCACTCCTCATTACTTCTAAAGCATAAGTTATAGTATATCGTATATTTTTTGAATCTAAAGCATTTAAAGCAAATTGAAAAAATAGTTCTGATGAAATTTTTTAATTTTTTTATTAAATCATGAATCTAAAGCATCTAAAGCAAATTGAAAAAATAGTTCTGATGAAATTTTTTAATTTTTTTTTTTTTAAATCATTTTTTATATTTTAGTTTAAAATTTCATAAGGGTTTGAAATTATGCAGTTTTGCAATTTTATAAAAGTTTTGAAAAATCAAGAAAAACAGATTTTTTAACCTTAAATTGAAACTAGCTGGCCTGTCATTTGGATTTTTTCAGCCTTAAATATTTATGACGACGCAATCTGTACATTTTTGCATTATGTTTATTACTTAACAATACACCATTTCCAGTTTTAATTCAGAATTTATCAAAATAATTTCAAAAATGTATAAAAATTATTTCAAATTGCCCAAAAATGTTTACAAATTGTGCAAAAATTATTTAAAATTGTTCAAAAATATTTTAAAATTTTCTAAAAATGTTTCCAAATTGTACAACCAGTTTTTAAATTATCCAAAAATATTTTAAAAATTGTCTAAAAATTCATTAAAATTTTTGAAAAATGCTTTTTCACTAATGCAGAATTATTTATTTGTTTTAATAAAGAGTATTTGTATATCAATGCAAAAATTTCGCTTCTTTAAACTTATTTTTTCTGCATTCTTATAAATTAAATTTTCATCAAAGCTTAAATACTACAAAGTATATGAACATTTTCCACTCATGCATCAGAATATCTAATCATTGTATTATCATTGCTTCCTTAGAGTAAAGTATGAGTAATACTAGTAGCTTCATTTGAATACTTCCATCCTATGACACGCTAATGTTAAATTCATCGATGAAACCATTAGAAAAGAAGTGATGCCTTTGCCATAGTAGTTATGCTTTTATTGCTTCTTTGGCAGCTTCATTTTTGCTGGGTAAATCTTAAAAAATTGGTAAATGACAGTAAATCATTTGAAACAAATGTATAAAAAAGTTAAAATAAATAAATGTTCTTTTATTTTTAACTGAATTTTTTTTATTAAGCTACAAACAGTAAACTACATAATATTCATTGTGTAGGTAAATAAATTTTTCTTAAAAACATCAGTAAATGGATTTTTCTTAAAAACTCCAGTATTTTTTTGTTAAAATTCATCAATATGAGCATCTTTGTTCGGTAGTAAAGAAAAAAAAAAGATCGCCTCCAAATTTGATTTAGTTATTTTTAACAAATTCAGCTCGTTACCTCGCATCGTTTGAGTGCTATTACTTTAATACAGTAAATTTTTGGCGCATGTGTGATATTGATATTATCTACAGAAGATGTTTGATTTGGAATCACATATTAAATAATATCACCGAAAAAGACAAAAAAAACATACCAAAATTTAATGCATTTAAATAAATATTTAAAAAAATGTAAAAATTTTGGGAAAAACAGTTAAAAAACGAGCAGAAAATATATTTACTCGAAAAAAGCAATGAAGCAAAAAAAATGTGAAAAAGTCACTTTAAAGCTAAAACAAGTAAGGTATAAAAAAGGCTGTGCCGAATCTTTGAATACCCTTCACCAGTCCTAAAAATAGGTTCTCTACTGTTATTTATACAAATAATGTAAAAAAATTTTAAAGTAAAATTATGGAGGAGAAGAAAAATTTTTTGTGGCGAAAAAAATTTTTTGCGGTGAAAAATATTTGAGGTGAATAAAAAGTATTATTTAATTCAAAGCGACTGGTGAAAAAACAAGTGAAAATATTTTACTTGCCAGTCGCTTCTATGATATTGTACTAAAATATATCAATTTGTATGGAAAATTTAGAGGTATGTTAACTTCACATTTTAACTCAAAGCTCCTTTAAAGCTCAAAACTGGAAAATCCAAAAAATTCCGAAAGACGCAAATAAGAGTAAACCAGTAAGAGCGGCTAAATTTGGCTATGCCGAATCTTATATACCCTTCACCATGGTTGGGAAAAAACAGAAGTTTATATATGGACATATATGCAATGGACAGATTTATATACGGACGCCTTTAAGAGGAAATTAACCATTTAGTTTGGTGATAAAACTTGGACTCGGAAAGATTTATGGTTCCAGAAAATAGGTATTTAAAAAAAATTTATGTTTTGGGCATAACTTTTTTGTATCTGAACCGATGTTTCCGAGTTTTTTCAGCAAATATGTTATACTAAAGATTTTCGATCTTTTGCTATATAAGACGTATCCATAGGTCATATTACAGCTCTAGAATAGTGTTTGTTGTTTGTGTATAAAAGGTGAAGAGGTGAAAGAAAAGAATTTCAACAAATCGTTAAAAGAAATCACTAGAACTACATGTATTTTATTTCTACAAAAACGTTTGATTTAGCTGAGAAATTTGCATTTGGGATTTTATTTCGCTGTTTTATTAAAAAATATTTTTAATTTCTTTAACTTAATTTTAAAAATTTTAAGGAAAATAGTTTATAAATTTTTTTTATAAATTATTATAAGTTATGACCTAAAATAGTTGCACTCAAAGGGAAATTATGTATAAAATTTTCTTAATATATGAGAAATAAAATGGTTTAAAAATCGTTTTATAAATTCTTTTAAATCGGAGCAAAAAATAGAAATAAAACCGTTTGTATTTTGTTTGTATCAGAGGGTTTTTATAAAAATTTTGATATTTTTAGCCTATTTATGGATTATTTAATTATTAATATAAAATTTTATATAAGTTAATTACACTGTCCAACAGCATTTTTGGAACAGAATAGCGACCCTATAATTCTGAAAGGGTATGTTGAGTAGATCATTTTTGTAGAACAAACTTATGGTCCAGCACGTCTGAGTTTTTTTTTTACAGTGGGTCAAAGTTTTCATTTTTTGGTCGAAGGGAGCATTATACTATATGAAAAAAATGCTGAAAGTTAATGTCTGAGAGAATTCTTATGGTCAGAGTTGTATTGTGGAATTGTATGAGGATTATTTTTGTGGAAGATCTTAACCCTCTAACTGGTTCCTTTATGGGCCAATTGTTGTAAATAAAGCTCTTTACGATTAATTGGCAAAATTACACTCCAACTTCTATAAAAAAATTATAATTTTGTTTTAATAGTGGTTTATTATAGTGTGTACATATTTATTTTTTTGCTTCAAAACTTTCCAGATCGGCGTGTCTTTTTCTTGGAAATGTAACTTTTACATCGGCTTTTATCAAATTCCTGTTTTTCAACCTGGAACATAATATTTCAGCTTTCTCTTTTGTTAGTCCTAAATCCCTTACAAGATCTTCAAAATAAGCTTGATCTATCAAATTAGGACATATGTTTAAACCATCAAGAGGCAAGTAACTTATATCTGATATGTTTTCAAGCGCCGCTGTTATTTCTGTATTGGCGACTGTCATATTGGCCGAAAATGTATGGCGGTTTAGGCATCGGAACACCTTCACAGCGCACTTCTGGTAAAATGACATTATTTGTTGCTTCGTATGTCATTATCGCGTAGTGCCTTTGGCTTCTACCAAATTTGTAATTTACGCAGAAATAGCACGTATCTGATTTGTGATCTTCAGGTTCAATCCATGTAATAGGCGCAGAAAATGACAGCGCCTTAGTACCGCCTTTGTACCAGGTCAAAAGACCACTTTCGCAAGTAGTACATACGGTTTTTGGTATCCAAGCTTCAGATAAAAATCGTATTCCAAAGAAAAGAAAATATGGTTCTTCTGCTATGATGGTGCGTAAAATGTCAACAAATAAAACAAAACCAATCTCTTAATTTGCAAACAGAATCTGCCATGCTTATTTAAGCTTTAATTTTTCTTTTTTTATATTAATTTTAGTAAAAATCACACCCGATATGTACTGCTTAGTAGCTCAATTATGCTTGAATTTTTTCTTTTATTTTTTATTATTAATTTTAATAAATATCACACCCGATTTGTAAGTCACAGCTGACTAGACGCGAGAACTCAGTGTTTGGCCCGGCCGAACTTGTTTTGTATATGTTGGTGTATAATTTTACTAATTAAGCGTAAAGAGCTTTATTTACAACATTGGTGTCTTTGGTGACCCCCACTGAAATTTTCCGGCAAACATTTTCGTAGAATATTTTAATCCTTAAATGTCCTTTTTTAAAGGATATTTTTTGATTTCCTCGAAAAAAGGGTCAAATTGACCCATAAAGAGACCAGTTAGAGGGTTAAGGTCTTCCACAAAAATAATCCTCATACAATTCCACAATACAACTCTGACCATAAGAATTTTCTCAGACATTAACTTACAGCATTTTTTTTTTTTTCATATAGTATAATGCTCCCTTCGACCAAAAAATGAAAACTTTGACCCACTGTAAAAAAAAACTCAGACGTGCTGGACTATAAGTTTGTTCTACAAAAATGATCTACTCAACATACCCTTTCAGAATTATGTGGTCGCTATTCTGTTCCATTCAAAAAGTCTTAATTTGTTGGACAGTGTTATTAAATGTTAAAAAAAAAATAAATAAATAAATAAACAAAAAAAAGTGTTAAGAAAATAAAAAAAAAAATGTACAAAAAAAGGAAATTGACCGGGATTCGAACCCGCGGCCTTAGAGAAAAAAAAGTATTTGTGACATAGCGTCTACAGACAACTGAGCTATTGAAGCTCACACAAAATCATCGTTAATAGAGGTACATACATATATAAAAAGTCTTCGTTCATTAGAGATTTGTTTGATTTTTATTTAAATGACAAATCTTTGTATGTGTTTGTTGTTTGCGTATAAAGGTGGAGATGAAAGAAAAGAATTTCAACAAATGGATTCGTTTGTTATGCGTAAAATTCTACATACATATTAAACAAAGGGATTTTACGGAAAAAATTAGAGGTAGTCCTGGTTTTTTGCTAATATCTCAGCCATTTATTAACAGATCTGTCTGATTTTCAATAGCAAACAGAAATGGATCACATGTAACAGAAATAAATAACAATCAAGTTCTCGTCATGTCTGGGTTCTTCGGAAAACCCATTTCAACACACAGACGGACAGACGGACATCGTTAAATCAACTTCGCTCTTCATAAGGACCCAGAATATATATACTTTAAGGGTCTAAGATCAATATTGTAGAAATTACAAATGGAACGACAAACTTATATATACCCTTCCACATGTGTTGAAGGGTATAAAAAGGCAAAAAATCAATAACAGCACATAAAGCAAATTTGTCTTCTCTGAATATCACTCATACGCTCCATATTTTATTGAACTTCATCTGTTTAAAATCATTAAGAAATAATTTAGTTTTTAAGAAAATTTTAAAATTTGAATTCTTTAATAAATATTGACAAGTGTTCAGGGCATTATGAGTTTGTGTTGACCAAAAATATTTGACAGACCCATAATCACTTTCTGGGTCGATTTGACGATATCCGTCCGTTCGTCCATGTAAACCTTGCAAACAGGTCGCAAATATAAAGATTTGGATAAAATTTTGTACATACACTTCTCTTGGCCCTTGTACATACACTTCTCTTGGCCTTTTGTACATACACTTCTCTTGGCCCCTTGGACGAACTCAACTGAATTTGGTTAGAATCGTCTGAAATTCGGAACTACATCCATTTAAATGGTCGTTTGTTGTGTTATATGGTAGCAAAAATCAGATCTCCGAATTTCAAAAAAAATCGGACCGTATTTAGACCCATTCCCCATATAACCCCATCTTCCCGGTATTTGCTTTAATAAATTTTTTTTGCAATTTCTTTCTCCTCTCCTCGAATTTGGACCGCTTCTCGAAATTTAATCTAAATTATACTTGGTGTAGGGAATCCTATAGTCGGCGTCCCCGACTTAAGTCTTTTTATTAGTTAATGCTGTAACTTTTTATTTTTATACTATTTTTTATGAAGGATTAGTATCAAAAGTTGATTTTTTGTGTAAAAACTTAAGGAGGGTCAGCCTCAATTTTTTACAAAATACACTGTGTAAGGTAAGTGGTATTTTTTTTTAATTTTTCTGTTTTGAGGAATATAATTTCAACTTAATCCGTTTATTAAAAGAAACATTTAGTGAGCATATAAATTCGCGGCCCCCAAAATCCTGCAATTTTATAGCGCTGGATTAGATTTTATAGCGCTGCTCAAATTCTAAAAAAAGTTATGGAAAATTGGGCCTCCCAATTGGACTATACCTCTATAATAAACAACCTTAAACAAATTAAAAATTTATTTTAAAGTATTTTCTTTAAATTTTATAAAATTAACTTATGTATGAAATATATATTTTAATCTGGTTTGAGATCATGGAAAAATTTTTCAAGTGAATTTTTTTTTATTCATTTTTTATTAACTTGTCTATATTTCATACTTTATAGCATTTATATAATACTTTATATTGGTACTCTACAAAACATTAATCATATTTTTTAAGCTAGAAATTATAAAGCAAAAAGTTTGGAAAAATATTTCCTTCCACAAAAATAATGACAGGTAATTTTTGTAAAAAAAAACTAAAGAAGAAAATATACAAAAATATGACAAAAAGTTATTCGTTACCATTTTATGCATCAAAAGCTGTTTTAAAGAAACTCAAAATGTTATGAAGAAATAAATATAAAAAATATATATTTTCGTGAGTTTTAAAATTTAAAAAAAAATAAATAAAATAAAGTGCTAAGACTACGGTCATACATACCAGAGAACTGCATTTGCTGATTGCAAAACGTTCATACGCAATCAATACAAGAATAAATATGTGTTTGGGTTCAAACGCTGAATATACTCCAACACACATATTTGTTGATGATTTTAAATCAATCAAACGACGTGCAAATTGTTTTGTCACTGATTTATAATCATCGGTCTTTGTTAAACCATTGATTTTATTCTGTTCACTCGAGCCAACAATAATTATTTTGATGTAGAATAAATCAGAAAACAACGTGTATGAGTGTAATCATAATTAAAACAAAATAGTTTCTTATCTATAAAAAGGGGGTGGTTTTGTAGAAACACATTTCAAAAATGTTATATGTATATTAGGGTGGGTCTAAAATACGTTTTTTAGAATTTTTATTAGGAATACCAAAAATATTGTTTTTTGTGATTTTTTTTTTTTATTTTAAGTCGACATCTCAGGCTCGCCGAATCCGGTTAAAGTTAAATATTGCCAAATTTTCCAATCAAAACAGATGAAAAAAAATTTAGACAATATATAAATTTTTCCGGATTAGGCAAGCCTGATTTATGGACCTAAATTTTTTTTCCAAAAAAATGTTTATATTTCACAAAGAAGAATATTTTTATTACTAATAAAAATTCTAAAAAAGCGGATTTAAGTCCCACCCTAATGTAAACAATATCATTTATGAAATGTGTTTCTATTTTGTTTTAATTATGAATACACTCATACGCGTTGTTTGTTGTTTTTTCTGATTTATTCAACGCTGACTTTTTGTTGAGTGATTAAATTTGCAGTAAACATAATCGACATATGATTCAAACTGATCCGAATTACGCGTTCAGTAACATGATGCTGATTTTATTCTACAGTGAATTTTGTTGAATTATTAAATGTGAACCAGAATTTTTGTTTATGATTAAATCAAGAAAAAAGTTGATTTTGCAGTTCTCTAATACATACTCATCAATATTTCTATATAACTATAAAATTTAAGAAATAAAATAAATATGAGGTCGGAATATTCCATTGGTGTTATGTGGTTAAATGTATTAGAAACTATTCCTCTAACTTTTGTTTGTTTAAGCCTATACTCCTAATTGTAGGTTACAATTATCCTTTCTTATAAAACAAGAGATTATAAAAAATAAGAAATATTTTACATTTAAAAGATTTTTCTAAAATACTTTGAACCTTTCTTGCAAAAACTAATAATTTTATAAGATTTAGTGTCTTTATTTTCGAATTGAAAAATAATGACTTAATTTATTTTTATTGATTTAACAATTTATTTCCATTAGATTAATCATTCGAAAAATAAATAGCCAAGTACTTAAATTAAGTACTTAATTTCCGATGCTCATAAAAATGAAAAAAAAAACAAATTCTATATTTATATATATATATTTATTATATATTTTTTACAACAATAAAAAAAATATCATCATTTCAATCGTAAACCATAGTCTGTGGTAAAAAAACTGTGTATAAACTCACATGCCTACACTTTTAAGTGATGATGTAAAACCTATTTGATAAGAACAAAAAAAAAACCTCAATTTCTATATTGACAAATACACGAATACAAATAACATGTAGTAGGAGTAACAAGTATTAACAACATTTTAAACCCACGCACACTCGTTCTCACATGCCCAGCAGCCATAGACAAAAACACCAGCGTTAGCATAAGGAGATTTAAATTAACACACAAGTGTAGAAAAAATTATCCAAAAATTATAAAATAACCAAAACAATTGAAGGTTTTTTTATTAATTTGAATTCCAAAACGAGTGCTAAAAACATCATCAGAAAAGTTATCAAAAAAAATATTTTTCATCGTTTCGGGTGATTTCATACAATAAGGTTTCGTTGTAACTTGGTTTAGTAATAAAGGGTGTCGCTTTTAAGATGTGCGCTTCATTGTATTTTGCGCTTAAAAGTCTCAATTTTTATCCAAATTTAGCTTATTTCGTATAATACGGTTCTTATAAAATGGGGAGTTTTTATGGAACGAATTTACCATGTTATATAAGTGAAGGATTAGAGATTAAAAAACCGTCACTTTTAAATCGTTTTATTAAAAAACCGGTTTCCGTTTTATAAAAAAAACCCGGTTAACCGATTTTTTAAGTTTTTGGACATTACATTAAAACGGAATCTTAAAAACGGCAGTAAAAAATTCAAATATCGATATTACACTCAGAAAAAAAGTTAGTAGAAAAATTTGTAAACGGTTTTCAATCCCACTTTACTATTTTTGTACTAATTTTTAGTAAAAAAATTATTATTTAGCAAATCTTTTTGCTATTTACATTTTACAAATTACAGAGCTTTTACAGAATATCTACAAATTTTCGTTGCTAATTTCAGAAATCATTTTACAAATTTTTAAAAACCGATTTGCTAAAATTAGCAAAAAAAATTACTAATTTTAAAAAAGTGGATATTGATGGAAATGTTATTTCTAATAATTTAAACTTATACATACAAACTTAAATTGCCCTAAAATGTTACATAGGATTAAAAAAGGGATCGGAAGTGAAGATACTGACTCATGGCTAAAAAGAGGACATCCACTTAAAATAGCATTAAAGTTTTTTATTTCTAAAAATCAGCCCTAACAACAATTTAAATTTCACCTTAAAAGTAAAAAAAAATTGACTAAAATATTTTTCAAAACAGAAGTTACCAAATTAAAACAAAATAATAAATTCGTTTTATGTTTTAAAAATTTTTAAGATTTTTAAGCCTTTGATTTTTTTTTCATTTTGTATAAAACATCTTTTAAAAAATATAATTCAAATTTTGATGCTCGATAAAAAAAATAAATCTAAAACTTTGTACTAATATTAATAGTATTTAGTAATTTTTTTTGCTGATTTTAGCAAACGGATTTTAAATTCTACATTACAAAAAGTCTACTAAAATTTAGTAGCGGCTACTAATTTTTCTACTAATTTCATTGTACTACACGTCAGCAGACATGTGTTGCTAAGATTAGCAAAAAATACTGCTGGGCTCAAATTAGCAGAATTTCCCGTAATAACAGCAAAATTTTCAGTTGCCATTACAGACTTTTTTTGGTGAGTGTACCACCAAAATCTTGTAAGATTTGTAGTACAGTCGAAGCTCGGTATAAAGATTACTCGGTATAACGTAAACGCGATATAACGTACGACCTAATTGTTTACATTACCTACCACCAAACTGCGCTTCCATTTGAAATAAGGTAACTATAGAGTGTGCATGTTTCAAATTCCTAGATTTTTCTAATATCTTTGTCAGAGTGCACAATTTAAACTTGTTAACGATTGAAAACTATCTTCGTTTCAGGTACAGAGGAAAGAAATCTCCACATGCAATACTCGCTGAAATTTGTTGGTGGGGTATAAAAACACCTTTGAAGAAGAGGAAGGCGAGGAAAAAGAGGAAGAAGGGGAAGACAAAGATGAAATTCCAGAATATCTGTTGGACGAAATTATCGACCTTTCTGATGATGATGGCGATGACCAAGATATTAGAGAGAGAGAGAGAGCAGTGATATTGATCCACAGCCGCCTGCTAAACGGCAACTGGCCAAATCATTAATTTAATTTATTTAATTTTTCTACTTAAAACTTTTCCTAACTAACATTTCAAAATTATATTTTTTTTTCCATATTTTTATAATTTATTTTTCAATGTTTCTTCAAAAAAAAACACTGAACAAAATTGGTACATAATAAATGAGAAGTAAATTAATATTAAGTTGGAAAACTCAAGTTTTGTATTACGATTGTTTTCTTTTCAAATGAAATTTATTGAAGAAACTAAGAAGCATATTATAAATTAAACAGAAAGCAAAAAAGACTTAGTTTTTTCAGAAAATATTTTCGAAAAGCATGAAAAACAAAAATTTTCTAAATCAATTTTTTAAAAATGTTAATTGTTGCACAGGTCTGTGGCAATAATTTGGCCTTTACAGATTTAAAAAATATCAATTAGTCGATATAAGTTATAGGCAAAAAACCATATAAACAATATGCTGAAAATCGGTATATTGAAGGTCGATTAAAAAAAATTCGATACGGCACTTCTAATTTAGCCTCTATTTTCACCCCTCACTATCAGAATCGACCTAACTTTTGCTAACCTGAATTTGTTCCACAGTGTTATTGTAGTCCTTTTTTAAATTTTAAAAATACGAAAGATAAATATTTCGGTATAACGAATATTTCGGTATAACGAATTAGCCTGACAATATATCATTCGTTGTACCGGGCTTTGACAGTGTTTTTAAGAAATATCTATTAGTTGGGCGGATTCATGTAAAATATGTACACAGAAACGTCTTATAGGCTAACAATGGACACATATATCACGCTCAATTCGCACTGCTGCCAAAGAGGTACTCATATACGATCTGCTTTGGAGAAACCAGTGGTACGACTAGGAATATCGCGACGTCACTGCAGAAAAAATACCGAGCCACCCTGCAGCCAACTTGTACGCAAAGATGAAAGAAATGCAGCGAGCAGCGATATAGGGAAAAGACAAAGTAGAAGCCGCACCAGTTTAGAAGCAAAAACAAGAGCAGGGCATGAGTGTGAAGAAATTGAGATGCATTACGACACAAATGCAACTGAAGGATTTTAAAGTTGGGCGTCTCCCTGTAAAAATAATAATAGAAATCTAGTAACGGATTCACCAGACCAACTGAAGTTGTGGAAAGAGCATCTTTCCTACCTTTTAGATAAAGACAACAATTTTACAAATGGAAATTCTGCATTTGAAACGCTATACGCTGTATAGAGGTACAAACAGCTATAACCCAATTATGGAATAATAAAACCAATGGCTTTGCTGTTTAAGACCGTTGGCGAAGAGTTGGTAAGGTGCATGCACCAACTCTCATACAAAACTATTATGAAGAATGCATGCTTGATGATTTTAATCTTATTGTATTTTGCCCTATCCACAAGAAAAGAGATCCTACTGTTTGCACCAACTTTCAAAGTATAAGTATCCTATTAATTGCATATAAAATACTTTCTAACTTAAAATAAGAACGACTTAAGCCATAGGAAACTATCACTGCAGTTTTAGACCTGGTAAGTCACAATGAACCAGATATTCACATTTAGCCAAATCCTGAAAAAGACTCAAAAAACAAATCGACACCCACCATCTACTTATGGACTATAAAGCTGCCATGTCTGAGGTTGGTATTCCCGTTGACGTTAAAAATAGTAAAAGCTCCGTCAAAATAGAAAGAAACCTCTCCTACCCTTTTAATTGCGGGTCCGCAAGAGTATAGCGGGGTTGTTCCTTGAAGATCCACTGGCCTACGTCACACATAAGATGTTACTAAGGCCAGCAAATCTTGGAAACCCGAACAGGGATCACAGGTTTGGTTCACTAACGGCTCTAAACAGATCAATAGAGATACGGGTGCAGGCGTCTATGGACTCAATCATCAACGTGCCCTTCCTAAGGGCAAGTACCCGCTCATTTTCCAGGCGGAAATCTTTGCCATCTTTGTATGTGCATCGGTTGGTCTTAGAAGGGCTACAATGGGGGCAACTTATTTATATTCTTTAGGACAGTCAAGCGGCACTCAGGTCATTGTTGTCCTATGATGTGTCGTCTAAGCTTGTCCTGGACTGCATTGAGTATCTCAATATACTTGGTGAATCCTACAAATTGATTCTTACCTGAGTTCCTGGGCACGAGGGCCATGCGACCAACGAACGGACCAACAGGTTGGCCAACTGCAGGGCCCGTCGTCACTTATTTGTTCCTTAGCCATTCTGTTGTGTACCTATGGGGAATATCAGAGAAAAACTTAGGATTTCGAGGGAATCCAAGATCATTGAGTGCTGGAAGGCTACCATTGGCCAGCGCCAAACTAAAAGATTCATCGTCTCATCTAGTCGAATACCCAGGAGACTTCTTTCTCTTAACAGGATTTTTTACAGGACACTGTAATCTCAGATAACATTTGAACATCAGAGGTCTGCCTGATTCAGATACTTGTAGGTTCTGTGAATTGGACGCTGAGATAGAGGGGCATAAACTTTGCGTGTGTTCTAGGCTTCGCGACAGGAGACTACAATTCCTTGGTGGTAATACACTATCCCCTTGGAAATTTGGAATCTGTGCCTAGTAGCCTGACTGGCTTAATTGGAAGCCTCAATATTTAGGGCAGAAAATTAGGCTGCACAACAGATCAACATCTTTTGGTCGCGGTGCATAGGGCCTTTTGAATCTAATCATAGGACTAAAAGTAATCGAAGACAAAACGAAGTAATTTCTTTCGAGCAGTAAAATATCTCAACTCTGAAGTTATTAAAGACCAGTGTTAGTAACAAAAATGAAGTCAGCTTAGAAATAAGGTGGAGAATAGCTGCTGTTGATAGATGTTACTTTGGGCTTAGTAGGCAATTAAGACGTAAAGTACTTTCTCGTCTTACCCATCCTACTGTATGGTGGTGAAACATGGATAATGAAAAGTTTTGATTAGTCATTGCTGTCAGTGTTTCAAGAGGAAAATTCTCCGTAAGATTTACGGCCCTATACGCCTTGAAGATGAATTTTAAATTATAATGAGCCACGACGAGCTGTACGACTTTTACGCCGATGTAGACAAAGTTAGACGCATTAATAATCATGTAAAGTACTTTACTTTATAGTATTTATTAGTATATTTATACAAGGGAAATACAGTAAAAGCCTAAGTCAAAGACTTTTTCGTAGGAATATTAAAATTTTTTTTTGACATTTTAAAATTTTTAGAATTGTGAAATAATTTAAATTTCATATACATATCGCTTATTTACTGTAAGACTGTCATAAGTCAAATAACGTGATTTTTTAGTTATTGATGCCAAAATATGGATCACACCATAAACTAAAACATATCAAAAAATTATATTGATATCTCTTTCTCTCATTAAATGGTGACCAGTAGTTAGGCTAAATTGAAAAATTTAAACTCGTTTAGGGTAAAATAGATTTTTTTGAGTTATGACAGTCTTGAAGTAAATGAGCGATATGCTCTCAATTGAATTCATAGTAGAAGTAGAAAATCTGGAATTTTTTTTTCAATTTTCTGGGAAAAACTTTATAGTCTGTATGTTTGTATATTAGTTTCTTTAAAGTGTTTTATTTAAAAATTGTATGCACAAAAAAAAGCTTTATATTTTTGAATCATAAATTAAATTGATTTTTGTGTGAATTTTCAACCAACAAATAGCAACGTAGCAGAATAAGTAATGAAATGTATATATTTAGAAATATAAACATTTCTTATTGAAATTTTAAAAGTTATTATTTGTGAGTATTGATTGACTTTATAAAGAATATTTAACAAAAACAAAATGTAGTTAAAGGAAACGAATTGAAAATTATTGAAAAATTTAAGCTTTTCCTTAAGCAATAAATGGCATAAGGGGAAGAGTAAAATATTTTTATTAACATTTAAGCTATAATGAGAAAAATTGTAAAGAATCGGTTGTAAGGAATATTTTATACCCTCAATGATAACTTTGCATACAATGTTCAAAGAAAAAACTGTTGCTATTTATACCTTTGTATAAAGGAAGGACCATATTTGAAGTCATTCATGTAATGAGTGAAAAAGTAATGGAAAGTCTTTCGGCGATTGTAATTTTTACATATTCCCAGCAAAACTTTGGTAATGGGTGCGATATTCTCATGCGTTACCTTGTAATGATAGCTCGTTACCTTTTTCATTATTTGCAAGCATAAAGTAATAAGTTACTTATTATTGATTACGTAATATATGATTTATAAATGTAAAGTAATAATTGAAATATTTTTGAAAACCTATTCTTAGATACATTACTTTGTATTTTTTTGTAAGCAAAAGGGTAATGCATTTTTGTTTTGATAACACTAGCGAAAAAACGAAGCGCAACAATTAATTTAAGTTTAAAGCAATCAAATACTATATGCGTCGATAGCTCAGTGGTAGAGTTCTTGACTGGCAACCAGATTTCCCTGGTTCGATTCCCATCTTGACCACATTATTTTTAATTACAAAAATTTTAAATAAATTATTTGTAATAATTTTTTTAAAAAAAAATTCGTCTTTTTTAAAAATCTATTTTTAGTCACATTACTTTTACCATTCACGTAACCATATAAGTAACCCCTTACATTATCACTTTTAAAGTAATGGGTATATACATTACTTTGAGGCTCATCGCGTATAAAATTAATCAATGAAGTAAGGTGTAAAGGAATCCATCGGCCCCTATGGCTATACATTACTTTACCCATTATTTGGTAATGTGTTGTTTTGCTGGGTTGTTATGGAAAATCAATTTAAGAATTTGAATTTACCCGCTGAAATAGAAATCCCTATATGGCAGCTCTAAATTAAAGTGGAAATTATTTCAGGCTGGCAACTCTTCAACACTAGCAAGTTCAAGTTCTGGATATTTCTAGTAGACACAAGAGGACGCTCTCATATATATAAATGAGTGCCCGGAGATATGCCCTCAGTTGCCAATAAAAATAAAAATTTGCGATTAATTTAATTGTGTAACTGTATATGTGTAGTAATTAAACAAATTACAACAAATTGCAACTGTTATTATTTGCAATATTAAAAGAACTAGATTTATTTAACAACCCATATATTCTCATACATGGGCATGGGTAAAAATCTAAATATATATGAACAAACATGATCATATATAAACATACATGATCATACATGGGCTTGTACATGATCATACATGGTTCAATATATGACATACATGATCTCATATGTGACCATATATCTTCGAATCTGAAGTATATGGTCGTATATGATAATGTAAGAGCAAGCATGATTTTTATATGATTACATATGATAATATATGACCATATACAATTAAATACCCTCAAATTTGGGATCCGAAGATATATGGTCATATATATAAGATCATGTATGATCATATACTGAACCATATATAAACGTATATGACCATGTATGATCATATATAAGCCCATGTATGATCATGTATGTTCATATATGCTCATGTATGCTCATATATATTTAGATTTTTACATGGGAAGGAAATAAATTAACGATTTTAAAAGATTAAATCGTAACAATATTTTATTTACAAAGTGTTTGTTGAGAAGTAGTTGATACTTTTTAAAATCACCCTATGAACAGTGACAAATTAAATCACCTCGAGTATGAAAATCTTTTTAGAGAAATTAATTTCTTCTTCTTCAACAAATTTCATGAATATTAAACGAAATTGTAGAATATGGTTAAGAATTTCATATATAAACTGGACTCCAACAACCTAATTTCAATAAGTTACAAACGACCCTGTAGGAAATGTCGATAGTGAAACTGTACTGATTCACTATTGACTTTGTCATCAGTACTACTGACTAATTATGCCCCAGCCAACGCTTTCTGCGTGTAGACATTTAACATGTGCGTGTCATTGTGAATCTACACAACTATTGACTAGGTGTTGACATTGGAACCAGAGATTCACTAGTACATTTTAGTAATTCTAGTCTACACTTTTGGAACTTTTTTTGTTATTTTTATACAAAATTTATTGTTTTTTTTATAAGTTTTTTGTAATTTCTTTTACTTTGTACAAATTTGTATATTTTTATTAAAAACTTTAATTTTGCATGCAGCTATGCACATGTATTTTCAACAAAATAAAACAATAAAAAACCAAGAACAATCAAAGCTTTGCAGCTGCAAAAAATGAATGTAAACAGTATAGACGCATTGTGGACATGTCACCCAAAAGTCACCCAAAATAGTCGACATAAGTGGGGACTTGTAGCCACTTGACCCCGGGCTTCCTACAGGGGAGTTTACAAATTCCTGTACACTAGCACAGAGCAGAGAATATAAAAATTACTGAAATTGATTCGAACTATTGTAAAAAAGTTTAGTTCTTTTTCTTATTTTCAAAAAAAAGAAAATTAATTTTCATATCTTTTTCAATCTATTACTATATTTTATTTACTTTGATTTTTAATCAATCAGTAAATTAAAATGCTAGTCAAGGTAAAATTAATTGATATTGGAACTATTTTTTACTCTTTTCTTATTTCATTTTGCTAGTCTTTGTATTTTTTTAAGAAAATCAATTAGTTTAGAAAAAAACAGCAAATCTGTGCAGCAGGCAATCAAGGTATGTATATTAATTAACAGTTATGTTAGTTGTTTAAATTGAAAAATATAAAGATTTTTTCAGGTTTCTCTTGTTGTTTGTGGTGGCAAATGTAGATATAGAATTATATAAAGGTCATCCAATAAAATATCGACTCTTCTTAAGCTAAGCCGGATAGCTTAGCTTAAGTTTTCAATTTTTATAAAATACAGGACTTTTTATTATAAAAATCCCACAGATTTTAAATATTTTTCTTGCAACAAATCTTTAGAATCTGAGGAATGGTTTCTTAAGAAAATATCTTATATTCAGAAAACGTTTTCCTTTAGAAACATACTCAGAATCTCAAGACTTTTTTTCATAGAAAATCTTCAGATTCTGCGGACTTTTTGCTTTAGAAAAGGCCTCAAATTCCAAAAAAAAATATATTCTAGATATAATCCCCAGATACTGAGGAAATTTTATTTAAAAAAGCCATAAAACAGTAAGAATGTTTTTTCCATAGAAAACCTGAAGGTTTTGTGGACTACTTTCGATAGAAAAACCTAAGATTGTAATAACTTGCATACGAAAAACCTTCACATTCTGAAAATTTTTTCTAAAGAAGACCTTTTTGGTTATGAAAATTGTTTGATCCCTTTTCCAACAAAAAACCGTCCGATTCTAAAGATTTTTTTGTAGAAAAACTTAATTATAAAAAAAAATTACCCTGAAGAAGTCACCCAATGTGGTGACGAAATATTGGGATAAATAAATATTTATAATCAATTTGTTATAAATAAAAGATCTTTAGCTCAATGAGAAATATTACACAAATCAAGAAGATCGAAGAAAACTAGAAAGAGTTAGAAAAACTTAACTTTTCTATATAAATAACTATTTTGTGTAGAAAAACTCTCGGAGTCTTAGGACTCTTGCATTCAGCAAGTTCTTTACTTTGTAAAAGAAAAAGTATCTGAGCCTAGATACTGCCCTGAGAGAAAAGGACCTATCCCATGACACGAAAAGTGACCGGTTTATTGTGATAGAAGCCGGTTACCGAACTGAAAACAAAAAACATATCACACAACCAACGCAAAGGAACATGTCATGACTTTTAAATCGGTCACCTGGTAAGTACTTAAGGAACCGGTCCTCTTTTCACCTATCTGGTAATATGTACTTGCGGAACCGGTCCAGTTTTCACCTATCACGGGACGGGTCCCAATTTCTAACTGAACCCTTTTTTCCCGCAGGATGGGGACTTATTCCTATATATAATAATTTTCCATTCTTAAGACCTTTTCCAAAAAAACAAAACTTTTTCCTTTAGAAAAATTGCCATATTTTCTATAGAAAATCTTCAGAGTTTGAGGAACTTTTTTAATAGAAAACTCCTTTAATTCTTAGAACTTTTTTGTACAAAAATTTTTATATTCTATGGACTATAGAAAAACTCTCAGACTCTGAGGAATTTTTTCCTTAACAGAACTCTCAGATTCACATGAGTTTTTTCCTGTAGAAAAACTTTGAGATTCTAAGCACTTTTTCCCTTATAAAAATCGTCAGACTGTGTAGACTTTTTTCGTAAAAAAACTCCTCAAACGGACGAATTTCCTTTAGAAAAATAACATCGGACTATGATGACACTTTTTTTCTTAAGATTATTTCTCAGATTCAGATGACTCTGGTAACAACAACCTTGTTTTTCTTAAATTTTTTCAAAAAAAATCTTTTTCTTCTTCTTACTGTAAACAAGCAATTTAAATTTTATTATTGTACTTTAGTTAAGAAAAATCCCTAAAATTTACATAAAGAAAAAATTTGCTAAAATTAATTAAAAATAAGTTGATTAATTTAACAACCCTGCGGTAAAAGGACCTATCCCAGGACACGTTACGTGACCGGTTTACCGTAATAGAGGCAGGTAACGGGACCGACAACTTTAACATGGGCTTGTCTTAGGAGGGGGTCAATTGCCCTTTGTCACATGTCACAGAACTGCTCTAAAAGAACATGCCATGACTTTTTAACCGGTCACGTGATGGGTACTATGGGTGGTATGTATTTCCGGAACCGGTCCAGTTTTCACCTATTACGGACAGGTCCCGAATCCCAACTGACCCCTTTCTTCCCGCAGGGTTAAGTATCTCAAAACTTTGCAAAAAAAAAACAAAATCATTACAAATTGTAAAAAAAAACTAGATCAAAATCTATTCAAAATAAATAAAAAAACGTTTAATTAAATAAAACTGGGCCAAATTTTTAAAATTGCTGTAATCAAAAAACCCTTAAAATCGCCAGATTGAATAATTTTTATTAAATAGGAAGAAATCAACGAAAAAATCGTTTTGGTAAATAAAAATAGATATATATTGTATCAATATAACGTATAATATGTATATACTGATAATAATCCATGCAAAAAATATGAAAAAATGTCAAAATAACAAAAAAAAACAATTTTCGTTTATTTTACGAAACTTTTGTTGATTAGACATAAATTTCGTATATTTATGTATAGATCATTATGAGTGTAGGGAACATTGATAAAAACTATGTTCAGAGATGATGGGCCTATATTAAAAAATCGATAAAATATATTTAGAAAAAATAAAACCGATCAAAAAAAATTTTAAAACTGTGTAAAAACTGCCAAAAGCGGAAAAAATGTATTAATATTGATGAATTTCATTTAAAAATCGAGATAAAACTGAAATTTTGAACCCGACCACCTCAGATATCGATGAAATTTTGTTTATAGCTAAATTTGATCAATACAAACAAACTCTCATTTTTAGAAATGACTGTTTTGCGATTTTTTGGGAGTGGCACAGTGGGAAAGTTTTTGAAAAAACGCGAAAATAGTCGAAACGAGCTCCATTTAAACTACAAAAACTCAGAATCGGCTGAACCGATTTACATGATCTTGGTATCATTAAAAAGATATTTTAACAGGCTTTATGACACGTTTAAAAAAAAAATAAAAATTGCATTGTAAAAAATTTATAACAAAAAGAAAATTTTAACTAACGAAAAATCCAAAAAGATCAAGGGTTTTTTTACAGTGTATTATTTTTTTTAAAAGGTTTATCATTCACCTATACCATATCAAAAACTAAAAATGGGTTCTTTTTTAGTTTTTTTTATATAATTTATTAAGTAGTGTCACTTCTAGTAATTGCCCTTATATTTTATATTTACAGGTAAAATAAATAAACATTGTCCCAGGAAAATTAATTAATATGTCGTAAAATTATTATTATTATTTTTGTCTGAAAAATTCTTTGGAAAAAACATTGATGACTTGTTTTATGATTCTCAGAATTAAAAAAAAAGTAATAAACAAAAGGTTATTTGATTTTTATGCTTGCGGTAACAAACTAAAAAACGGTCATAAATGTTCGTGGACAATTAAAAGGAAAACAGGAAAGTGCAGTTTTTTAATTATTTGGGTTCTTTCCATTGGCTACCTGCATGATTTTTTTACAGAAATTGAATCCACATTTATGAGTGCTCATGTTTTGGAACGTTTCAAAACGGGTGGCTGAATCAGGTATATAGCCACCCTTAAAATATGCACCCATTCATAAGTACCTGCCAGTAAAATATTGAAAAATACGTAGTATTTATAGGTGTTCCTTATCGATTTTTGTCATTCAACAAGTGCCAACGAACGCGAAAAGTACAAGCGATTACAATTTTTACGCGTACATTTTAAAAATTTGAGTGAATATGAATTCAAACAATAAGTACAGATGCAAAAAAATATATAATAAGTGTTGCGCTTCGCTTCGTAAAATAAGTGAAAACGAGGCTACAAATATAATTGAATATTTTCCAGCTGTCGCCAGCATTCATTGTAGCCGTATTTGCGAAACTTGCCGGAATACACTGAGAAAAGCGCGCAGTCGTAATGAATGCAACGTGGAGCAGAATGAAGTCAAAGTCAAAGAACACATCAAAGTTCTGATTCCGCATCATTTCATAGCAAAGCGACAATCTGAATTTATCGGCAATAAAAGAGCGGCACTGTTATCAGGAGAAATGTTAATTCAAATGGACTTTGCTGAAAATTATGCATTTCTTGTACAAGATGCCGTGCAAGGATACCATTGGAATAATTATCAGGCTACAATACATCCGTTCGTTATTTATTACAAAGGTAATTATTTTAATATTTTGGTATTAGTAAACACATCCATCCACACTCATCGAAATATTTAATATTTAATATTTTTTATTTATTTGTTTTTTTTTCCTTTGTTTGTTTATTTTCAGAAAACGATAAATTAACTCATAAAAGCTTTGCCATAATATCTGATTGCAATACCCATGATAGTATAGCAGTTCATCTATATATTTCAAAAATGATACAGTTCGTGAAGGCCAATATAACCAACAATATTAATAAAATCATTTACGTATCAGATGGTGCAGGAGCACAATATAAAAATAAATATAACTTCATTAATTTATGCCATCACAAATTTGATTTTGGTATTGACGCTGAATGGCACTTTTATGCTACCAGTCATGGAAAATCTGCATGTGATGGAATCGGAGGAACATTGAAGAGAGGTGCTCGAAATTATAGTATTGCAAATAAAAATTAAATCCAGACAACGAGGTATCTCTATCACTGGGCATCAGAAACATATAAGATCACCATACGAGTTGCTTACGCAGATGCTGACGAATACAACAACGTTAAAGAAAAGCTATTTTCAAGATACAAAGAAGCTCAAACTATAAGAGGAACTCAAGGCTTTCATTCATTCATTCCGATAAATGAAACTTTTGTACATGTGCGCAGATATTCTGACTGTGCCAAATTTGAGCAGCGCAAAATTTAAAAAAAAATGTAATCATTATTCGAATTATTTCGAAAACTTTCGGTACGTATTACTAGAAGTGACACTACTTAAAAAATTTGGGTTAAAACATATTCACAATTTTCCTGGGACAATGTTTATTTATTTTACCTGTAAATATAAAATATAAGGGCAATTACTAGAAGTGACACTACTTAATAAATTATATAAAATAAACTAAAAAAGAACCCATTTTTAGTTTTTGATATGGTATAGGTGAAGGATAAACCTTTCTAAAAAAATAATACACTGTAAAAAAACCCTTGATCTTTTTGGATTTTTCGTTAGTTAAAATTTTCTTTTTGTTATAAATTTTTTAACGTGTCATAAAGCCTGTTAAAATATCTTTTTAATGATACCAAGATCATGTAAATCGGTTCAGCCGATTCTGAGTTATTGTAGTTTAAATGGAGCTCTTTTCGAATATTTTCGCGTTTTTTCGAAAACTTTCCCACTGTGTTACGCCCAAAAAATCGCAAAAAAGTCATTTCTAAAAATGAGAGTTTGTTTGTATTGATCAAATTTAGCTATGAACAAAATTTCATCGATATCTGAGGGGTCGGGTTCAATGCATCTCGATTTTTGCATGAAATTCATCATTATACAATAACTAAATACCATAAGCGAGGTAGGTGGGAATATGGACCGATTCTAATTAAATTTAATAAGGTTTTGCCTTGGGCCAAATTTCATCCATTTACATTTGTGACCTGTAGTTTGATTAATGTTGAATTCAATTTTGAGGATGGGGAAAAATTTGGGGGCGTGATTTATGGTACAATGTAAGATTCACAACCCAAACACATATTTTCGGTTTTGTGTGTCTGAACACCAGTTAAGCCAAATTCACAAAAGTCCCTTCTATGAGAGGTATTTCTGAATATGAAACGATTGTTAACAAATTCAATAGGGTCATTGGCCCAAAAGAAACTCATTTACAAAATTTCATACAAATATCTTTTTTTAATTTGCAACCTGTAGTTTGATTAGAAAGTTTACACGAACAGTTATTTTACGCTCTCCACATTAGAGGGTTAATATTTGAGATATTTATGTTTAAGCTTACACTAAAAATCTTTTTGTTTTTTGCAAAACTTATTATTAAATTTATTTTTAAAGATTCTAATTTAGTTTGGGGTTTCTAATCAAATATTTTTGTCATTTGGTTTGTATGAATTTCATCTTAATTCTTATAGATTTCTTTAATACAATATTCCAAATATTGTGGTTTTTAACCACAACAATTTACATTTTTATATAATTTTTCTTAAGATTATTTCTAAATGATGAATAAATAAAGTAATAAGGTCACAGGGAAATAAGTCATAATGCAATTAGTTAGCAAAGAAAAAGATAGGAATTTTACAATTTTAGTTTCAAGTCAAGTGTAAATTTTATACTCTTGTATACAAACAATGATTTCTGTTTTACAATTATTCGAAGATTGTTAACAGTTGAGGTTTAGGTTAATGTAAATATGTATATATTTAATTTATTTTAAATAAATTATAAAATTTCTAATTAAATTTAATAAGATTTATTTGAAAATATTTTCATTATTAAAACCTTTATGTCAATTAGTATTTACCTAACATTGAGGTATGGTTTAGTTTACGTTAAAGCATGAAAGTAAATACATAAACTAAATATTTATATAATTTGTGAAACATGTTTTTTGGTAGCAAAGCAGTTTAATAGATTTTAAAGACAGTAAATAGATATAAAAATGACCAAAACTAACATTTTAATTTGCTTAAAATCTATTTATTTCAAGTTTCCTTCCTTGCAAGCTTTGATAGTATCATATTTGAATTGTTTTCTTTAGAATTTTGTTAAAACATACATTTTCTATATTTGTTATTTGGTTAGTGTATCTGTTGACTTTGATATGTGCTTAACAGTTACATAAAAGTGTAAATGTTTAAGCATTTCCATGTAATATTTCAAATTCTGTAAACATATAAGTTGACATTTTGAGTAATGAACATGTAATACATGCGACATATATGTATATACAAACATTAATATTTTATTTATCTAGTGAATATGATTTTCATAATAATATTTTAAAAGGACAATATTTGTACATTTAAAGACATACAGATGGAAAATGGAGAATTTGTGTAAATAAAATGAAATGTTTTGAATGATAATGTATATTTAAAGTAATTGTATTATCCCGTGTAAAAAATATGATCAGATCTGATCAGCATACATCTAATTAGAATGATGTGATGCCAGATCTGATCATATATAATTATATTAGGCATAAATAATACACTTTATGGATAGATCTGATCAGATCTAGTAATAGATATGTTTATATCTAAGGAGATCTGAAAATTCAAAAAGATCCTACTATCTCTTAGTTTTGAGATACACGGGTAAAAAGTTGAGATATAATTATAGTTGGCCTTATCTTATAATATATTATCACATATGGGCATTTCCAGGATCGCGAACGGGACATTCGTACGCACTCAACTTAAAAAAAAATATGAAAACTCAAATTTTTTTTTTAACTTTTTATAAATATTTAATAGCATTTTAGTAGAACAATTTTTGAGAACAAAAAGAAAATTATAAAATATGAACGTTCTCCAAATATTTTGGATAAACTTGCGATCGCGAACGGGACAAAAAATGTAAGTCATTTTTTTCGGTGTGTGGTTTTGTTTAAAACTCTGCGAATTTCGTCAGTTTATTAAATGGAGATTATTTTTTAACTAAAGCAGAGATATAAAGATTTTATTTAGCATTTTGTTTTTTTTTTTATTATCCTTATTATTATTTTTTTAAAATATTTTTTTAGAATCGCGAACGGGACATCGCGAACGGGACAATGATTCCAAAGGCATTTTTTAGGTTTATTTATGGATCAAAATGTTTTAGGTTTGGTTTTTTTAAATGATCTCGGTTATTTTGTTTTGAATTGTAAATATCAAACTATTCCGATCAACGTTCACGGAGAACTAAACACAAATGCTTATTTTCGGTCGCGAACGGGATAGAAGAATGTAGTACAAAGAATCTTTGAATTATACCGTTACTCGGAGTTTGCTTGATCTCTACTGTGGTGTTTTTAAATATTTATTGTTGGTATATTTAGCCTATAAGAAGAGTGCAATCGACATGATATGTAACACTTAGAAATAACTCAAGGAAAAATGTCAATTAAAAACGCTAAAACCAAAAAAAGCAAAGCTGCTCTTTGCAGACCACTTTTCTTAAGTTACAAATGGTAATATGTATTTAATTAGGTATATTCTTAAAATCCAATACATTAAACAACTAAATTTTCTCAGAAAAGTCTTTTTTCTTCAACTTTAATATTTTGGTAGCGGTTGACCTTTCTGTGGGTATTTCCATATGTGACCTTCTCCGAGAAAAGGGACCTAGTGTGTCAAAAAACAGGTTTGGACTTAAGAGTGGATTTTGGTACCTTAAAGGGTGTAGAATAAGATAAAATGAGTTAGATTTATTGTTAAAAATTTATTTACCGCATAAAAACGTATTAGTATACGCACATCAACCATTTGCTGAGAGCGAACAGATAGCTGAGAACGAACTTAGCAGCAACAATAGCAAAGGTATTGTCACACTAAAAGCGAAAAAATACGTCACCACACAGGCATGACGTCACCAAGGTCGACACCCAATCATAACTAACCATACCAAATCGC
This sequence comes from Eustalomyia histrio, assembly GCA_949748255.1. Taxonomy (NCBI): domain Eukaryota; kingdom Metazoa; phylum Arthropoda; class Insecta; order Diptera; family Anthomyiidae; genus Eustalomyia; species Eustalomyia histrio. Next base: position 140,105,575 of record OX456525.1, read on the forward strand.
ATCTCCCAACTGGAGGTGTGTTCACAGTGATAATGCGTTATGAAACTTTAAATGCGTTTTTCTCAAAACTTCATTTCCACACACTAGGTCCCTTTTCTCGGAGAAGGTCACATATATGTACATATGTCAGTATGCATTACCATATCTAATTATATATTACATTAATTTTTTTTAAAATCACTACGTTGTGGCATATATAAATAACCACATCTATATGGTACAATATTTGCAAACAAATTTTAGATATTGTTATAAAGGGTGTCCCAAGAAGAACGCAATTTTTAAATCTGGCAACATTCGAAGTGTCATTGTTTGACATTTGAACAATTGTTATTGTTTGCTAGTAGAAGGTACGAGGTTAGTAAAAATGGAGCGCTACACGAATGAACAACGCATTCTCATTGTGAAATTGTTTTACCAAAATGGTGAAAGTTTTGCGGCTACAGTTCGCAAATTGCGATCAATTTGGGGTCACAATAATGCTCAACTGTAAAGAGATTAATGGATAAATTTGCCGAAACTGGGTCTGTTAGTGATGTAAAGACAACAACGCGCCATCGACCAGGTCGATCGACCGAAAATGTCGCAGCTGTACGTGATGATGTCGCTCAAACTCCATCCACCTCAATTCGACACCGAGCTCAGCAAATTGGTGTCTCCAAATCCACTTTGCAGCGAATTTTGACGAAAGATTTGTATCTTCATGCATACAAAGTTCAATTGACTCAGGAACTGAAGCCAACTGACCATGGACAGCGAAGGGAGTTCGTTAATTGGGTATTGGAGAGACAACATGAAAATGCTGATTTTGCCGATAAAATCATCTTCAGTGACGAGGCCCATTTTCATCTTGATGGCTTCGTCAATAGGCAGAATTGTCGCATTTGGGGTGAGGAAAATCCTCGAGTGATTCACGAGAAGCAAATGCATCCTCAACGTGTCACTGTGTGGTGTGGTTTTTGGGCTGGAGGAATCATTGGACCTTTTTTAATGAAAATGAGGCAGGTCAAGCGCAAACAGTCAATGGTGTTCGGTATCGTGAAATGATAACCAGTTTTTTCTTGCCTAGAATTGAAGAAATGAATGTGGAGGGCATGTGGTTCCAACAAGATGGCGCCACATGTGATACAGCCAGTGAAACAATTCAATTGCTGCATCAGTCATTTCCCGGTCGTGTTATTTCGCGTTTCGGAGATCAGAATTGGCCGCCTAGATCGTGCGATTTAACACCATTAGATTTTTTTCTTTGGGGTTTTTTGAAGTCGATGGTTTACGCGAATAAGCCGACGACGACTCAAGCCTTAAAAGAGGAAATTGGACGCTGCATTAATGAAATACCGCAGCATTCATGCAAAACGGTCAAATTTCATTAAATTTCATTAAAAGATCGCGTGCATGCCAGCAAAGCCGCGGCGGCCATCTGCACGATATATTGTTCCATACATAACCTCATTCTGTCTACTTTACGATATAATAAAGTTTCACGATTTTTTTTTAAATATCTGTGTTTTATTTAAAATTTAAAAATTGCGTTCTTCTTGGGACACCCTTTATATAGTTGCATATCTAGAGTATTTTCGATATGATATAAAATATAATTATACATAATTATATGTTAGTGTTTTTTTTTAAATTTTCTTTATATTAATATTTTTTAACAAAACTATCAAATTTGAACTCATCGGGACAACTCCTATAAATTTTGTTTAATATAAGATACGAATAATGATAATTGTTCCGAAACTCTTTTAAGTGGTGAAAATTTATATATTTTTTTATTTTAAATACAATCATTTATCTGCATTTTTTCTAAGTACATATAATATTATTATATATTATAATAGAAAATCGGATAAGTACTGAACCAATTTAGTCATGATATGTAGAATTTTTTTTTCCAAAAATGTAGTCTTATAAAGTCAGCCACACACTGCTGGGTGCTTGACTCACTACAACTCTGGCAGACCGAGTTCAAATCCTGGCGAAGGCATTGTTTGTAAGAATTTTAATATTTTTTATTTTAAAATAAACTATATTCTGAATATGTATTATATTGTTGAAACTAATAACTTGGATCTTACTTAATCTCTAAATAAATTGCTGGATCTAATATGATCTGCCATTTTTTGGATCAATTTAGATCAGCTAGAGATAAAAGAATATAAAATTGGATAAGATTCATCAAAGTTTAAAATTGAAAACAAATTTTACGTAGGCGTTTTTTGTGCGTTTTTCATTTAAGGGGTTTGAGGATGAACTATTGTCTTAAAATATGTACCATATTGCTTTACTTCCACTAGTTTTTGAGATAAGGAAAGTTTAACATTTTAGCATTTTTTTCAGATTAGCGTAATTTTTATATTCAATGCTTTTTTATCTTAGAGATTTTTTTTTTGTTATTTAGAAATCAAATTATAAGAACTTTCTTATTTTTCAATTTAAATTAGTTTAAATTGAAATTCCATTTTAATTCTAGAGTTTTTTAGATTAAATTCGTTGTTCAATTTAAGTTTTTTTTTGGTTTTATAATTTTGCAGTTTTTTTTTTTCTTTCAAGTCTTTCAATTATTTTATTTTAAATTTCACTTTAGATCTACAAACAAAAAACGCTTTTATTTTTTGGTTTCCTTTAATGGGAGGGACCCTACAAACTAGAGGAGATTTTGGAAATTCATCAAAAATTAAATAATAAAAAGTGAAATTAAATGAATTTTAAATTTAACTGTTTATTTCATTTTGGTATCAATTAAATTGAAATTCAAATTTTATTGTATTTCTTTCTTTGACGTTTGTTTTATTTATTTCAGCGGATTATTTGTCTGGGATAAATAAGGCTTGGAAGTTCATTAGAAACTAGAGGTTTGTAGGAGGTTTTAATATCAAAACTTTTTAATTTTGGTTATATTTATTTTAACGTTTTTAAATTTTATCAATTGTCAATTGCTGGATGAGAAAAATATTTTGATTGAAAAATTTAATAGACACAAGACAGCTTCGTACCATCCGAGAACTTATCCACAGTTAATTTTATGTGTCAATTGATCAAAACATTTTTCTTATTAAATTGTCTTTATAATAAAAAAATAAAAAACTTTTTTCTACAAATTGCATGCCGTGACCAGGAATCGAACCGGCAGCCTTCTACTGGCTCTGATTTATAGAATCACCTATTAACGAGATTCACCACGGTTACGTCGACCAAATTGCGGCAGTTAAATTATATCTTTCACATAATTATAACTACATATATGCTAAGTTATTATTGTCTTTCGAAATTTTTACGAAAACGTGTCGCAATTTCAATATAAATACATATTTTATTGTAATTTATACATACTGCTACCCTTGTAAAGTATAAACGTTTTGCTAAATTCATTAATCATTAAGAATCCTTTATTCATTTTTAAGTTAAGTGGATATCCTTTTAACATATATTGTAAGTTTCCTGTTTGTCCTTCCACCAACATAATAATTTATTAAGAAAGTAGATCATTCAATACAATTGTATGTTTATTATTAATGACTTTCAGTAAGGTTTAATATTTTTTTTTTCGATTATTTCTTGAAGTTGTGATAAATTCTAAAGAATTTCTTTTTTGTGTTTTTAATGTTCAACTGCTTCTTGTTTTTAAACCTTACATTAAAATTTTTTTAACCCAAAATATAGCACACTATTTTTTTTCCTATTGAAATAATTTAACATTTTAAATCAAGAATTATAAATTTTGACTTATGCAGTTCTTTTTAGATCGGAGTTTTTCTGCTTATCCTCTAGTTTGTAGAGTCCTTTATTAAACAAATGTAAGCATTTATTTTTTAATTTTTTTAATAAATTTTTTTTTTTATTTAATTTTTTTTTTAACTGTTTTTAAGAAATCTTTATATTTTTTACAATTAAAAAATTTGTGATCCTTTTTTAAAAATGTTCATCATTAAAAAATAAATAATTTCCATTATAACAGCATATTCATTACTCAAAATAGTTATACAGCATTTACTTAAAATCCCCTTTTAGTGTTACTGTCTCATATCTGTCACAGTTGCCCCATATGTTATAAAAGTCCAGTTAACTTTACAGCTACAACGAAAAAGGAGGCATCAAAAAATAACACATACATATATAAACCAAATCAGTCACAACATTTCGCTTTTTTTTGTAACAAAACATTCATCAATCATTTTGTGGGAAGTCTGTTATATATGTTACATTATTTTTGTTGGTTGTTTGTTTATTTTTTTTTCAGAAAAAAAAGAATAACACAAAAATTTGCTTAACAAATTGTTGTGACATTAGAATAAACATGTGTCTAGTAGTTTACGAAATTGTAGTTTGTTTATAATATATTCCCAATAAGCATTTTTGCTGGAATTTAAGCTAAAATCAAGTGTTATTTAAGTCATGTTTTTCAATTTTAAGCCTTGATTTGTACTTTAATTACACTTTAATTCAATAGCATATTCCAGCAAAACGGACACTGAAATTCAAGTCGAACATTACAGTGAGAATATACTTTAATGCAAGCTTTGAATTACAGTTCAATCAAAGTTCAAACAACATAATAATAACACTTGTTTTCAAGCCCCGGTAGGCTAGTTGGTAGCCTGCTAGCTTATCAGTGCGGGGGTCGTGGGTTCAATTCCCACCAGATCTGTTTTCCCACCTGGTCTGTTTTCACTAAAACGAGCCGAAGGCCTTTGTTGCTAGTGCTCGGTTAGGGTATTAACATATAATTTGTAATTATATAATTAATAAATAAAAAAAAAACATAATGTAAGGACAGAGTTTTGCTCCAAATAAATGTGGCTTAGCCTTTCTTTAAAATCAATGGAAGAAATTAAGATTTTTTTTTTTTTTTTTATTAAATCTTCATTTACATAACCGAGCCATTAGGGCCTTATGTGGTTAATTAAAGCTACTATCTTAATAACAAACTTCTAGAAAAGAAGATTTTATTACAATCTTCACGGGAAAATTTGAACAAATATTTTAATTTTATTGTAAAATATTGACAATAATCTAAAAACATGATACAAATTATTTTTATTTGTATGAACTTGATTTTGACTGTAAAAAAACACTTAAAATAAAGGACAATTCAAGCGATATTTATAGCATTTGAATTTTTAACTTTTCAATGTTTATTGGGTTGTTTGTAATTTATTTCTATATAAAAAAAAATATTTTATTTTAATTTTGTTTTATGTAAATTTGTTTATTAAATAACAAAAATAAGAAATAAAAATATTGCAGTATCTATTTTAGGAACACTCTTTTAATTTATGCCTAAAAATATGCAGTAAAAGTTTTTATAGCATATTTATGGCAGACTGACCATTGTCACCATTGTCAAAGTCAAAAAACATACAGAAACTTTGGAAAAATATCAATAAAATATTAATTGAAATAAAAAAACAAATGCATAAATTTAATTTATGCCTTAAATAAATATTTAAGTACAGTAATTAAAAGTTAACTTTAAAAAATATATAAAAAAAATCTATAAATAGCTTTTAGAGTTTTTAAAGCATATTTTATATTGTTAAGTATTTAAAATAAGTGTAGCCTATTTTTCAAATTTATAGCACATTTTAAGGGCTTATATTATATTACATCATAGTTATTTTTTTCTTTTTAGAACAAAATTAATATAAAAGAAAAAACTTTCTCTCTCATATTTCTTTTTTATTAAATTTTTCCTCTGTGTTTATTTTTAGATTTTTGGTTTAAAAAGTTTTTTCTTATTAAAATAAAATATATTTATTTTTGTCTCAACCACTTGTAGTTGTTAAAGTTTTTGTTTCTTTTACACTCAAGTAGCTGCTCTTTGTATTAAATTAGGTTATTATTTACATATAAAAGTTTATATAATTTATCATAAAACTAAACTTTCTTTACAAATATATATACGTTCTACTATTTTGCTCATAAACAAAGATGTGAAAAGTTGAAATTAAATAATTTTAATATTTAAAAAAAAACACTAAGATTTTTTGTAAAATTTCATTACTATTGAAATTCTTCATATATGGAAATTTTTTCTATATGGCAACACTGTAATTGCGCGATATGACAAATCCTAAAACTATTCTTGCCCAATTGTATTGTCTGAAGGATAGGAAACTGTCTGATGTTGCTGTCGCTAGGGATTGAATCCGCAGCCTTCTGTGTAACAGTACAACAGTACAATAAAATTTAATTGCAATTAATTGCTAATGAAATATTTTGAATTATAAACAACTTTACTAATGCTAAAATAATCCCAAAACTGCATAAAAGCATTAACTTTAATTAATAAGCAAAATAAATGTTTTTTTTTTTTGCGCGGGACACTATAATTTTTTGAATTATATTTAAATAAATAAACATGAATTAAAAAAAAAACAAAGAAAAGTTCAATTATACCGAATTTTTTTTCCCCCTTCAGCAGTTCTAATTAATGACAATTTGAATTGGATACTTTTTCGAAAGTAACAAAAATAGACTTTGTTTTCCAAATTTTTCCAAGTACTAAAATAAAATAAAAAATTCATTTGAGAAGGTATATACGAACTGCAGTACTTCTGATAATGATAATATCTAAATTTAGGTCCGTTGCTGACATCCATAAACGAGAATTTTTCTATGTAGCAGAATTAAGGTAAGATACAGCTTTCACTTAAAGTGTTTAAAACCTGATTTAAAAAAATAATAACAAAATATCTCCAATATATAACGTGTTATAGAAAAAGTACTATAGTACCAACTGTATCATCCCCGAAAAAATCATCATCACAAGAAATTATATTACAAAAACTTGTTATAACTACAAAATTAATAAAAAGGGAAACGTATGAATAGTACTTAACAAGTCAAAAGAGTACCATGATACTTTTAAGGCTCTCATAGTACCACAAAAAGTACTATAGTACCAATTTTAATATCCCTGTCCTCCATAGGTGCTTTTGTTACAAAAAATGCTAAAAACAATTAGAAGTGAAAATATTATGGAGGTGAAAAACTTTATTGAATGTAAAAACAATTTATATGGTGAAAAAAAAATTTAGTGGTGAAAAAATGTTAGAGGTAAATAAAACTTTTGAGGTGAATATAAAATATTATTCTCCTCTAAGCGTCTGGTGAAAAAATATCACAAAATATTTTATTGATCATTAGCTACTATGAAATTGTGGCAAAATATACCAATTTGTATGTGAAGTACCTTCACATTCGCACTCATAACTTTTAAGACGCTGACGCCATTTTTCTTATTATTACACAAAGAAAACAGATTCCTTGTAACAACCGATTTTCTTGCCAACCGAATGGTTTGATGGAAGCCATCGATATATTTGTTTGCCGCAACTGAAATTCGGTTAATACAACAGAATTTTGGTTAAAATTAAATATTTCAAATATATCAGGAAAACATTTGGTTGGGACTACTAAATAAATTCGTTGCTGCAACTAAAATATTTAGTTGGCAAGAAATTCGGTTGTCACGATAAATATGTTTTCTCTGTGTAATTACAAACTGCTTGGGAGGATGTCCATTATTCTAGCAAATAAAATCAGCAGCTCAGATTGCTTTTGCACACCGTGCTCGTCATTTCAATATCGCTATATCAACTTAAAATTACATAAGCTCATAAATAAATATACTCACGGAGAGTATAAAAATCCGGTACATGGTACATAAAAACTATATTATTCAGGGCAGTTATAGTGTAAGATTAAGATCAATGGATCTTAAAGAGAAAACAGATTCGTGCTAACAATCGAATTAGTTAATATTTATCAATCGAGCTTACCGCTTTTTATACCCTTCACCACAGGTGGAAGGGTATATATAAATTTGTTATTCCGTTTGTAATTTCTACAATATTGATCTTAGAACCTATAAAGTATATATATTCTGGGTCCTTATGAAGAGCGAAGTTGATTTAACGATGTCCGTCTGTGTGTTGAAATGGGTTTTCCGAAGACCCCAGACATGATGAGGACTTGATTGTTATATATTGCTGTTAAATGTGATCCATTTCTGCTTGCTATTAAAAATCAGGCAGATCGGTTAATAAATGGCTGAGATATTAGCAAAAAACCAGGACTACCTCTAATTTTTTCCGTAAAATTCCTTTGTTTTTATATGTATGTTGAATATTACGCATAACAAACACATCAATTTATTTTCTTTCGCCTCTTCACCTTTTATACACAAACAACAAACACATACCAAGATTTCTCATTTAAAAAAGACCAAACAAATCCCTATTGAACGAAAACTATTCATTTAACTCTATAAACGATGATTCCATATAGCCTTTATAGCTGAGTTGTCTAAACACTATGTCGCAAATACTTTTTTTCTCTAAGAACGCGAGTTCGAATCCTACTCAAGACACAATTCATATTTCTTTTTGTAATTTTTTTTTTTATTTGCTTAAGACTTTTTTTATTTTTTGTTTTTTTTTTTTAACATTAAATAATTAATTTAAATAATATTTTATATTAATAATTAAATAATCCATAAATAGGCTAAAAACATCAAAATTTAAAAAAAAACGCTCTGATACAAACAAAATACAAACGGTTTTATTTCTTTTTTTTTTGCTCCGATTTAAAAGAATTTATAAACAGATTTTTAAACCATTTTCTCATATATTAAGAAAATTTTATACATAATTTCCCTTTGAGTGCAACTATTTTAGATCATAACTTATAATAATTTATAACAAAAAAATTTATAAACTATTTTCCTTCAAATTTTTAAAATTAAGCTAAATAAATTAAAAATATTTTGTAATAAAAAAGCGAAATAAAATCCCAAATGCAAGTTTGCCAGCTAAATTAAACACATTTGTAGAAATAAAACACATGCAGTTCTAGTGATTTCTTTTAACGATTTGTAAAAAAATATTTTTTTGGTCGAAAAAAGCTTTTTTTAAAACTAAAAAGATTTTTGAAAAAAAAATATGACAACACTGATTGGCATTATGATCGTGATTGTTGTTGTTTTTTTTTTATTTGTTGAACTTTTTGTCTTTCTCCTCCTCACCTTTTACCCACAACAACAAATCCATACAAAGGTTTGTCATTTAAATAAAACCCAAACAAATCTGTTTTAAACGAAAACTTTTTATTTACTTCTATTAACGACGTTTGCTTATGTCCTTCAATGGCTCAGTGGTCTAAGCGCTATGTCACAAATAATTTTTTTTCTTTTAGTCGCGCGATCGAGCCCCGTCTATTCAACTTTTTTTATTTTTATATTTTTTTAACACTTATTTTCTTAAGACTTTGTTATTTTTTTATTTTTTTTTAACAAAACAAATGCGTCCAGCACAGTTGTCTTAACGATGTTGGTCAGCTTTTCTGTATAATTGGAGAACTGAAAGAGGAAAAGTTTCCAAATAAGGTGCATCTTGGTTATCAATACACAACATCTGACCAAATGTGGGCAGGATCCTTGAATTGGGCGTGACACAAAATAGATTATTTTTTATCTTAAGAACGGTAATACCGTAATTAAATACTCCATAAATGGGCTAAAAACATAAAAATTTTTATAAAAACTAAAATGTAATATGACCTATGAATACCTCTTATATATCCAAAGATCGAAAATCTTTAGTAGAACATATTTGCTGAAAGTAGTTATGACCAAAACATACATTTTTTTAAATACCTATTTTCGGGAACCATAAATCTTCCAGAGTCCAAGTTTTTTCACTAAACTAAATGGTAAATTTCCACTTAAAGATGTCCGTATATAAATCTGACCATTCCATATATGTCCATATAAAAACTTCACTTTTTTCCCAACCATGGTGAAGGGTATATAAGATTCGGCATAGCCGAATTTAGCCGCTCTTACTTGTTTTTTACTTCAGACATCTTTTCTTATTTTAAGATTATTTGAGAAATGTATCTGTATCTGTTGTATTTATTTTTTATTTTTTATTAATTAATCTTTTATTAAAAAGTCCACTCCTGCCAAAGTGCATACAATATTTTTTAAAGACTTTGTTTTAAATCTATTTTTTAATAAATACAACATTTATTATATATTTTTTTTATTTAATTTAGCTAACCCTTTTGTTATAAATTATAAAGTTCCATACTATTATTTGAAACCCCTTCCGCTTAGTTCTTGTTAAGAAATATTTTAAATTATACGTTTTCACTTTTAAGTGCAAAACAACAAAGAAAGTCTTTAAAGTTTATGCTCAACGCACGTGTTTAAGACCCTTCTATTTTTGTTGCCTTAAAATTAATAGCAAAATAAAAAAACACTTGTTTTAACCCAACCTTTTGTAATGGTTTTTTGTGGTTAAGTAATAATGGAGAAATTGTTTTTAATTTATAGATTAAATTAAAAGCAGTATAGAAATACAGAAAATAATATTAACAAAAATAAACAAACGATAATCTTCAATATTTGTGTAACACTAAGAAATGACGTTACTTCAATTATGGCATACTTTAAGGCTAAGATTAAAAATAATAATTAAAGTATACCCTAGGGAGATAGACAAATAAAATAGAAAATTTTTAATATAAAATATAAGGATTTAACAAGATAATAATATCAATAATTTGAGTAAATTTCCTAAGAAATCTTAAAACCAAGTTTACCAACTTTCTAAATAAAATTTTTCTTTAAATGTTTTTTAAAATAAAATAAAAAAATTAAACAAATCTTTTGAACTCATTAATTGAATATATTAATTATCCTTTCACATAAAATAAACATAATTTGTCTTATTTAAAATACATACCATATGGTAAAATCACTTACAGTCACAACTTTTTTTAAATACAATGTTTTCACTTAAATATAGATTAGGCATTTAAAAATTTATTTTCATTCCTTGAAATACCTTGACATTAATTTCAAATTAATTAATACACATTTCTGGAAAACTAAAAAAGATTGTGTATTAAATAAATCACTCATAAAAAGCATTTTGTATAAATTATTTATGTTGTTTAAGAATTAAATAAAGGGTGGTTAAATTTTAAAGGCCGATGTTGAATGTGAACCTAAACGTCACGTTTTTTTCTGCATTTCATTTGACATTTATCAATTTCAGACTAACTTAATTTGAACAATGGAAAGATACACAATCGAGCAACGCGTTGGAGTTATTCAGGCTTATTATGAGAATTGTGGGCAAATTTCAGCAAACCGGGTCTGTGAAAACACCTGTGCATGCTCGCCCAGTTCGTTCTGCGGAAAACATTGCTGTTGATCGCGATAGTGTATCATGAGGTCGGCCAATCATTTACCGTGAATGGTGTTCGCTATCGCGAGATGATAACGAACTTATTGTGACCAGGAATTGAAGATATGACCCTGGACGATATGTGGTTTCAACAGGACGGTGCTACTTGCCACACAGCTAACGAAACAATGGCTCTTTTACGCGACACATTCAATGGCCGTGTTCTCACGTGGTGGCGATTTCAATTGGCCGCCTAGATCATGTGATTTGACACCGTTAGACTTCTTTCTTTAGGGTTATTTGAAAGAAAAGGTGTACGTCGATAAGCCATTGACAATTTAAGAGCTAAAGGATGAGATAATTCGGCACATTAATGGCATAGCACCTCAATTATGCCTCAGCATCATCTAAAATTTGGACCATCGGATGGAGGTGTGCCGCCGAGGTCGCGGCGGCCATTTGGCCGATATTTTGTTCCATACATAATTGAACCATTCCATATTATCATAATAAAAAGAAATGACAATAATTTTCTAAATAATTTGTGTTTTATTCAAAATCAACATCGGCCCTTAAAATTTAACCACCCTTTATAATTGATAAGTGTTACAAGCCACCATAATATTTGAGATAGAAAATTTTACAGGATATTTTAATGAAATGAATTTAAAAGATTTAAAATGAAAGCAACGTTTTGCCTAAAAAAAAAATTAATAAATCATATCTTTCAAAATACTTTAGGGAGTCCTTAATTGTAAAACAAAATATTATGGTTTAACAAATTCCTTAAGGATTCTTACAAATTTCTAAAATTTTCTTATTTAAAGAGGAAAAAAAAATAAAATATATAAAATTATTTTGCTAAAAATAAAATAAAATAATCGAACGTTATATGTAGCTTGTGGTTAAAAGCATTTAAAAATTTAACATATTTTTAAAGCATACTTTAGGGAGGCTGTAAATAACAAAATTTAAAGCATAGCCATTGATAACTTCACACAAAGTTTACATTAATAACCATTGTTAAGTACTCAAGCTTTGAATAGCAGGCATAAGAGTTAGCGTGTGTAAGAGTATTAAATTTGGATTGACGGAATATTTTATGCTCTCTATAAATTTATCAAAAATTTCTATTTAACCCTGAAACCAACATTTTCCCGTCATTAGAATAATTAAAAAAAAAAATCCAAAATTATTTGTTTAAAAGTTTTAAAATTTTTTTTCAAGAAGAAATGTTACAGGAAAAAAATTTTAAATTATTTGTTAATAAAAACTTGTATAGGAAAAATAGCTTTCCATTAAAAATTTCAACACTTTAATTAGTAGGAAGAATTTCCTGAGTAATGTTTTGCTTCTCTTTATAAAAAAAAAAGATGAATTATTTTCATGTGACATCTTTTACAGAGAAATCATATTTATGCTGACAGCCAAATTTGAGACACGATTAGATTAAAGGTGTCAATAAAATTTGGGTGGTCTCAATAACAATTTGTTAGCCACCAGAGATCTGCAATGAGTAGTGAAAAAGTGAGTAGAGTTGATTGATGATTCATGATGAAATTTTGTCGAACCTCATATTCATTCTAAAATTTGAAGTATCCGTACTCATCATACTTATAACTTATAAAATGTATGATCTTGTTGAATACGAACATTAAAATACTGGTCTGTTGCGTTAGTACGGTACCTCTCATTTTTGCAACGTTTTTTGCACACTCTCCAAAAAATGTCTGTAATGGCAACTGCAAATTTTGCTGGGAAATTTTGCTAATTTGAGCCCAGCGGTATTTTTTTGCTAATCTTAGCAACACATGTCTTCTGACATGTAGTAAAATGAAATTAGTAGAAAAGTTAGTAGCCGCTACAAAATTTTAGTAAACTTTTTGTAAAGTGAAATTTAAAATCTGTTTGCTAAAATCAGCAAAAAATTCCCTAAATATTATTAATATTAGTACAAAATTTCCAATTTATTTTTTATCGATCATCAAAACTTTTATATTTATTTTTTTCAAAAAACATTTTAGACAACATCAAAAAAAAATCAAATGCTTAAAAATTGTAAGAACAGAAACGAATATATTATATTATTTTAATTTAATTTGGTAATTTCTGTTTTGAAAAATATTTTAGTAAACTTTTTTTAAATCTATGTTACATTTTAAAGCAATTTAAGTTTGTAGGTGTAAGTTTTAATTATAAATAAATATTCCTTCAATATCTACTTTTTAAAAATTAGTGTTTTTTTTGCTAATTTTAGCAAATCGGTTTTCAAAAATTTGTAAAATGATTTCTGAAATTAGCAACAAAAATTTGTAAATATTCTGTAAAAAGTATGTGATTTCTAAAATGTAAATAGCAAAAAGATTTGCTAAATAATAATTTTTTTACTAAAAATCAGTACAAAAATTGTAAAGTGGGTTTGAAAACCGTTTACAAATTTTTTCTTTTTCTTTACTTTTACATTTATTACACTGGTTCACAAACTTAAAACAATTTTGCGTGTACCGACATATTGCATTTATTTCCCATGTAAAATCGCGCTCTGAATCCGAAAATGGAGTCCAAAAGTGCAACAGTAGAACAGTTTTTAGGACAATACCAAATTTTTCATTTTTTAAAAAAGTGATTTTACTTAAATGAAAATATCTCAGGACCAAAACACTAGATTTAAATTTATTTATTTTTTAATTAAAGCTGAATAAATTCCACATAAATTCTTCATACAATATAATAAGCTATTTAGCAATAAATCAACGATTTGGCTTTAATTTTAACGAAATTTAGGACAAAAAAAAAATAAAAATAAATTCTATTGCTAATTGCACTAACAATGAAACTGTCCCAACCCGAACTCTCGTATTTAAATGGCATTCAAGTATATTATAGAGAAGCAACAAATAAGGACACGTGTTTTTTTATAGCAACCCAATCCCACATTTAAGGGTTAAAATACGGGTCCCCAAAATATATAATTGTTATATGGGAGCATGTGTTAAATTTATGAAAATCAAATTTAATTAAATGCAGCGTGATATTGGTACGAAAAATTCGGTACCAATATCACCTGTATTGGGACCCAGGGTTGCCACAATTTTCAGCTTTTTTAAATATGGAATAAAAAAATCTATTTGGGGAAAGTTGAATTAAACCCACACGATTTCAAATATCAAAAACCGCTCAGACACCCCTTCGTTTAAATTAAATATACTTCAATATATGTGATTTGAAGCTTAAACCAACTGCAATTCCCATACAAAAGTAAAGTATTTTTAATATTCAAAACAGACTTTTTTAGCTAACAAAAAATATTTTACATTTTTGAACAAGATTTAAACTTAGTTCGTATCGCCTATAGTTTCTCTGAAAAGACAGGCAAAAATAAGAACCAGTAAGAGCGGCTAAATTCGGCTATGCAGAATCTTATATACCCTTCACCATGGTTGGGAAAAAACTAAAGTTTATATATGGACATATATCGAATGGACAGATTTATATACGGACGCCTTTAAGAGGAAATAAACCATTTGGTTTGGCGATAAAACTGGGACTCGGGAAGATTTATGGTTCCATAAAATAGGTATTTTAAAAAAATTTATGTTTTGGGCATAACTTTTTTGTTTCTGAACCGATATTTCCGAGTTTTTTCAGCAAATATGTTATACTAAAGATTTTCGATCTTTTGCTATATAAGTCATATTACAGCTCTAGAATAGTGTTTGTTGTTTGTGTATAAAAGGTGAAGAGGTGAAAGAAAAGAATTTCAACAAATTGTTAAAAGAAATCACTAGAACTGCATGTATTTTATTTCTACAAAAACGTTTGATTTAGCTGACAAATTTGCATTTGGGATTTTGTTTCGCTTTATTATTAAAAAATATTTTTAATTTCTTTAGCTTAATTTTAAAAATTTGAGGGAAAATAGTTTATAAATTTTTTTTATAAATTATTATAAGTTATGACCTAAAATAGTTGCACTCAAAGGGAAATTATGTATAAAAATTTCTTAATATATGAGAAATAAAATGGTTTAAAAATCTTTTTATAAATTCTTTTAAATTTGAGCAAAAAATAGAAATAAAAACGTTTGTATTTTGTTTGTATCAGAAGGTTTTTATAAAAATGTTGATGTTTTTCGCCTATTTATGGATTATTTAATTAATAATACAAAATTTTATATAAATTAATTATTAAATGTTAAAAAAAACCAAAAATTAACAACAAAAAAAGTCTAAAATAAAAAAAATGTACAAAAAAAAGTGAATTGACCGGGATTCGAACCCGCAGCCTTAGACAAAAAAAATGTTTGTGACATAGCGTCTAGACAACTGAGCTATTTAAGCTCACACAAAATCATCTTTAATAGAGGTACATATAAAAAAAGTCTTCGTTCATTAGAGATTTGTTTGGTTTTTATTTAAATGACAAATCTTTGTATGTGTTTGTTGTTTGTGTATAAAAAGTGGAGATGAAAGAAAAGAATTTCAACAAATGCATGTGTTTGTTATGCGTAAAATTTTACATACATATTAAACAAAGGGATTTTACGGAAAAAATTAGAGGTAGTCCTGGTTTTTTGCTAATATCTCAGCCATTTATTAACCGATCTGTCTGATCGAAATGGATCACATGTAACAGAAATAAATAATAATCAATTTCTCGTCATGTCTGGGTTCTTTGCAAAACCCATTTCAACACACAGACGGACAGACGGACATCGTTAAATCAACTTCGCTCTTCATAAGGACCCAGAATATATATACTTTATAGGGTCTAAGATCAATATTATAGAAATTACAAACGGAATGACAAACTTATATATACCCTTTCACCTGTGGTGAAGGGTATAAAAAAAGTAAAATGGGGTAATTAAAGACCACACATTTTAACCCCTAAATATGAGATTTGGAAGCTATAAAAAAATACGTGTCATTATTTTTGCACAACATGATCATAGAAATAATAATAAATTTGTAATTCTCCCTAAAATGTTTCTATATAAACTTACAATTTTCTGCCTATGTATATTTTTATATAGTATAAATAAACACTTGTTTTTACATTGATGAGTTGCATTTGCTAAATGATTCAAGTCAATAGTGAGTATGACAAGTATTTTCCTAAATTATAAAATAAAGTAAGCAGATTGATAAATACTACGAATTTGGGATAGTATAAGTATGATGTCGACTTTGGATACATATTTATTGCAACTTGTACTTATAAATCAACTTTATTGTGAGTATGAGTACATATGAGTAGTTTCTCTTTTATTGAATCTACTCACTTATATTGAAAATTTCATGACTCACTATGAATAGCGAAAAAAAGATTCATAGCTGCTCTCTGGTAGCCACATACGAAAAATTCGATTTCTGCAACTGAACCATACGATTTTTGAATTTTCACTTTAAATCTCTATGAATTTATAATTATATATTTAAATTAACTGCACATAAAATCTTTTTTACAACATATTTAAAAATTCACTCACTAGGGCGTTTAAAACATTAAAAATTTTATACATTTTCATGGCAACAATTATTAGAAATAAAATATGTAATTTCAACAAAATTTTAAACTTTCTACAATGAGAGCGTAGCATGTTAAAACGTGCAATAAAATAAAATGTACAACAACTTTACAAGTGCAACATAAAACCACTAAAAGCGCATAACATAACTAAATAATTGAGAACAAAATGTTTAACAATTAAATGCGTGATTAGCATTTTATGTTATAAAATGTAGCAAACTTAAATACATATGCAATCACACACACACACACACATACACACTAAAAAAAAAAACGAGGGATGTTTGATAAATATTTTAATTCAATACATTATGAACTTGCATAGTAAAATGTTTATAATTTAGTTAATTTGTAGTATAAAATAAAACTATAATAATTACACAGTGCAACACACAAAAAAAATAACAAGGTTCTGACATGGGATTCTGGTAGAGGAGACCATAAAATAATATTATTCGTGTATCAGCAAGGACTGTTAAATTCAACAATCCTTGGTATCGGCGTTTTGAAAGTTTAATTTTAAGGGGCGTTAAAAATTTCCTTCCTATTGCACAGTCTTATGGTGAATCAGCATATGGAACTAGGTAACCCTTACATTTTTGGTACAAAATGTGCTTAGAATATTTATGTAAAAAATTATAAAGAATATTTTTGTGGAGCATTTTAACACTCTAACTCCTCAATATATGGGTAATTTTTGTCACTTTCTTGAAAAAGTGGGAGAAATACCCATAGAACCGGTATATAATGGGTTAAAATATTCCACAAAAATATTTGCTCAAAATTCCACTTGAACGAGAGAAAAGTGTCAAAACTTAAAATGTGTTTAAGGGTTAATTTCGTACTTATTTAAAATTGGCGTTAAAATGTTTCACCATTCTGTATTTTAAGAAGTTTGTATGAAAAAATTGTGTAAAGTGAAATTTCAATATATTTTATTTTAAATATATTTTAAGAGCTCAAATTTTATTACTAAGAGCTAAATTTTTGTTGGCCTAGCAAAAATTTACATTTATCAATTAAATAGGCTGTGAAAATTTATTTGAAATCTGTGGTGTATATTTAAGTTTTTGCCTAATTTAAGGGCCAAATAATAATTTATATAATTAAATTTATAGTTTCCCTAGCCAGTGTTACCAGACAAAAATTTCGTTCATATCCCCATTTTGCAAGTTGAAATCCCCAAAGTCGTCTAAATTCAATCTTAAAACTAATATAAGGAAAACCACATTCTTAAAGAAAATAAACAAATTATGATTCATAGCAGACTTTGAAACATTAGATTTTTAGAGCGTTCTTGTTTAATAATCGAAATCGATACAATTTTGAGATTTCCAAATCTTCTCTCATATATCCATTTTTTGTCTTTTTTTTAAAATATGGGAGCCTTTGAAAAGGAATGGTTTGAAGCAAATTGTTTAATAGGAAGAATTATTCAGAAATGATAATATTTTACGAACAATTAAGAAGGTTCTTTACTAATTTTTAAACACATACAAACTTTATTTTTTTGGGTCCTGCGAATGCTCTAATTCTATAGATAATTTTAAACCTTTAGTAATATATTTTTTTAAAATTGATTGGATAATTTTTGAGCTATTTTGCTTAAATTTCTTTAATAAAATTTAAATTTTGAATCTTATGTAATTTTGTTCGAAATTTCTTGTGATTTATGGTCTAAAATAAAATCTGTTTTAGTAACTACCCTGTAGGAAATGTCGATAGTGAAACTGTACTGATTCACTATTGACTTTGTGACCAGTACTACTAACTAATTATGCCCCAGCCAACGCTTTCTGCGTGTAGATATTTAACATGTGCGTGTCATTGTGAATCTACACAACTATTGACAAGGTGTTGACATTGGAACCAGAGATTCACTAGTACATTTTAGTAATTCTCGTCTACACTTTTGGAACTTTTTACTTGATTTCCACTAAAGGAAGGAAATAAGATTAAACAGGTGCATTTATTTTGTTAAATTAGATATTTTATTAATAAAATTTTTTTATAAATTTCATTTAAGTAAAAAAAAATTTCGTGCAAATTTGGAGTAGACAAATCTTCAAAAGAGTGCACAAAATCATCCACAGGCTCCGTAAAATCTTCATTAGACTCCACAAAATTTCTAGAGTTGCAACTTTCACTAAAAATTGTTGCTCCTTTCTTATTATTTTTATTTTGATACAAAATTGATTGTTTTTTTTCACAAGTTTTTTTGTATATTTTATTCAAATTTGTATATTTACCTTTTAAATTCATTTTTCTTTTTATTTTTATTAAAAACTTTAATTTTGCATACAGCTACGCACATGTATTTTCAACAAAATAAAACAATAAAAAATCAAGAACAAGTACAGCTTTGCAGCTGTAGAAAAGAAATGTAAAAAGTATAGACGCTTTGTGGACATGTCAGCAAAAAGTCACCCAAAATAGTCGACAAAAGTGGTAACGTGTAGACACTTGACACCAGGCTCCCTACAGGGTAGGAACTTAAATAAAATAAAAAATAGGGGGTAAAATTCGCAATATTTCGTGAAATCACAGAACTCCTCCCAAGCTAAGTATGTCCCCAAACCTAAGTTGAAAACCCCAATTTGGGAATAAATCCTTTAATCTGGCAACACTGTCCCTAGCCATAATACTTGAATTTTATATAAAAATTCTTCAAAAAAACTGTTTCCAAAATATTTTCTTTTAATTTAATCAAAACTGTCAGGAAAATTTTAAAATTTTTCATTGCTTTTTTACTTAAAACCCTTTTTTAACTTTTGTTTATAATTAAGTCCCGCTACATATCAAACATCCTTCGCAACATATTCATATTATAAATCCCATCTATGCACTGCCAAAAGTGTCATAAAGTTTGTAGAAAATAACCGTGTCGTTGTAATATTTATTTGTAACATAAAAAGTTCATAAAGTTTATTAAAATTTAATTAAACAGTTTTTTTTTAAATTTTTATGCATTACATATTTTTTTTTTTCTGTAATACATAATGTTGCTAGAGAAATTTCATTTTAATATATTTTACTACATTTTTGTCATTACTATTTAGCTGGTTTTATAAGTACGTGTTTTTTTTCAAAAAATATTTTGTTGCAAAAAGTTTTATTGTTGAGTTTGTTCATGGTTTAAAGAGTAACTCTAATTATATTTATTTTTTAGTTTGATGGTTGAAATTTATTTATGTTTTTTTTTTCTCTCACAGGAAGTCACGTTTGTGTCTGTATACAAGTTTTAACTATTACACGTAAATTATATAAAGTATTTTTCCTCCCGTTGTTGTATTACGTGCGGAAAAAATTTTATTTCAATTATAGCAGCTATTGTTAAATAAGAATATAAAATTTAATTAAATTTAGAAAATACTGGGATTTGAGGAAATAAATACTGGGTTTAAAATTTTAATATTCTTACATTTTATAGATATATTGGTGTAAATTCTTAAGTATCTAAAAAAATAGTGGTTTATATGCAACTGATAGTTTTTGAATATCTGTATTATAATCAAATCCTTCAATTGGAAAAAAATATGTTTGCAATATTTTAAAATGTTACATGATTAAAATAAAAACTTTTGTTTTGCTATAATATGAAATAATACTGTTTTTTTAGAAAAAGAAATTGTATTAGCCAAATATTATGTTTTTAAATTTTTATTATCTGAGGAATTTTAAAATTTTGTTACAAAAAATAATTTTAATAGCAAAATATCTATAGAAAAAAATACTGGCTCATATAAAAAATACAGGTTAGCACTGTTGAGGTTTTATGATGTACGATGATTATAATAAAAACTTTTGTTTTAGCGACGGATTTTTGTAAGAAATTATTATATAAGAAATTGTTATATAATAATGTTTTTTTAATATTAATGCTGAAATATTTTAATTTTTATACAAATACTTATTTTTATATTTATCTAAGAGTTCTAATGACCAGTATTCCAGACGATACTCCAACTGGAATATACAATTTTTTAATACCTTTAAATGTAAAATGAGTCAAATAAAAAATATTTATAAAACCGGTTTTTTAAGAATTTCTCCAATATTATAGAAATAATTACTAACGGCTATTTAAAACACCACATATTGATTTAAAGTTTAAATTATATAAAAAAATACTGGTTTTTTGCAAAACCAAATATTAAACGAAATATTGTCAGTTATTCTTAAAAATAGTGGTCTTAGCAATTTTTTTATTATATCTATTCATTGCTTTAAAGACTTTAATAATAACCCAGTATTTTTAAACTTTCTCAAAAAATACTGGGTTTCTTCTTGTAGTTCTTACGAAACCACAATTTGATTGAAAACTTATCAATTTCCATTAGTTATTAGTTGTATTTCAAAAAATAAATAAATACTGGTTTTTTAATAAAACATTATTTTTCAAAAATTGTTTCTAGAAAATAACACAAAAGGGGAATGTTGGCAAAAAATTACGTATTATAATTAAAAAAAACAGGATTTAAAAAAAAAACTGAATATTTTTAAATCTACCCGAATAAACAAATTTTTATCTGGTGCAATATTTATTTAATCATATCCAATTGCATATTTTTTAATATCGGCTAAAATATCTAGCTGATCTTATTTGATCCGAAAAGCTAGATCAAATTAGATCCAGAAATATATTTAGGGATTAAGTAAGATTTAAATTTATCCGAAAAATTGCAGATATTTGGGAATTAAGTACACTCAAAAGAAGACATGGACTAAAAACAAATCCAAAATTTTCTTAAAAATAGCTTAAAAATTTTCCTGAATTTAATTCAAATTTAATTAAAATTTAAAAAAAAAAAATTATATGTATGAAAATGTATTTTTAGTCTGGTTCGAGATCATAGAAAATTTGTTTTCTTTATTTTTTGTTTAGTAATTATAAGAAAAATGTTCTTAAAATAAATAAAAATTCCTATGATCGGGTAAAAACGAAATAGTTTATACATATACTCAGAAATAGTTCATATCTTTCCTAAGTAATATTTCTTTATTTTAGGAAAAAAACAAGTATAAATTAAAATTTATCAATTTTCAATAAAAACATCTTAGTTTTAAGAAATTTTCATACTAAAATATAATAAAACTAAGTTTAGTTAACAAAAAATTCAAGAACATAACTTAGTCCCATTTAGTTCAAAAAATGTGTCTCACTTAAAATGAGAAAGTACGTGAACTTAATTTAATTCATAGTAGTAAAATTAACTAAATTTTAGAAAGCAATTTATAAATTCAGTTTTTAAGTCTTCCACTTTCTAGTTTTGAAGAATTGTTTACTAAAAATTAGTTCAGGCAATTAAAAATAAATAGTAATAAATTTTTAGCTATATAATAATAAAAATTTGTTTGATAACTAATGAACTATTTCTAGGGAAAATTTTTAAACAACTTAGTTCAGATAAATTTTAAAAATTTTAATAATATATATATATTTTTTTTTTGCAATTAAAAGGTTTCTTATTTTTGAGAAATAATAACCTAAGGTATAGAATTTTCTTTGCTGGAAAACGATTTACATATTTTCAATATTTTTTTCAAAAACCAATAAATTCAAAACAAACTAGTTTTCCTAATTTTAATAAAGAAAATATTTTTATAGGAAACAAATTAAAGTATCCATTAAAAAAAAGTATCGTGCATGATTGTAAATTTGGTTTGTGATAGTGCGTGAGCGAGAGTCAAAAATCGCTCACGTGCCCATCTCTGGTCTTAGCAGTCTTAAGTATTGAACTTAAAAGTAGCTTAAAATATATTTTAAAATTTTCTTAGCAAAATGTAATAAATTTTGAATTTTCGCTTATAACAAATGTAATAATTTTGTTTGATGACTACAATACAAAATATGGCAAGTACATTTTATACACAGAAAAATATATCACAAAATTTTAAATAATTAAAAATATTTGATAAAATTCAAATTCAATTACTACAAATTTTTTGTTTGCAATGTTTTTGAATTGTTATTTTTCATATAAAAATTCTTTGAAAATAAAAACTTAAGTTACAAAAAAATTATAAAAACTTTTTTGCATTTACAAATTCCATTGTTGGTGCCTTTTAAAAAAATATTTTTTTGTATTTACAAAAATACTCTATGAAAGATGTTCAATATTACAAACAGAATTTTGTAATTTAATTCTGTGTACATTACGGCTTAATGGCTTTCCTATAATTGACGTTGCGTCTATTAAACTTTATACTTATCGAAGGCACTAAAACTATTTTTTTTTTCACTTAATAAAAAAAAACAAAAATTTATATATGTCAATTTAAGTTTAAACTAAAAATGCCATAAAATAAACTTATGACATTTTTCCATTTTTCAATAATAACAAGAAATGTAATTGTTATATTAAGTCTTTTTGCAAGAATTTTCTTAAATTAGTTAATTTAAGAAGACAAAGGACCCCAGTGTTCCTTAGCCATAAATGTCGTGTGTCACTTAGGGCATACCTTTTTGTAGTTCTCTCTAGCCGAACCATGAATTAACTAGGAAAATGATCTAAATTTATCACAATTTATTAGGTTTTAGAATATCCTAAGGAACATTTTTTTAATTTGTTAAACTTTTTGCTAATGAAATTTAATTTATATTTTAAATACATGAAATTAGTATTATTCAATTTAATTTAAAGGCAAACATGTATAGCAAAAAGCTTGTTAAGAGCAGTGTCCTTACAAAGCAGAGGTCCTCCGAAAGTGGGAAAATACTTACACAATGAGTGTAAGTAATTAAGTAATTACCTTTACCATAGAAACAGTTTCATATCTATTTGAAAATTTTGATCAAATTTAAGGATAATTTTCATTTAAAAGAAGTGCTATTTAACTTGATGTTATAAAATATTTTCTTATTCTCGAATGAACTTTATTAAAATAAAATGTTTCTTAAAACCAAGGAAATATTTTCTAACTAACAATAACATTTTAGATGATGTATTTATCCAAGGTAGTAAAACAATTTTTTTTTTTTACTTACTAATAAAAAAAGTAAAAATTTGTATATGTCAATTAAAGTTTAAGCTAAAAATGCCATAAAATAAACTTATGACATTTTTCCAATAATAACAAGAAATGTCACTGCGATATTTTGTATTTTTGCAGCAATTTTCTTGAATTAGTTAATTTAAGAAGACAAAGGACCCCCAGTGTTCCTTAGCCATACATGCCGTGTGCCACTTAGGGCATCTCTTGTTGTAGTTCTCTCAAGCAGAACCATTAGGAGGAAATTTTACTGTTTTCTAATAAAAATTTAGTTCTCAATAGTAAAATTTTTCTATAATTTAGAAATTTTTACCAAGTTTTAAGTAAAATTTGTTTCTTAATTTCAAGGAAAATTTTATTAAATATAGGTAAAAAGTTTCTTTGGCGCCGTTTGCATAATTTAATTCTATAAAATTATCATTGAAGTGTAATGAGAACCAGAATTTATATTTAATGTTTGTTTTAGTTAAAATACCATAATTTGTTTATCATTTTAGATTAAGTTATAAAAATTCTGTTTTAGATTTTCATCTGTTTTACTTAGTATATCGTATCGTATCTTCTCTTTAACTTTTTTTTAATTTGATATTATTTAGTTATTATTCTCTTTGGTACAGTTTCTTGTTTTATTTTTTGTCTCATCAAAATGCAAATTGTACAATATCAATTTTTATTCTAATGACACTTAATATTATTACCCAACAATAGCCACTTTTATTATTGTCATTTTATAGCTGATTGTAATTGCAAATGTTTTTTTTTTTTTACCAACATTTAAGAGACAAACATCATAAGTACATACTTATGAGCATTTTTGTTATACTAACGAGACCATACAATACAATTGAGGTTTCATATGAGTAAACCAGCAAAATGTTTGACAAATTTTTGTATAAATAAGGAATTTTAGATTTTTATACTTTATAAAAATATATGTCTTTTCGCGAACTAATTTTATCGGTAGGCAATAAATGAATTTTAGGCTGCTAAACTAAAAAAAAAAAAATTACACTAAAATTTCAGTAAAAACTCATACTTAAAGCTGACTACAAAACTGACCCTTAAGGGAAATTAAATCTTGTTTTGTTTAACTTTTATTTAAAATTTATAAATGAACCTAAAAGCTTTTCCTTCTCAAAAAATATTCTAATAAATTTATATCTGTTTCAGAATCCCTTATTACTTCTTTCAAAATCAAAAATTTTGCTGGTTTCATTTTTGCTTATATTAAAAAATAATTTTGTTGTCTCAGCAAAATATATATTTTTTTTTTGTTATTATGTCAATATAAATGACAAGTCATGTTTACAGAGTTCGTTCAATATTAAAATATACATACATTCTTTGAATATTGTAAGTCTTTTTTTAAAAATAAGTGTGCAGTAAAATGACAAAAAAATAAAATAGATATTAAAATAGAATATTAAATACTTTTTCCGAGTGCATATTTAGATTTTCTAGGAGAAATGTTGAAAAACCAAACAAAGAATTTTTTCTTAAGAAATAAGTAGAATATTTTCAGAATACGATATTTTTCAGTTTGAATACACTCAAAAAAAATGAACTAGAATTTAGAAAAATTAACTTATTTGGAGGATAAATTGTAATGAAAATGGCGACAAAGACATTTTATACCAATATTTAATAAAATTTTCCTTGAAATTAAGAAACAAATTTTACTTAAAATTTGGTAAAAATTTCTAAATTATAGAAAAATTTTACTACTGAGAAGTAAATATTTATTAGAAAACAGTAAAATTTCCTGCCAATTAGTTCATACATCATCTTAAATTTTACTGTAAGATAGGAAATGTTTTCTTGGTTTTAAGAAATTTTTTTTTTTATTTAAGTTCATTAGATAATTTTTTTTTACTAAAAACTAGGACTTAACTCCCTAAAAATAAAAAAAAAATATATTCTAACATCAAGTTAAATAGCACTTCTTTTAAGTAAAAATTATCCATAAATTTGATAAAAATATTCCAATAAACATGAATTTGAAAGTACACTCTTACACTCTTTGTGTAAGTATTTTCCCACTTTCGGAAGACTTCCGCTTTGTGGGGACACTACTCTTAACAAGCTTTTTGCTCTATATTTTTATCTTTAAATTAAATTGAATTATACTAAACTCATGTATTTAAAATATAAATTAAATTTGATTCGCAAAAAGGTAAACACATTAAAAACAAATGTACTGCAGGATATCCTGAAACGTAATAAATTGTGACTAAGTCAGATACTTTTCGTAGTTAATTAGAGGTTCTGCTTAAGAGAACTACAAAAAAGGGCGCCCTATGTGACATACGGCATTTATGCTAAGGAATACTGAGGGTCCTTTGTCTTCTTAAATTAACTAATTTAAGGAAATATTTGCAAAAATAAATTTTTTTAATATTATTGGAAAATAAAAAAGATCATAAGCTTATTTTATGACTCTTTTTAGCTTAAGCTTTAATTGACATGTAAAAATTGTAACTTTTTTTATTATTAAGTGAAAAAAATAGGTTTAGTGCCTTCTATAAACAGAAAGTTTAATAGGTGCAACGTTAATTATAGTAGGGCCATTATGCTCTAATGTATAAAATGTGCCTGTGATATTTTGTATTGTAGTCAACAAACAAATTTATTACATTAAAGCTCAAATTTGAAATTTTTTACCTTTTGCTAAAAAAAATTTAAAATATATTTTAAGCTATTTTAAGTTCAATATTAAAGACTGTTAAGATTAGAGATGAACATGTAGCTATTTTTAACCCACACTCACGCACTATCACGACGCATGATTGTAAGATAAGATAAGTTTTTTTTATTAGATACTTGAATTTGTATCATTTAAAAACATTATTTCTTTAAAATTAGAAAAACTAACTAGTTTGTTTTTAACTGATTGTTTTTCTGGAAAAAAAATATTAAAAATAAGTTAAACATTTTTTAACAAAAAAAAATCCTATGGTTATTATTTCTCAAAAATGAGAAAACATTTACGTGAAAAAAAAATATTTTATTAAAATTTTTAACTAAGTTGCATGAAAATATTCCTTAGAAATAGTTCATCAGTTTCTAAGATTAAATAAATTTTTATTATAACATACACTCACAATATAATTTCCTTAAAAACAACTTAAAATACATATTAAATTAATCAAAAATACAATCAAAAATAGGACTACTGATTTTTCATTATATTCAGCCCATTTTTTTGTTTATTTTCAATCATTGTCTTATAATCAGCAAAAGTAGTAAAAACAATTGAAAGTCGTTTCAAATAACCAAAAAGTTAGAAAAAACTACTTTTTTGGTTTGTTTTTCAAATTGAAAGTTTTTTTTATTTATATGTAATTACAAAACACAACACACAGATGTATATATATTTATTGGTTTTGTGTGTATGTATATTTGAATAATTTCTTGTAAATTTTATTGAAATAATTTTGTATATATACAAACTATTTTGGTAAAAAAACAAAAAAGAATTATATGAATTTAAAATTTTAGAAACACAAAATATCAACTCCTACTGAATGTCTGTAAATTTTTATAGTTTTTTTTTTTGAATGACTGATTTAAATAGTTAAAAAATATATTTATCTAAATTTCAATTGATTCTTCATTTAAAAACAAGCTTTACGTTTTACTTTTAAAATAATCTACAGTCGGTAACGGAAAATATATTGTGAGTGTAGGAAAAAAATTATTACATTTTATCTTTAATTGCCTGAACTAATTTTTAAAAAACAATTCTTAAAAATTAGAAAGTGGTAGACTTAAAAACTGAATTTAGAAATGGCTTTCTAAAATCGCGAGGAAAAAAGTGAACGCACATTAAGTTCAAGTACTTTCTCATTTTAAGTTGGACACATTTTTTAACTAATTGGGAGTAAATTGTGTTCTAATTTTTTTTTAACTAAACTTAGTTTTACTACATTTTAGTATGCAATTTCTTAAAACCGAGATTTTTTTCTCAAAAATTGACAAATTTTTATTTAATTTACTTGTTTTTCTTTTCTTAAAATAACATAGGATTTTTTTTAATTTTAAGAAAATTTTTCTAAGTTTTAAAAAAATTTTACTTAAATTGAGGAACATTTTTAAACTATTTTAAAGGTAATTTTGGATTCATTTTTGGCTTATGTCTTTTTTTTTAGGTTAGAATTAATGTTTAGCTTTGCTTAAATATAAGATGAGTTAACAATCTAAAGAATTTGTTTGATTTGATTTAGCAATATTTTCTTAAGAATTTGCCAAATATTTATTAACTCATTACTGTTCAGTTATACGATAGGCCATAACGTGAATTCCCCGAAATTTTCAGTTTGGCCTGGAACTATAAACACATGAAAACATATTGAAAGCCGATTGTAAGTCCGTATTGTTAGATACAGGGTTTAATGTTTACTCTGTCCGCCCCAACAAAAAAAATTAAAAAAAAAACACCGGATTTGGATTCCGGACTTCCCATTTAGAATCCTTTCTTTAGGAAAGCTACCTAAATTGTTTATAAAAAATAATTCCCTCCAAAGCCTCAAAATTTTCTACAGCATAAAATTCTCTTAAAATATTAAAAAAAAAAATCCTAATATTCTGAAACTTTTTCCTCATAAAATGCCTTCAAATCAAAGATTTCTATAGCAAAAACTCTTAAAATTTTTTTTACAAACAACTTCCCAGATGGGATTATTACAAAAGTCCCATCTCTGTTTTTAAATTTTCAAGTCCATTACAGTTTGTCACATTATATATATAACCATATTTATGAGCTAGAAAAACATCAAAATGTTTTAGTAAATTTTTATGTTTACAAAACATTTAAGAGGTCATAATGTTAGCAATCTTATAGTCTATGAAAATGTTAGAGAAACTTAAACATTTAAATAAGAAAAAATAAATTGTTTAAAATTATCTTGTTGCAACATGATGAATGGTAGTGTTACAAAAGCTAAGAGATGGTGTTTAATTAAAATGTAAATTTTAGTTTACTAGAGAATACAGGGAAGTGATAAAATCAAATATAAATTTTTGGTAAAAATTTAAAATAAATTAAGGAAACTAACAGAAATTACAAGAGAAAAAGGGAAAGTGCAAAAGCGAAGAATTTTCTAATATATATATTTATATATTTAAAAATATATTTAGACAATTCTTAACAGACAATTTAATTTCTAATTGTGATAAGGATATCTAATGACTTCACATAATGCAGAAAGTTATGGGGTAGGTAATTTAATTGTCATTTACGAGTTGTCAATGTATGGCCACTGCCGTAAGACATATTTTTGGATTATGTTTTAGGCATTCCCTTTAATTGCAAACTGTTTCAATAAAGTACTACATATGGTACTACTATGCGTATGCGTGTTATATTCTAGTATTTGCAATATTAATCATACGCCACAGGGGTTTTACCACAATATTGTACATGCATTAGGGTTTCCATGAAACTCGAGTGGTTTATTGTTGTACTTACAAGGAAGGTATCACCCCCAGCTATTTTGCTGAAAATTTTGTAGTAGAAAAATAGGAGGACTAAGGACCATTTTTTTTTTTTTTTTGTATGGAAAGATTTCTGTTAAATTTATGACGTATTGGTTTTAATACAGAGCTTGATAATTCATTTTATTTTATATTATTTATTTTATGAATCTATGAATAAATTATAATCACTGCATATCAATGATTCATTTTTGACACGATTGAACAATTTGTTTTATGATTCTGTTCGTGAACGATTTTTGGTTATTTGATTTGTAAAAATTTTTTTCAATTTGATTGATTCCATGAAGAGAATCAACAAAAATCAAATTGTTCCTCTGATTTTGATATTAATTAATTAATTAAGGTTTAAATTTTGCAAATCGATTCGTTAAAAATTTAATTAGATTTAAAAATTAAATCAAGAAATCATGTTTTTAAATGTGTATCTTACAATTTAAAAAAAATTGTTAAAATTCGGATTTGTTAAAATTTGAATTCTTTTATGATGCCACCCTTTATTTCTAGAATATTTATTTTTAATTTTAAGCAAACAAAATCTGCGAAAAATCATTTACGAGAAAAGGAAAATTTGATAATTTAACAATTTGTTAAGGATTTTTAGGTATTACAACTTTGAAAATGGGACTTGAGAACAAACTTTTTAGTCGCAGGCTACGCATGCACCGGGGATGATAAAGTTGGTACCATAGTATTTTTTTTTTTTTTTTTTTGGTACTATGGGAATCTCAAAAGTACAATGGTACTCCTATGAACTATTTGGTACAAAGCAGGGACCGTAACTGTTATGACTTTTATCAAAAAAATCAAGAAATAAGAGTAATTTTTGATTTTTATATTTTTAGATAGAAAATAAGAGTTAATTTTGATTTTTATATTTTTAAATGAAAAATAAAAGTTATTTTTGATTTTTATATTTTTAAATGAAAAATAAAAGTTATTTTTTAATTTTTATATTTTTATATCAAAAATAAAAGTTATTTTTGATTTTTATATTTTTATATCAAAGCTTATTTGGAAATAGACAATTACAAAGAAAAGCGTTTCGATACTTCTGCTAATTTATTGGAATATTGGGAGAGCAAAAAATTTGTCTTTCCATGGCTTCGAAAATTTGCTTTAATTGTTCATTCTGTACCTGCCACTCAAGTCAGTGTAGAAAGGTCATTTTCAGCACTCAGATTAATATTGGGAGATTTGAGATATAATTTATCTGAGGAACATTTAAAATCAATTATGATGGTAAAATTGAACACCTGAAAACGACCTCTTAACACTGACTTGAATGGCAGCCAAAACTTATAAGCTATTTCTATGCATTCATGTTTTTATAGCTGATAATGGATAAGTCACATAATATATTATACTCATATAGAAATTAGATTGAAGCAGCATATTATAATACATACGGCATCAACAAATAAATAAGAGTTTTGAATTGATTTTTATTATTGATATAAAAATATAAAAATCAAAAATAACTTTTATTTTTCATTTAAAAATATAAAAATCAAAAATAACTTTTATTTTTTATTTAAAAATATAAAAATCAAAAATAACTTTTATTTTTCATTTAAAAAAATAAAAATCAAAAATAACTCTTATTTTTGATTGTTAAAATAAAAATCAAAAATTTAAAAATCATGCAATATGTTGGATGCATTTCGCCTAAAAATCATGATGGTGTAATTAGAAGTTTTCTACGATGTTCATTTATGTATGATTTATTTCTTCAAAAATTGAAAAATAAGTATTTAAAAAAATTGTATGCGTTGAGGTTAAAAAAAATATTGAAAAATTGATTAAAATTTTAATTGATTTGAATCTAGAATTTCAAAAAAAAAAATTTATTTAAATTTTAATTGATTTGATGCTGAAATTTAAATTAAAAATTTGTTTACAATTTTAATTAATTTTTGGTTAGAACTTTAATTAAACTAATAATTGATATAATTAAAAACTAATTGAAAATGTTGAAAATTTTTGATTAAAAATTTAATTTAAATGAATACAAAAAAAAATTAAAAATTTCAATTATTTTTAACAAAAAAAAATTAATTCATATAACAAATTATTTTTTTGGTCCAACTTCAATTAAATTTTTAATTGTATTTACAAATATTTTAATTGAAACTCGATTTTAGTTTTTTTCAGTGTATATGTCTGCGGAAACAAATAACACAATTTACTACTTAGAAATTGCACAAAAATACACCGATTTTACTTATTTTCAATGCCCAACTACCCAGTAGTATGTCTCCTCTTAGCATACACAGACAAAAGTATCACAAAATTTAAAGTATTTAAAAATATTTGCTAAAATTCCAATTCGATTTCAACAAATTTTTTGTTTGAAATGTTTGTAAATTGTTATTTTTTATATAAAAATTCTTTGCAAATAAAATTTAATTAAAAAAAAAAAAATAACAAAAAATTGGCAAAAAAAATACCTTTTACCCCACCCTTCTACCACTTATGCGATTGCGCCACTAAAAAATTGGTGTAGGCTAGTTTTCTATCCTCTATCACATATCTAAGTTTCAACAAAATCCTTGGGTAATGTCAGGGATAACTTTCTTGTAAGTCTAAAGTTTGTATGTTTAAGGTACAGGCAAAGTCGTATAATTCGGAATTTTTTTATAGCTTCACTGTGCTTTAATTTCTTAAAATATAAGTAAAAGCATTAAATTACTTTTGCCGCCGTATTTCTGCTTTAAATTCACAGAGAAAACAGATTCATTGTAACAACCGAATTTCCTGCCAACTGAATGGTTTGATAAAAGCGACCGAAATATATGTTTGTCGCCATCGAAATTCGGTTAATGAACAGAATATCGGTTGAAAGCAAATAATTTAATTGTGTCAGGAAAAAGTTTGGTTGGAACAACTAAATAAATCGGTTGCTGCAACCAAAATTTTCAGTTGGCCAGAAATTGTGTTGTTGTCACTATGGATCTGTTTTCTCTGTGTAATATATAAAAAAAATTAAATGAAAAATCATATATAGATGGAAAAACTAATTTTGAGGTGAACAACTTTATTAGATGTGAAAAAATTTGTGGTTAAAAAATTTTTTGAGGTGAAAAAAAATTAGTTTTAGGTGAAAAAAAAATTTAATATGAAACAGTTTTTGAGGTGAAAATAGTTTTTTTTTGTGAAAATAAATTTTTGAGTTAAAAAAAAATTTTTTGAGGTGAATAAAATTTTTAAGGTGAACAAAATTTTTAAGTAAATCTTAAATATCATTCACTCTTAGGTGTCTAGAGAAAAAATATAACAAGATCTAAAGCGGAATTTTCATTGGCACCCTAATGTAGTCTTACAGTAAAACCCAGTTAAGACGAGAGGGGGCCAGAAATAATTTTGTTCTACAAAAAAAATAATGTTAAAAACTATCCGAGAAAAAAAATATAATCTGACACAATATTTAATCATACCCAATTTGATATTCTTAAATATCTGCTCTAAGATCTAGCTGATTTTATTTGATCAGATTTTATTACAATCTAAATTAATCTAAAAAATATTGGATTCCTATTAACAAATGTCTTTTTTATATAAAAATTGTTGCAAAAAAGTCGGAATTTAAAATTTAGTTTGTATTTTTCTATTACTCGTCTTAAACAAGTTTTACTGTTTGGGGAAAATTGTTACAAAATTTTTAATAAATTAAAGTAGTATGTAACAGATAAAAGTTGATATTGTTCTGTATGTTGTTTTAAATTTAATATAACTAACGATCGTATATTTTTTTGGACCAAAAACAGTACATTTCACTAAAATTTTTTAAAAAAGCAGTGAATCGATTTTGAAAAACAGTACTTTTCACAGTATATATTTTATTCAATGTATAAAAAAATTAACAATCATTTCCATCAAAATCAGCTTTTGTGGTTGTTTTGTATTTGTCGTTTGAAGCAATTTGAATAAGCAATGCCGGCTTTGTTTTGAGGTAATTATAGAAATCAACGCATTTGTACTTCAAATTACATTTGACGGCCAGAATCGCCTTCAATGTTTGCACATCTAATCGGGTTTTTTCTGACGTCCAAGTTTTGTTCACTGCAGAAAAGATTCGTTCCACTGATGCTTCAGTGGCTCGAACGGTGCTGTCCATAAATGACGCATTTTAAGTATTTCTTTGAGCTCATTAAAACAGTGTGCAACTTCGATTGCAGTGACATCATCACCTTCAATTTTCAGCACATATTTAACGAATAATTCAGCCTGATGCAAGAAAAATAAATTAGAAAGAGAAGAGGAAAATTCTATATAATTAGAGAAATTAAATTGGCACCCCCCATTGAAATTTTTTACCTGCTCCGAGAGCCAAAAATCGTGTTTTTGCATATCAGAGCAGCCTGTTATGTTCCCCTTCTGCTTCTTCACAAAAATCTTTCACTGCTGTCATGCGTACAGTGGTAGAAGTGAGAATATGTTTTAACAACAACCTACTCTACGTCGAATGGTATTTCATCACATGCGAATTTCAATGCATTGTGTGTTATGTGAGCGGCACAGCCGATGCCGACCAAATGTGGAAGCCACTGTTTCAATCGGTGATATACATTATTCTTTCCGCCACGAGTTTCTCCAACAAAATTAACTTTTGCATTATCGCCACAGAAGCAGACGATTTTCTTCCTCAGATCGCAGTCACTGGCAGTAGACGTTATTAGATCGGATGTTAAGGTGGAATTTTCACCAGCTTCTTCGGTTAAATTCAAAACTTTAACGCGTACTCCGACAGTAGGGATAAAATATCGAACGAGCACAGGAAAAAGTTTGATATTCCCATGGTTTGATGCATCTGTGTAGATCGACACATTACTACAGTCTTTTAAATCTTCTTTAAGCAATTGTTGGGCGTGCGGCGCGAAAACATTGGTGACTATTGCTTGACATGCTTATTTTTGAAGTAAACAATATTATTGCATGAATTCGCTGTTCGTCGTTTTTATTTCTATTATGTATCGAAAAACAGTATTTTGAGGGAGAAAAGCAGTACGCAGTTTTTGATGTCGAAAAACAGTATAATACTGCGAAAAACAGTACAGATATGAGCATTAAATATAACTCATACGTCCAGTTGTACTTTTATACAAAATTAATATTAATCATACGCCACAGTGTTGTAAATTCAATAACAATACAACATTTCTTTATAAACACTGACAATTGTACATACAACAATTACATACAACTTTGTTAAATACCATTCACAGTATAACTTTTATTGAAAAAAACTCTTACATTTTTATATTTTTTCCAGTTTTGTGAAAGTAATTCAATTTTGGCAACATAGTTTAACATAATTACTTTTTCAATGCATTGTTGGCTTAACTATCAGTTTAATTTGTTGAAAAAAAAAACAATTAAGTTTTTATAGTTAAAACAGAACAATTTGCAACAACTGTTTGTTACATTACAAATACCTGAACAGGTGTATACGAATTTTATATTAAAGGGGAGAATAAATGGATTAATAAAAGAAATAATGTCCATTTACAAAAGAAAATATTTAATTAAAATAATATTGTAATTTAAAGAAAGTATGGCAATTTTGAAGACTGAATAGTTATAATATAGGGGAAAATTTGGTTCAAAATCGAAATGTTAAGAATAATCTGAAATCATAAATTTTCAAAGAAAACTGGTAAATGCTCGAAGGATGGGAGGTATAAAGCTCCTTGCTTCCACTTTAAATTTTCCTATCTCCTAAATTAGTCCCACGATGTTTTTAAAAATAGTTTTATGTTAAAGTTAAAGTATTAATTTTTTTTTTTGCGCTGAATTTTTTCGATAACTCTTAAGTTCGAACCATGTTTAGGCGCCATTTATCCAATTTTTATATAAGAATTATTATAGTTTTTTATAACTTTATTTGACAAAATATCTTGTCACCATAAATATATTTTTTTGTAACAAATTCTTTTAAACACTAAAATAAATTAAAAATATTTAATCGTTTCCATATTCCATAAATCATTTTCAATTTCTTTATAAAACACCCTAATAAAAATCACATGTTTGCCATAAATTTTTAGAAAAAAAACAAACAAAAAGATGTTAGATTTTAAAACCAACACTTAAAATAAGATGTTACTTTATTTTATTTACTAAAAATTATAACTTTGCCATCAACATTTTTATGTATTTTTTTTTTTTTTTTTTTTGTATCCTCAATATAAATTCAAAAAATATATGTACTTTGTTTTGTAAATATTGTCTCATAAATGACACATTTTTTGTTTCACATAAGTGTGTTTATTTTAGCAACAATCAAAACAAAAGTAATAAAATACGCTCATCAAAAAAACTTGTTGACTTAAGTGCGTTTGAAATATAAACGCAACATCTATAAATTGTGGCCAAGCAAATTGAAAGCCATAAAAAACAAAAGCTTTTGTTAAAGTATAATGATGAGTTTTCTTTTTTTTTTTTTTCTTTTTGAAAAAATATACAACAACACTTGAGAGGAAATGAAAAACGGATCTTGGCCATTAAAATATGACAAATATGAAAATATTAAATATATATTAAAATGTGTAAAAGATGGAGTGGACTTAACAAAGACAGTATGACATTAGTTTACAGATATTAAGAAATATATAATTAATCAAAAAATTTCATCCTTCAACCAAATGTTAATAATCTGATTTTCAAAAGGACAAATATTATAAGTACGCTATTTTTTCTAAAGAATAATTATCTCGGAATTCGATATACCCGCGTGGAAAATGTGGTTCTATTAATGATTTCGAATCCAAGTTAAAGAAACATTTTTTGATTTTTTTGATTTCCCATCTAAAAATCGAAATATATATGAGCATACATGATCATATATGGGCCTGTATATGATCATACATGGGCATACATGGTCATATACGTCCATACATTGTTCAATATATGACGATACATGATCTCATATATGATCATATATCTTCGGATCCAAAATTTGAGGGTATATGGACGTATATGATCATATACGAGCATACATGAATAATATATAAAAATGTATGATAATATATGCACATATATCACCATATACCCTCAAATTTCGGATCCGAAGATATATGGTCATATATGAGATCATGAATGGACGTATATGACCATGTATGCCCATGTATGATCATATACAAGCCCCTGTATGATCATTTATGTTCATATATATTTCGATTTTTACATGGGTTATCATTTCTTTTCTTATTTTTTTTTTCTTAAATTAAATATACATAAATGCCTAGAAATTTTTTTATAGGATATAAGGGATAATTAGGTTATAATAATCTAGTTAAAAATTAAAATCAAAAATTACCCATATTTTATTATTTTTTAAGGAACCACACATGCGAATGTGCATCCGCTAATAGCAGCATTTTTTATAACAACAACAACCACAAAAATGCGAAATTTAACATATTAAAAACCTATCAGCGAATGCATATTCAAAATCCTTTTTCATCGCTACCACATGTTTCTATGATTCCTTACGAATAAATTTAAACCTTCTAGATAGTATTTAAAAAAAGTCAGTCTATTTTGATTCTCTATAACATATCTGAGTTTCATTTAAATTCCCTTGTTAAACTAACCTTTTTGTAAAATAAGCGACTCTGAATTACTTCCTGATTCTATTTAAAGATGCCAGACCGTCTGTCTGTCTGTCCATGTCTTCATGTAAAATTTGTAATCACGCTACAGCTTGCAAATATAAAGATATTTAGATTAAATTTGGGTACATAAATTTAAATTGAGCGCCCCGGTAGGCTAGCTTATCAGTGCAGAGGTCGCGGGTTCGGTTCCCACCAGAGGCTCTGGTCTGTTTTCGCTACAACGAGCCGATAGCCTTTGTTGCTAGTGCTCGATTAGGGTATTAAGATATAATTTGTAATTATATGATTCAGGCATTGAGGCATACAAAACCGTATATATCTGGTTGAAGTTTCTCTAAATTTACAAGAAATCGGATCAAATTCCGACGTAGACCCCATATAAACCACCTTTCCGATATATGCTTAAATACACTTTCTAACACTGAGAATATTATGTAGTTAACTGTTTGTTGTTTAATAAAAAAGTTTTCCGTTCCATTTAAAAATAAAAAAACATACATTTATCTATATCAATATTAACTTTTTTATACATTTATTCGAAATAATTTACTATCATTTACCGATTTTTTTCAGTTTCATTTATTTTTTCATTTGTTTGAAATTGAATAAAAATTTACCCACAAAACGGAAACTTGTGGTTTATTTGTGTCCGTAACATTTATTACAAATTTAAATTTTGTTTGCTGTCTGTTTCAAAAAAAAATATTCAATAAACTTCAATTTGTTTTTTTATTTAAATTGGTAGTATATATACAAAATTTTTCAATACAATTTACAAGAACTTCATAAACACACATACATATACAAATACATTCACACAAAAAGTGTTTATAGCTTCATATGCATACATACATTTTGTATTGTACGAGTATATTAAAAAAAAAACAAAAAAATACAAAAAAGGAAATAATTTCAAATAAATGAAAAAAACATTTATTTTTCAAGGATTGGTGGGTAAAATTTTGACATTTATTTTAACTGATTATATCAGTTGTTTCTTACGGATGTGTCAGTTGATTAATCAACATTTAAAAATAAATAACAAATGGCATTTAATTTAAATGAAAATTAAGTATACCGGTTTTTAAATGAATTATCATTTCTTTTAAATGATATTTTCAGTTATTTTAACTTACAAACTTTTTTAAGTGAAGATCCATTTAGATTTTTTTTTTCTCTTAATCTTTTGCCCTGACTATAAACCATAAATGGTCTCCGGAAATAGATTTGGCTCGAAACATACGCCTATTTTGAGGCCAATGATAAATCGTTCTACAAGAAAGGTATTGAAATATTAGAGAGCGTTGGAATGATTGTAAGTTAAAGCAGTGCCGTAGCAGTTTCAGGTCTCTAATATTAGGTCCGCATTAATCCATCCACAAAAAAATTAAAAAAAATAAAGGCGAAAATATTAGGGAGCTGAAAAAATAATTTAGTCGTGATTTTTTTTTATTTGAAAACAATTTTGTGGTGAAAAAAATGATTGTGGTGAAAAAAATTTTTGAGGTGAAAAAAGTTTTAGTGGTGAAAAAAATATTTGAGGTGAAAAAAATATTTGAGGTGAAAAAAATATTTGAGCTGAAAAAAATATTTGAGGTGAAAAAAATTTTAAGGTGAAAACAAATTTTTGTGGTGAAAAAAAATTTCCGTCACAAAAAGTTTTTTTAAGGTGAATACAAAATATTATTTACTAAAAATGTTTTTGCTTAACTTAATATAATTTAAGCAAAGCTTCCGAATTCCTTGCCAACTGAATAATTTGGTTGAAGCAACTGAATTATTTGGTTGTGGTAATCAAATATAGGGTTCACCAAATAACTTTTTTTTTTAAAAATGCTATAAAAAAAACTACTGAATATTTTCTCAAATTTCTTTTTTTATTTGAAAGTACAATCCTTCCGGTTAATAATGGAAAAATTTCATTCAAATGGCTGCCTCGGCTGGCCATGCAGTAGCCTACACGATCGGTCCAATTTTTAAGCACATTATCGATTCTGTGCAGCTGTATTTTACCAATGGCTTCACGAATATTGTCCTTTAAAGCGTCAATTGGCACGTAGCGCCGTCCTGTTGAAACCAAGTTGTTGCCAATATCCTCCTTTTCAATTTTTGTAAACAAAAATTCGTTCAACATGGCCCGATAACGATCGCCATTGACTTTAACGGCCAGCCGAGGCAGCCATTTGAATGAAATTATTTTGCATTATTAACCGGAAGGATTTTACTTTGAAATAAAAAATTTCAGAAAATATTTATTAGTTTTTTTTTATAGCATTTAAAAAAAAAAGTTATTTGGCAGACCCTATATATCCTGAAAAAATAAAAATGTACTATATTCCCTTCAAATCAGATATAATCATATAAAATCAGATATATTCATAACCGATTACACATAATTTTATGTCCTGGATATAGACAAAAATATTTGATACAATTGTATCACATTTTATCTAATTTGATATAGTTAGATGTATTTCAGGGACCTTATTTAAGATATTAACCAATTAAAAATAACACATTGGATGGAAAATCCGTATGATGACACATAAGTGGTGCCGCTAATGAAAAATCCATATGAATTTTTGGAACTAACAACCTTCAGATGATACCTGTCAAAATGTATGGACAATTATTCGTTCATTATTCAACAAGTTGTAGCTGTTTTAGTGACGCTACTTTGGCGAATTTAAAATGGGTTGTTGATTTATCATTGCCTTTTAATGGGGGGAAACACCATTCAAGCCAAAGCTTGGCCTTGATAAGTGTTACTCGGCCTCTGCTCCATCGAGACAAATAGTAGAAAAGTGGTTTGCAGACTTTAAACGTGGTAGTATAAATACCGATGACGACGAATGCTCTGGTCAAAAGATACCCGTGATACCCGGAAAACATAAAAAAGGTTAGAAAATTGTTTTGACAAACCTTCCTTGAAGTGAAGTTGTAGGAGATAGCTGATACCTTAAAGATATCGGAGGAGCGTGTGGGCTTTATTTTGCCTGGGAAAGCATTATTTTAATTGGGTGCCACGTTTGGTCAAAGTCCACCTAAAACAACAACGTGTCGATAATTCCAAATGATGTCCAAATTACACGAATTATACTTTCAATTGCTTCCGCACCCACCGTATTCCCCAGATTTGACTCCCAGCGATTTTTACATGTTTGCAGACCTCTAAAAACTGTTCGCTGGAAAGAGATTTGATTCGAATGATGAGGTGATTGCCAAAACAGAGTCCTATTTTAAGGCCAAAAATAAATCTATTCTATAAATTCTATAAATAAGGGTATCGAAATATTAGAAAGGCATTGAAGTGACTGTAACGCTCTTGAAGAAGACTATGTTGATAAATAAAATCAAATTTTGGAAAAAAAAATATGTTTGTTTTATTGGTTATCCTACGGACTTTTTAGACGATGTGTTATAAAGGCTGGTTAAATTTTAAGGCCGATGTGGAATGGTAACCACACCTAAACGTCAAGTTTTTTCTGCATTTAATTTGACATTTCCCAAGACTAACTCAATTTGAACCATGGAAAGATACACAATCGAGCAACGCGTTAAAGTTAGTCAGGCTTATTATGAAAATGGGCGTTCAATTCAAAATGCATTTCGTGCACTTCGTGATTTTTTTTTTTTTGGTCAGCATAATCGACCAAATGTGTCCACAATCGGGAGAATTGTGGGCAAATTTCAGCAAACCGGATCTGTGAAAACACCTGTACATGCTGGCCCAGTTCGTTCTGCGGAAAACATTGCTGTTGTTCGCGATAGTGTGTCATGAGGAATGGTGTTCGCTATAGCGATAACGAACTTATTGTGGAATTGAGGATATGACCCTGGACGGTATGTGGTTTCAACAGGACGGTGCTACTTGCCACACAGCTAACGAAACAATGGCTCTTTTGTGCGACAAATTTAATGGCCGTGTTATCTCACGTGGTGGCGATGTCAATTGGCCGCCAAGATCATGTGATTTGATACCGTTGGACTTCTTTCTTTGGGGTTATTGGAAAGAAAAGGTTTACGTTGATAAGCCAGCAACAATTCAAGAGCTAAAGGATGAGATAATTCGGTACATTAGCGGCATAGAACCTCAATTGTGCCTCAGCGTCATCGAAAATTTAGACCATCGGATGGAAGTGTGCCGCCAAGGTCGCGGCGGCCATTTGGCCGATATTTTGTTACAAACATAATTGAAGCTCACCATATTATCATAATAAAAACAAATGAAAAAAATTTCCTGAATAATTTGTGTTTTATTCAAAATCAATATCGTCCCTTAAAATTTAACCATCCTTTTTATGGAAACATTTCATATGAGAAATATAACTTTGCAAACCAGCAATTTAACAAAGTGTAGCATATATTTAGGCTTCGTGGCTGTTGGCTGTACAAAGCCTTAACATTAAGCTCGCATGCAGATATATCGAACTCGGCTGCAATTATCATGCCACTGACGTCCCCTCTAATGTGCGTAGGAGTTTTTTGAATATCTATAAAATATTTCATATTTTTGTAATTTTTACATTTTTTTTTTAAATTTTGTTCAGGGTTCTAAAATATTTCCGCACATCAGTCACTCACAGTATTTATCTATATTAAGTTGATTGCAAACTAATGTACTGTGCACTTTGCTATATGTTCGCGGTGTTCAAGACTGTAAACAGCACCTATAGTTGAAGAAACACTAAATATGAAGCAAGAACATTTCAATAAAATTCAATATTAGTATTGTGATACACTCGATTTTGAACGACATCAACAAAAAACAAGTAAAAAATGGCTAAATTCGGCTGTGCCGAATCTTTGAATACCCTCCACCAATATCCTAAAAAGATGTTCTCTACTGTTTTTGATACAAATAATATAAGAAAACTTTTGAAGTAAAATTATGTAGGTGAAAAACTTTTTGAACG
Source organism: Eustalomyia histrio (assembly GCA_949748255.1). Classification (NCBI taxonomy): domain Eukaryota; kingdom Metazoa; phylum Arthropoda; class Insecta; order Diptera; family Anthomyiidae; genus Eustalomyia; species Eustalomyia histrio. The sequence goes on from OX456525.1 coordinate 140,147,326, forward strand.
TGAAAAGAACTTTTTTGGAAGAAAAAAAATTTAGAGGTGAAAAAAAATTTTTGAGGTGAAAAAAAAATTTAGTGGTGAAAAAATGTTTTAGGTGTATACAAAATATTTACTGCTAAGCGACTGGTGAAAAAATATGAGAAAATATGTTATGCACCAGTCGCTACTATGAAATTGTACAAAATTTGTATGGGCAACTTAGCAACTTTACATTTTCACCAGTTTTTTTAAACATGGACTGCACAAAAAAAATAATTTAAAGCATAGTTTTTGTCAAATACTCAATTTAGTTCCGGCTGATGGGGACTAGCTCTGCAGCTGAATATGCCTAATGGAGAGAATGTACTTTCTGATGCGCAACGTATTGATAAATAATTGCAACGAATATTCTTTCTTTAAAAAAGTGTGTTTGTCTAATAGAGAGAATACAGCAAAGAAATTAATTTGTTAAAGAAAGAACATGAGTTGTAACTATTTGTCAATAGATGGCCCATCAGAAGGTGCATTCTCTCCATTAGCCATATTTTGCTGCAGAGCTAGTCTTCATTAGCCATATTGTGCTACAATATGCAGTAGAGTATTATTTATTTTCTATTTTCTTCGTAACATAAATGAATATTTGCCAAAAACTATGAAAAATATATGTTTTATGTGCATATTATACCTTAATTTTTTTAAATCAATATTCATTTAGATGTTTAAGAGCACAAAATTGCACTTTATTCATGTGTATTTTTTTATGAAAGAAAACATTAACATAAATATACATTTGCCAATCCCTCAATTCTCAAAAATACAAATGGAATAAAAAAATACTATTTTATTACGTCAAACATTTGAAAATTTGACTTTAAAATTATGTAATAAGTCTACTAGTAACATCTTAATGCATTAGAATTTGACGTTTGTAGTTAATTTAATATTTTTAGTAAATAAATTAATTGAAAGCCTAATCCAAGGCTATATCGCCATGAGGTGCTACCTATTCAAAAGTAGCGGCACTAAAGCAATTATGCAATTTGCTCTTTTTTTATATATCAATTTCTTTGGACCTAGCCATTGGGCAGGGTATTGTTTGAGTTAATTCAGCGATACCTATTCAAAAGTAGCGGCACTAAAGCAATTATGTATTTTGCTCTTTCTTTAGATATAAATGTCTTTGGTTACAAAAACAAAAAAAAAAAAACATTTTATAGATTGAAACGAAAAACCAACAAAGCTTAACAGAAAAACCCAATCAGGTTTACTATATCTCCTATAGTAGCCAAAGAATTGGAGATATTTTAAATAAAAAATTCTAAGAAAATGCATCGGAAAAAATTATGAAAATTTCATAAAACGATTTTTAAATAGTTACGTATATGAAAATGTCGATGTTCTACCCTTGTGTAGGTACGCCATGTCGTTGCAAGCCAGATTTGTTGAGAAACGAGAAAAACACCTCTAGACGAGAAAAACTCCTCTTGACCTTACCTCATTCTATATGAGCCCAGCCTCCAGCAATCATAGGGGCTGAATATGATATACGTATATACTAAATTTTGGATGAACTGTAATATGAATATGTTTTGTCAATTTATGTAACAGAACTTTTGTTATTTAGTTTTAGTAATGTTATTTACAGAGGTCTGCTCTGTTAGCGACTTTAACAATGTTGCTTTTTACGATAATTTAGTTTTTACAGTAACACACATAGCTCTAAGAATGTTATAGTTCTCATAGTATGTAAGACAATACATGTAATCGGACAAGAAGAAGACTTAATACCATTTTTACTTACTTAACAGAAAAAAATAGATACAGAAAAATTGTACAAATTTGTATGGAAAATTTAGAGGTACCTTCACATTTTCGCTCATAACTTTTGAACCGCTAAATCGATTTCGCTCATTTTAAATACCAAACTGCTCGGGAGGATGTTCAATAATCTGGGTAAAAATAGGCACCCCCGCTTGCGTCTTCGCGTCGTGATCGCCATTTCAACAGACAGACAGACAGACGGGCATCGCTAAATCGACTTAAAATTGCATAAGGATCACGAATATATATACTTTATGGGGTCTTAAACCTATATTTCGACATATTACAAACGGAATGACAAACTGATATATACCCTCACCATATATGGTGGAGGGTACACTCAGAAAAAAAAGTTAGTAGAAAAATTTGTAAACAGTTTTCAATCCCACTCTACTATTTTTGTACTGATTTTTAATAAAAAAATATTATTTAGCAAATCTTTTTGCTATTTACATTTTACAAATTACAGAATTTTTACAGAATATTTACAAATTTTTGTTGCTAATTTCAGAAATCATTTTACAAATTTTTGAAAACCGATTTGCTAAAATTAGCAAAAAAAATTACTTATTTTAAAAAAGTGGATATTAAAGGAAATGTTATTTCTAATTAAAACTTACACCTACAAACTTAAATTACCTTAAAATGCTACATAGATTAAAAAAGGGATCGGAAGTGAATATACCGACTCATGTCTGAAAATGGGACATCCACTTAAAACAGCACTAAAAAGTTTTTTTTAGTTCTAAAAATCAGCCCTAAAAACAATTAGAATTTGACCTTAAAAGTAAAAAAAATTACCAAAATATTTTTCAAAACAGAAATTACCAAATTAAAACAAAATGATTAATTCGTTTTTTTTAAAATATATTCAAAATTTTTGAAACTCGATAAGAAAAATAAATTCAAAGCTTTTTACTAATATTAATAAAATTTAGTAATTTTTTTTGCTGATTTTAGCAAACAGATTTTAAATTCCACTTTACAAAAAGTCAACTAAAATTTAGTAGCGGGTACTAATTTTTCTACTAATTTCATTATACTACACGTCAGCAGACATGTGTTGCTAAGATTAGCAAAAAATACCGCTGGGCTCGAATTAGCAGAATTTCCCGTAATAACAGCAAAATTTTCAGTTGCCATTACAGACTTTTTTTGGTGAGTGTATAAAAACTCCCCGAACACAAGATGATGAAAAGAGTTAACAAAATCTAGGACAAAAGAAAAATAATATCAAAATATTCAACAATAACATCTTTTAAAAATGTGCTTAAGAACATTTTGAAGGAATTAATAGTAGAAGATGTGGAGAGAACTCATACCTACGAAGAGTTTAAAGCGATACCCTATCTGTCACTTTGTGGTATTGGGAAACAAAGTTGAAAGCCTTACTGTTTCTTAATAGACTATGAACTTGATCTGTGCAATTACTATTCAAAACAGAATTATTCCTTACTTTAAAACATTTCCAATATAAAAAATACTTTGAAAGTATTTTATTCAACACAAAACAATCCTTAACAATTAATGTCAATGGTTTGTAATATCTTTTTGTGCCACGACAATCTACGAACTAGACTTTATTATTACATACAACAAGAGTATTTTCGTTTACTATAGTTTTTAAGAAGCCTACAAAATTCTATGCCATTTGCCGATTTAAGAACAAGTACTGGTACTAACTGACCTGTACAATTAAATTTGTTTTTTTTTTTTTTTTGGGTAAAATGTACTTGAAAATATTTTGTGTTTTGTAAAAAAAAAATGGAAAAAGCAATTGGAAGAGATATACTACAAATGAGTCTTGTGTTATGCATCGTTAACAGCAATTCGTTTATATTCAATTGAGAATGGTCGTTTGTATATTTCCTATTTTTTTAAATCTTATTTCCAATTTTTTTTTTTATATATATTATTTTTATGGTATTCATTTTTAATATATTTTATCTTTTACAAAAGGATAACCAATTAAAAATAAAAGTATTTGTTCTAGGCTTTTCATATCTCTTATCATTTAAAGCTAAAAAAAAAACAAATTCTTTTACATGCTCTAAGGATTTAAGTACATGCACGTACTTTTATGTCCTTTTAAGTTTATAATACAGCTTGGCAAAAAAATAAAAAAATAAATGCAAAAAGCGTATGAATTTAATGAATTCTTAAGGGATTCATAAATGTTTTATATTATACTTTTTTATGTTTTTTCTTTTTTGTTTTATTTTACCCAGTAATGGTAGGTTTAAAATTAAAATGATTATATTTGGGAAAATGTTGGCAAATAAAAAAAAAAAATTATATTTTTTTTAATTTATTAGAAAAGAAATAAATAGCTAAGCACTTTTTGTAGAATTTCAACAAATTTTTTCTGTATTTTTATGAAAACAAAAATCTTAATATTATTCATAAAAAGGCAGTTTCTTAAGAACACCTATACTATTTGTAGCCTACTTTTGTTTAATTAAAACCTTCAATTATTGTTGCATACTTTCAGTTGCTTTTCTTATAAAAGTAGTAACCATAGTTGAATAAACTTTTCTTGTTGTTTAACTATTCAATATAATTAACTTTTAGGTAGAATTATTCTTGTGTAACTTTATTAATAACAAAATTTTGTAGCCTACTTTTAGACTTTATTAATAACGAATTTTTGTAGCATACTTTTCGTTGCACTTTTCTAATACCAATTTTGTCTCTTCATTTTGTGTGTGTGTTTTTTTTTTTTTTTTTTTTTTTTTTTTGTTTTAGTATTCTTGTAAATTTTTGTTTTATTTAACTTTTTGTAGCTCTTTAGGCATTTATTGAGGCATATATTTTTTCGGTCTGGAAACTTATCACAATTAAAATAACATAAAAGAGTTACATAAAGTATTAAGTTAAATGTTAGACTGGCAGTTATTTAAAATGCAAATAATGGATGGATATTTAAAAATTATAACGAAGAAATCAAAGTTTTTAAATTTTGCATCAGTATAAAACCATACCTTGAGAATACTCGGTTTATCTGAGATACTATAATCTGTATTAGTTTTCTAAAACCTCCAAAAAAAAGACTATAAAAGTATTTCAAGTTAGACTTTACGATTTTGAAGAAATTTAGACCACTTGTGATTTTTGAGCCTCCTCGCAAACTCAAATATTTGAAACAGATGGAAAAAATTTTTAAATTTTTAACTAAAGAAAATTATTATTCGTCAAAGAAGAAAGTTTAATATAAAATACACAGAAATTATATATTTATTTTTTAAAACATCAATAAAAGGGAGTTGAAAATCTAGAACTAAAAACTATCTCAAACATTCATATGCAGCAATACCAAGTTTTTATATTTTAATGTTCCTTTCAATTAAAGTTTTTTTTTTTCAACAGTAGCAGTTTTTTTTAATTTTGCCCCTTTTTATGGGTTTTGGCGTTTTTTTTTTTTCGTATTTGTAGCTATTATTTTTTAATTTAAGCAATTTTATAAAACTTTAGAAATGTTTTCTTTTTTTATGGGTTTTAGCGATTTTTTCGTATTTGTAGCAATTTTTTTTTTTTTTAATTTTAGCGATTTTTCATATTTTTTATTAAAAAAATTAAGTGATTTAGCAATTTTTTTCAATTTTGGCGATTTATTTAATTCAGCGATTTTTTTCACTTTTAGCGATTTTATCAGTATTGGCCATCTTTTCATTGTAAAGATTTTTTTATATTTTTTCCAATTTAGAGTTTTTTAATTTTGGTGATTTTGTTTCAGTTTTGCCGATTTTTTTTTAATTTAAGCGATTTTTTCTAATGCTGGCGTTTTTTTTTTTTTTGTTAACTCTGTAATTCCTGACATTTAAGGGATGTTTATCCCAATCTTAATTTCAAAAATATTAAAATAAATTTGAAGTGAGTTTCAATCGAAATACTTTCCGTATAAGTGTAATATGAATAGGAGGTTATGATTAATATTGTTTTAAATTATATATAACTCATACGTAAGAGTTGCCAATGCGCCCTGAAAAATGCACTGTTTGGTGAGGTTTGTGGGCAATGAAACAAGGTACCGTGCGATGATTATTGCATAGAGAAAACAGATTCATTGTGACAACCGAATTTCTTGTCAACTGAATAGTTTGGTTGCAGCAAATGAATTATTCGGTTGTCCCAGCCAAATATTTCCCTGAATCGATTGAAATATATAGTTTCAACTGAAATTCTGTTGCATTAACCGAATTTCGGTTACCAAAACCAATTATGTCGGTGGCTCCAAGCAAGCCATTTGGTTTGACAAAAATTCGGTTGTCACAATGAATCTCTGTGTAATTTTTTTTTCCCAAAATGGAAGAATTGGATTTGATTGACATGTGGTTTCAACAAGACGTTGTCACATCCCACACGGCACGCAATACTAGAAACCTGTTGAGAGCCGAGTTTGGTAAACAATTTATCTCACGTTTTAGAGCAGTCCATTGGCCGCCATGATCATGCGATTTGACCACACTAGACTATTTTTTGTGGGGATACGTGAAGTCTCTCGGACAAATCAGTCTTATTTTCAGCCCTGGAAGTTAACATTACACCTGCCTTTGGTGATATACCAGCCAAAATGTTGGCAAAAGTATGACAAAATTGGAGCTCACAGATGGACCTACGACGTGCAACATTTACATAAAATAATCTTTAAAAAGTAAATGGCAGACATTTCACACACTTTTGCAAATTTTCTGTGTTTCAATTCAATTTTCAAAACACACATGGTTAAAAAATTACCCTTATAAACGAACCCCTAAAGTTGAATTTAAGTATTTGCTGTTATGATTAAAAATGGACAATTTGATTATTTGAAAACCAACTACAATTCTAATTTTTTGAATTTTCGTTAAGACTACCTATTTTTCATATGTTCTTACTTTCTATACCAATTTTAGTTGTAAAAAATTATAAAATTTTACATACCTGCAAAGAAAGAAAAAAAAAATTACATTAATATTTTTCATTATTGACTTAAAAATGAAATAAAACTTTTTACAGTAGTTTGAAGATAAAATTATTCAATAAATGTTAATTCATTGAGCTTTTCGGAATGAAATTCGGTTAACTTCATTAAACAAAATTTTGAACAAACTAGACCTAAAGGTTAATACTTTAAAAACTATGTCCTGTTAGATATTTAATCAACACTATCCTTAAAATACATGTCAATCAATTTATTTATCAAATTTTCAATTAATACTTAAAAAAATGCATTTGAAAATTGCTTTTAAATTTAATGTTTAAGAGGTTAAAAGGCGGAGTAAAAATGTTTTTTATGTTAAATTTTTTATGTTATTTCTAAGATGACATAAATTTAAATAGATTTTCTATGGGTGTAGGGAAGTTATGAGTTTATCCACCAAATATTTATATGTACGAAGGCAGTTCGAAATGTTCTTAGTGTAACAATGTAAAAAAAGAGTTGATTTTTAAAAGTATGTTTATTTTTCAATATAATCTCCTGCAACTTCAATACATCATTTGCAGCTGCCATTGCATCTTTATTGAAAGTAAAACGATTGCCAGCAAGGAATTTTTTTAGATTTGGAAATAGTAAGCAGTCACAGGTAGCTAAATCTGGAGAATAAGGTAAGTGTTAGAACAATTCGTACATCAATTTGTTGAATTTTGCCTTTGCTGGTGCGTTGTCTTGATGAAAATGTATTTGTTTGTGCTGTAAATCAGTTCGTTTTTCTCGAATTTTTACATTTAGTTGATCCAAAAGGTTACAAAAAATATTAGGAATTTATTGTTTAAACTTTTTGAATATAGTCGATCAATAAAATATTGTTACAATCTCAGTTAACCGTTGCCATAAGCTTACCAGCCGATTGAAATGTTTTTGCCTTCTTTGGTGCACTGCCACCAGCTTCAGTCCATTGTTTTGATTGTTCTTTTGTCTCTGGTGTGTAGTGATGGATCGATGTTTAATCAATAGTATACCGACGCAAAAAATCTACTTTATTTTGCTTAAATCGATGCAAACAAGCTTGAGAAGTTTTCAATCGAATGCGTTTTTGATCAACGGCACCCATCTTACAAAAAGATTTTTCATCTGTAATTCTTGATGCAAAATGAAATAGACTCGATCATTTGAGATACCTACGATATTACCTATTTCATGAACTTTCACTTATCGATAGTCTAAAACCATATCATGAGCTTCAATGCTTGTACGACCACTTTTAAGTTCAGCAATCCAATTTTTTATTTTTAGATATGAAGGAGCACTTTCACCGTATCATTATGAATTTCTAGTCCCCATAAAACCTTTCTCAGGTAAATATTTTATAACACTACGAATTTGTATATTTTTTTTTTTCATTATAAATAAAATTACTGAAGCGTCTTTTTTAAACAGCTGTTACTATACGAATGAGTTGCCAGATCGAAATTTAATTTAGCATGTTTTCATATGACAAATGGAAGTTTTAAAAAGTTTATCAAAATTTAAAATTTTTGAGAATACTTTTTTAAGAGGATAATCTCTTCCTACTAAGTAATGTGTTACTTTCTTTGGAAAACAGATAAAGGAGAGATGAAAGGCGGTAAAAGATGAAACAGTGCTCTTCGTCGATTGGCAACCATCTTTAGCACTTCGTACCGTATGGTTGTTTTTCCTTCGTGTTTTGGAAGGCTGCAAATGTTCAGCCAATCCCTAACAATCCTAGATACCAACTAACATTTTTACAGACTTGATCCTCCATGGTTAAAGGCAGATGCACAGAAGTTGTATACTGACGGATCCAAAACTTCTAGAGGAGTTGGAGCCGGTGTATACGGACTTAGGTGCGGAATTCATAGACCTCTGGGCACAGATTCAACTATATTTACTGCAGAAATATATGATATATATATAGCAACGACCGAACTTCTGGAAAGGAATCTTGTGAGAACAAGGATAAACTTAATGTCGGACAGCCAGGCTGTAATAAAAGCCCTGAAAAACCCCATATATCACCATAGACCGGTGCTAGAGTGCCATAAAGCCCTCAACCAACTGGCGACCAATAATAAAGTAACACTTATTTGGGTACCCGGTCACAGTGAGCATAAAGGCAATGAAAAAGCTGATGAACAAGCGAAATTGAGGTGCCCGAGTCCTCAATTTGGTTTCACGAAAAAGGACATCACATATATGATATCGGATCTGATCAATATTGAATATTGGAACAAACAGAAACCACCGAAACATTCAAAGAAGTTCTTATTATAGAATGAAATGAGGAGCAGAGAAGCCTTTTAGATGAACAGACCAAATCTAAGACTCCTATGCGAAGCACTCAGAGAACACTATCCATGTAATTACATCCTAAACAAAATGGGACATGATCGAGATACGACATGCAGATATTGTATGGAAGATGAGGAGACCATGATGCATGTAATGGCTAAATGTCCTGTCTTTGCATACCTACGATTTATCATGGAGGAACAATACAAGAAGCTGAACAAGAACATTGTACTGCTACTCAAGGCTGCACTGGAAAACAACTGAGGAAAATACTAGAGAGTGCACAATAGATCTACTTGGTCGCGGTGCTGGTGATACAGACTACTCAACCCAACTACATCATACTTCGTAACATTTTTACAGTATGACCAAGGAGATTTTAAATCAAGCTAAAGCCTTCTTGGTATGACTTTTGTAAAAGTCGTTATACGGGAGACTTGATGGCGTTCCTTTCCATTCACAGATTGTCCTGGATATTTCCAAGGCATTTGATCGTATGTTGCATAAAGAACTCGGGTCGAAGCTTATTGCTTTTGGTATTGCTGGCTAATTATCTCGATTAATATCGAGTTTTCTCAGGAATTACACAACAAGTGTTGTATAGACCTCATCTATATGAGTTTCAAATGCAGGGGTATCGCAAGGTTCCGATATTACTAATTTCCTCTTTCTGATCTTTCTAAGCGACTTCCTCTATCAAATTTATAATCAATTCTAACCTTTTTCAGATGACAGCAACATTTGTCAATAATATTCCTTCGATCTTAGGTCAAACCTTGTGGAGGATGGGACAAAAGGTAGATTGTGAAGGCCACACTTAATCAGGACTTAATAAAAATCTCTGAGTGGGATCGTGTGAATAGGGTCGACTTTAATGTGACTTAATGTTGTTTTCGAACCCTTGTTGGGCCTTAAGGAATCTGATGCTATTGATGTTCTGGGCATGAGAATTTAATGTCATTCAAATGTCTGGGGTTTCTTCATAGATGAAGGAAATACGAGGGCGGGTCAGTAAGTCCGTGACTTTTTGAAATTACCGTCTCTTAACAGGAATCTATCTGTCAGTTGGCTCCTGTAAAAATTTGAATATGCTGAGCCATTTAGTTTGTGTTTGACAGCCATTGATAGCAGCCTACCACGTCATTTGATTTGACGATTCAGGAGAAAATGGAGAATGGCACATTCCATGGTAAAAATCGATGAATTTAGCTCCGCGGGACTATTTCTTGTTTCCAAACCTGAAGAAATTGCTCGGCGGAAAGAGATTTGACGCCAACGATGAAATCATCTTACAAACAAGACCTCGACAAACCATAACAAATTTTTTGGTAGCGGTAAAAAAATTGGGAAACTTTGGACAAAGGAGATTATGTTGAAGAATAAAATGATTTTTTATCCAAAGAGACTGTGGGCGCTCAACACTGACACTAGGGTATCTGCTCTATTGGCTCATTGGAGCATCAACAAAATGTGGGTTGTGTAACACTGTCCAATCAATACTACGAGGGCGGATCAATAAGTCAATGACTTTTTGAACTTCTCTCGTAGTTATATAAAATACAACAATGCTCCCCATCTTTTAATTGACTACTGTCAAATTTTGAGCAAGTTCCGAGGTCCATAAAATAGACATTTGTTTGATCAATAATTTCATCGTTGGGGCTAATTCTCTTTCCACCGAGTCATTTCTTTAGATTTGGAAATAGGAAGTAGTCACTGGAGAATAAGGCGAATGAGGAGGCAATTCGTAGTCTACTTCATGGATTTTTGGCATGTAAACTAAGCTGTCACACGATTCCGTTGGTGTTCGATTGTGAGCAAACGCGGCAGCCATCTTGCGGAAAGCTTTCTCATACCCAAGTAATAGTTCCACTAAGCCATGTGAGATGCCTATATCTTCCACAATCTATCGCACATTCAATCTCCGTTCGGCCAACACCATATTGTGATTTTTTTCAATTGTTTTGGGTGTAGGGACCTCAGCTGGGCGTCCAGAACGTTCGGCATCTTCCGTGCTTGTAATGCCACAACGAAAGTCAGTAAAACACTTTTTTACCATTGAAATCGATAGTGCAGAGTCCCCATAGTATTTATTTGATTGACGGTTTCTTTTCGCAAAAAATAATGTTTAATGAGCACTCGAAATTCAATTTTTTCCATTTTAAAAAAAATCCACGAGGTTGTATGTTTTGAGCAGAAGTCTATTAAAAGTTGGTACTTGATGAGAGCAGTGTTGTATTTTATATAACTACAAAGGAAGTTCGAAAAGTCACGGACTTATTGATCCGCCCTCGTACCATAGAAAGTGTTCTGCTGAGATAAGTAAACTTATCCCTAGGGATTATGTTCTTATTTGCAACACACGCTTTTTCAGTAGATATCATCTGTTCATTGAGAAAATTAGTTTATTAGTCAAACCATCCGTACTTAAAGAAATTCTAGTCGAAAGTTCCGCAAACACTGCTCCCGATTTTTCCGATATCAACACAATCTATAAGTAGGGGGAATTTCCTAAGTATTGCTCTACAGCATGAGAAAAAAGTTTCATTAAAATCTAAGGGTTTGCTCCAGTAGACTTTCCTTGAAAGATAAAGTTCTAAGGATACCCCTAATTGGTTAATAGTCTTAATAATTACTTCAATAAAATGTATATAATTACTTCAATAAAATGTATATTTATATTTAGATTGTGGTTCGTTGATGGTGTTCTTCAGAGTAAAGTGTAAGATCCTAATAATAAGCAGCCTGCCAGAATTAATGCCAGAATTTACGGAAACAAAATTATAAATTAAATTTAAATCGCCCTAATCTTCAATACTGAAAGTTTTTTTTATTAAATTCCGGTCTATTGTTAATATATTTTACTGTTTAGTGTAACGTAATTATTAAGTTGCTGCATATGATTGCTGCTGTAGTATATTTGTTACTTAATTTATTTTGCTAATTACTTTAGCAAAATAAATTAAGTTTTAACATGGTAAAAACAAGTTAAGGTGGTATGCAAAAACTTTATTACCTTGTACAAAAATGTGCAACAATTTATTTAAAGGAGATATAATAAAAAAAAATGTAAGCGAAAAAATTTTACCAAAGCAGATAAAAAACTTTTGAAATATACAAATTAATTATTTCCTTAGTAAAGGAGAACTTGTGCAGAATTCAGAAAAAAATCTGAAACAGCGCATTTTGTTATAGAAAAATATTCTAAAATAAAATTCTTCACATGTCATAGGAGTGATATTAAATTTTTGTTAGTTAAAAATTATCACTCATACGCAAACAATACAAGAAGAAGACTTTATAAAATAAGAAGAAGACTTTTTATGAAATTATTTTCTCAATTCTGTTTATAACAACTTTTTCTATGTATTGTTTATTAAAATTTATTTATCATTTCTTTCAATAAACTATTATTTCCTTTTTTTTCAAAATGTTTACAGCTGCTTGTTTTGCAATTGATGTCTCTGAAATACAAAAGAATTATAATGGTAACTTAACTCTTGAACAATACATGAAAGCAGGTACACAGGTAACTAGTATAAATATATAATCATGGATATTGCTAGTAAACTATAATTCCTGGACATAACAAAACACTATTATCTTGCTGTTGTTAAATGACTTATGGATATTTGTTAAATAAACTGGAAATTTGAAAGTTTTCTTTTTCTACCACATTTCTTTTGCACAAAAATGATTGCTTCTCTAGGAAAAAAATAAAACACTGCATATAAATATATCAACAACATACAATAAATAGTAAAATATTATAGTCAAGTTTATGACATGCAGAGTAACAATACCTTTTCTAAAAATTAAAAAAAAAACTGAAGAGTTTTCAAAAAAGAAAACTAGTTTTATACAAAAGAAGAACATCATGTTCATGTAGGTCACTACAAACTATAACAAGGAGTAACAAGATTTATGATGTGAGGTATTCATATTTCAAAATATGATTAAATCTTAATATTTAAAATGTTTTTTGCAAAACAAAAATAAACTACAGAGTATTGTTTTAAAACAAAGACCCTGCAAGACATGCTGCTGAATTATGGGCAAGATAAGTAGAATGGAAAATATAGAAATTAATTCTTGTATCAGTATTTATGATTTAAATTTTAAGCCGAAACCTGGACATCAGGCAGAGGTCGCCCTTAACCTAGTGGACGCGATTTCTCGTTTGAGCTTTAATGAGGGACTACTCCTCACTATAGGGGAGTATGGATGGTTGGCAAGTCTTCGCCCTGACCATAGAACATTCAATTTTTTCATGGATGATTCAAGATGAGCGTGGTAGTTGGTGCTGCCGTCTATTGTCGAGAGGTGAGTATCAATGAGTCTTATAAACTTCCTGGTAATGGGCAAATCTTAGGCAGTTTGGTCGAATACCGGAACGTGAAGGTTATCAAAAATTATGTGGAAGTCTCACGATCCTAAGGCGATGGGTCTTCTGTTATCCCTAACCATAAACGATTGTCAAATTCTCATGGTAGTTATAAAAGGAAAGCTGGCGAGTGCTTATTAAAGTTTTTGTGGGTTACCAGAGACGGTGGCGCATATTATGTGCCACTTTCCGGCTCTTGTGCGCTCCATTTCAAGTTGCTTGGGAAATTTTCTATTCCGCGATCTGGAGAAAATCATTACAATCTGAATTCTGAGACTAGTGTGGGGTACCCTGGGTGCCATTACATCTAACTGATCTTTTATGCAGGTTATCGTTTCTATCTGTTAACACTAGGGACAAAATTGGTTTATGCGAGATCTTTGACCATCCAGTTCAACCTTACCTAAGCTACACTCGTGGGACCACAAATTATTTAACAACAGAACACACAATTAACATCCGCTGCTAATTCAACTAACTAGTGTCTGAAGGCTACGACCAAAGTGGCGGGCCTATAAAACTTACTAAGTCATTAAAAGGTGGGGGACTGAAACTCTTGTATGGCCATTGTAGTCATTTCGCTGAGGATGGGCGTCAGTCGGTAGGAAATGACGCCGGTCCCAGGTTGGGAGACTTCTATAAGAGCATGGTGAAACTAGCTTAAGGCAGAAAAGTTAATTTTTATATAATAGAACATAACCAGCAAAAAAGGCCCTGGAACGATTACTGGCTAACAATAATTATCACTCTCCTATGCCAAAGACTTCTTTGAGAAGGTGCCATTAAAAGATCGGGCACTAATAATCCAGTTTTAAAACCAACGTAAAACAAGCAGCATAAGCCAGTTGATAAGCCATCGCCTAAATGATCTAAGAGGGGGAGTAACACGATGTCGAAGTCGTTTAATGGTGTTGTCAAAGGCAACCGTGCGATGGTCATCAAAAACGGGAGAGACGAGGCTGGCACTGTGGCAAAGGGCCTATTCGCCTCTCTTCTGTGACGATATTGGCTGAAACTGGTTGGTCAGTGCGAAACTGGTTGATCAGTGTCTCTCTACAAAAGTTAAAACAGGTCTTTCCCGGGGCGAAACTGGAAGTAGTTTCCATGCTCCACATCCCATCCTGGCGAAGAGATCATGCCTGGATTTCAACATTCCCTGTCGAAGCTGATAGTGTACTAGAAATGCTAATCTTCGCACCGCAAATTAGAAGATTTGTAGGTTAGGTGAGTTGGATGAAGCTCGGCATCAGGCAGTCACACAACTTCATGCACAATCCCTTTCGCACTTATTCAAAAGTAAAAGACAAGGTTGGATACAGCTTTAGAAGATGCTCCTGCAAGTCTACAGAAAAGAAAATGGAAGCCATCCCCGTCAACACCGATACAGTAGTCGGTTCTAATGCAGTAGATAATTCTGATAATCCTGTTGCTGAGCAGGCGGCTAGGAAGGCCTCGGAAGCGAACGGTCCACCAACAGCCTTAGGTTCTGAGGAGGTAACATCTCTTCAGATACCTAGCTATTAAGAGATTTAACTGGGCTGTTCGGCCTCGAACACATAGGTGTAGACGACTTCCTTGAAATCACGGAGGAAATAACCGATTATGTAATGCATTTAATACTAAACTGCATCTTCTACCCTTGGATGTACTGTGAGCAGCGGCTGATGCGGCTATAAGGCTGCGATCGACATCACAATGTCCTCGCCACCGTGTGATATTGGGGAATGGCGATTATCCGCCGAATGTGGATTATATGATCTTGGTGGCTGCATATAAACGCTTCTTTACCGTCCATATACCGACCAAAAACTCATGGGCGGAAGGCACAGCGGTAAGAAGACACAGCGTCGACTTTTATATGAACCGACGAAAGCTGGTCATCCGAGTTAACTTTGGAATCAATTGCAGTAAGCTTGGTTTGGAGCAGGCTCGGAGATTGCCAAATCACTGCAGTATTTTTCAAGCTGAGTTGTTAGCGTTATAGGAGGTTTCTGATTGGTATGGGCGCAATGTTCTGTTCACAACAAGCGTTTAAATCTATTCTAATAATCAAGTTTTTGGGGTCAAGTCTTTTGGGTCAATGTCCCAAATAAGTGGCCATAACTGCCGCGCATTCTTATATGATGAATTGCAAAGGTGGGAACCACCTTAAATGTTCCTGTGAAATTCGGAAAAGTTGGCTCTAATCCGAAAGGACAACTCATCTCAGGTGGACTAACGGAGTGACTTGACATCTGAGCCGCTCTTGATTCGACACGTACAAGGCAGCTGGTAATATGGAGACACAGAGTTTGGGGGCCACATCAGGCGAATTCTAGGAACTTTACGGACGAGGAGGAGGAAAGCATCAAACACTTTCTCTGCCCATGTCCGGCGCTAACAAGGTAAAGCATGCTTTCACTAGGATTGGCGTACTTTCTTAACCTCTAAGATCTCTTGGTTGATGTCATCTTGAGCATCCTAAGCTTCGTATGGAGCTCCTACCGGTTCAACGCTGGATTCTGCTTGACAGAGATACATCTGACTCGTGGTATCACAATTTGCCTCAGAGTCTAAGCCTACTAGTTTAAATGACGTCAAATACTACTCCAAACCAACAAAACAAAATTTAAGGTAACCAAAATATAACAGAAAATGAACCAAAGTCTGAGAAACTTAAAAGCTTCTAGAAAGTATCAAAGTACCTATAGAGCATCGAAAGAATTAATAAATTTAATTAAAGAAATTTATACATGATAATGGTGACATGGTTCCCAAACGAAATTATCTTGATTTCTTATTTTTTCTCTAAATTTTTCCTAAAAGTATGCTACAAATTATTTTCCATTATTTAAGTCATCATTTTAATATATACATTAAATTATATTTAGCGTTACATTTTCAGTTATTTTTTGTTAATGATTTAAAAATTTGTTTTTATTTACATTATTCCCCACTTCTTATCATACAAATAAACAAAAGTTAAACAAGTTGCACAAACAAAAAACGGATAAAAAAAAAACTAAAATAACCATAATTCTTTCTTCTCCATTACGTCGCTGTGTCTCTTAAGACTTTCAAAGGTTAAGTGTTTTGTAAATACTATTTTTTCTTAAAAAAAAAATACATATCCTAAATACAAATACTATACAAGTTTATACAATTTTCTTTCTTTATAAAATGAAAATGTAATTTATAGTTTAAGTTGCTGTCGTACACTTGTATCTTGTTTTTCTATATAATTTTTTTTTTTGAAAGTTTCCAACAGAACAAACAAAAAACACTCGCTAACTTAGGAATTACTTGGCAGAAGAAGTAGATTTAGTACGGGAGAAGAAACAGCAGCTATGGAATAAAGATTGTAAACATTTTCGGTGCATTTGCTACGTATATACAACCAGCTTAGTTTGCTAAGCAATTAATGTAGTAATTTCTGTTTTGTTTTTTTCTTATATTTTGTTCAAAACTAAATAGTTGTAAATATTTACAAAACATAGTTTTTCTTTAGACAGAGAAAGAATTAAAAATGAGTAAGAAAAATCGTAGAATATAAAAAATTAGTAGGAAATAAAAACAACATGTTTCAGAAATTTATGGTGAAGCTAAATTGCATTATGGCTGAAGTACGTGTATAAAGGTGGACACTAATGGAGAGTATTTGTTAAGAATTAATAATTAGATTTGTTAGAATTTTTTTCTTAGTGTTTACAACAGCATATATAACAAGAGCAAACATCTAAAATAATGTTTAACATTTTAATTAAAAATTCGCCTAAAAGAAGACTACAGAATTTGTTTATTATAATTTATTCTCTTTTGATAAGTTTGAAAAATAATGCAAGTATTTTTGCATAAGAAGAAATATGTTGCTCCGTGTAATAATTTTAAACAGACATGTTAAAAATTTTATTAACAAAAATATTTTCGTTTTTAAATCAATGTTTTATATGTCTTAAAAAAAGCTCCTTGAAATATGCTTTAGTTTAATGATCCTAGTTAAGTCCAGTTATAGGCATATTATATTTATTTAAATATTAAATAATTTGCAACCAAGTTTAAAAAAAATCAAGTTCATAACCAAATTGTCAAAAAAAAATTGTAGCCTACCTCAAGGCTGGTGGGGAATTTACACCCGACCTTGCTAAAAAAAAGTTTAAGGTAAAATTATATATTAAGAAATGAGCTAAACAAAATATGACTTTTTGTGAACAAAATAACTTATAAGTTTAAGAAGATAACATTTTTTGCCCTATACTCTCTTACATAGAAATTGACATTTTATAAAAAGTCAGCGCATACATACTGCGTTTTATTAAGTATTTTTTTAAAGAGGATTAGACATACTACCAAGCTAAACTCATGAATTTCAGCAGTGAAATGGTATACAAAAAAAAGAAACTGAAATAACAGCATACTTTAAGGCTTAAAATATAAATGTGACCAAATATAACATAGTTTACCTGGAGGCTTAAAATTAATTCCTTACCAATGTTATGTGACATTTTTGTAGAGTTCAAGATACATTTTGTTAATGAACTAAAAATAATGTATTTTGGCTGATAAATTGTCATAATTAAATTACTATTTAATCATTTAATTTAGCATACTTTTAGGATTTACTGGAGGCACAAATGTAAGGTATGTTTTCCAATGAAATGCGAGAATAACATAGGCAGAACAATAAAATTCGATTTTATTGCTTGAAAAGTACATTTATTATAATAACAAAATGAATTGATACATTATTCAAAGTATTGTTCATCGTTAGCCTCTACTTTTTCCCATCTTTCTGGTAGCATATGGACTCCGAGCCAAAAGAATTGCTCCGGTTTTAGGTTAAGAATGAATCAAGCCAATTTCTGATACCCTCTTCTGAAGTAAAGCGTATTCCAGTAAGGGCGTTCTGCATCGATCGAAACAAATGGTAGTCAGAAGTGGCAAGATTTGGGCTATAAGGCGGGTGAGCCTAAACTTCCCATCTACTGTTTCCCAAATAGTTTTTGACCGGTCTTGCAACATGTGGTCGAGCGTTGTTATGATGGAAGATTATGGCCTCGTGTCTGGTCGAATATTCTGGTGGTTTCTCGTTGATTACTCTCTTCAAACGAATCAATTGTGTTCGGTACAGGTCCCCTGTGATCGTCTGACTCGATTTCAACAGCTCATAATACAAAACAGCCTTCTGATCCCACCAAATAAAGAGCATTACCTTGACGCCATGGATATTCGGCTTCGGCGTTGATTTGGCTAGTTGGACGGGCTTTCCATATGACTTTTGCGCCTTAGATTATCGTAATATATTCATTTTTCATCACCAGTAACAATACGATGCAAAAATTACTTCTTTCTGTAGCGTTCAAGCAGCATTTCCGACATGTAAAATCCCCATTTAACGTCTCTCGGCTTTAATTCATATGGGACCCAATTTCCTTGCTTTTGAATAAATCCCAATGCTATTAAGCATAGGAAAATGGCTTGTTGTGTGACTCCCAATGATAATGCAAGTTCTTCTTGAATTTGACAACAATCTTCGTCGAATAATGCTTCCAATTCCTCATCTTCAAACTTTTTCGGCTGACCAGGCCTCTCCTTGTCTTCTGTGTAGAAATTACCAATTTTGAATCGCGCAAACCATTGTTCACAAGTTTTTTGATTTGGTGCATGTTGTTGAGTTGGTGTATTGCCTCAATAACGATTCGGTGGCCACAACTAAATAATTCAGATACTGCAACTGAACCATTAGATTAACAACAAATTCAGCGCTCAGTACAAATCTGTTTTCTGGAGTAAATCCACCAGATTATAAGAAATTTTTACTATAAAAAAAACCCGCACATTCTTGAGACTTTCTCTCAAATTCTGGGGACATTTTTCGACATAAAAATCCTCAGACAATAAGGAGGTTTTTCTATTAAAAAGCACCAGATTTTGCAGACTTTTTCCTATAGAAAAACCATCAGATTTTGAAAACTTGTTCCTACAAGAAAACCCTCAGATTCTGAAACTGCCTGATCCTGAGAAACTTTTTCCATAAGAAGCCTCTGTTTCTGCTGACTTATTATCTAATGAAGAAAGTCCTTAAAATTAAAGAAACATTATTCAGAAAAAAGTTCTCAGAATGTGATAGTTTTCTCTAAAAGGAAAAATCCACAGAATTTAAGAGTTTTTTTAATAGGAAACTGTACTTCAAATCTTATCCCTGCGGGAAAAAAGGGGTCAGTTGGAATTGGAACATGTTCCGTGATAGGTGAAAACAGGACCTGTTCCGAAAATACATATCACGAGATAGGTGAAAAGAACGTGAACGGTTTAAAAAGTCTAAATAACGTAATGGGTCTGAAAGTTCCAGTCCTGTAGTAGGCAATTGACCCCCTTCTAGGACAAGCCCATGTTAAAGTGACCGGGCCTTTTCATAAAAAACCCGGTCCCGCGACCGGTCCCTATCACAATGAATCGGTCACGTGATGGGATTTTTTTGAAAAATCACGATAATCCTAAGATTTTGATGACTTTTTCCTACTGAAAAACTGTACTTTTTTCTGTAGAAAAAATTTTTAGAATCTGAGGAAATCTAACATGAAATTCGGAACATTTTTTTAAAGAAAGTTCCTCAGATTCTGAGTAATACAGGTTGGTTGAAAAGTCCCTGCACTCGAAATGAAAGAATACTGTTTTTGTTACGAAATATATTTTTTTTTTCAATATAATCTCCTAGAAGCTCAAAACACTTGTTCCAATGATCTTCCAATAATTTTATCCCATCCTTGTAATGGTTTTCTGGTAGCTCTGCAAAATAACCGTCTACAGCTGCTATGGCCTCTTCGTTCGACGAAAAATGCTTTCCACGAAGGAATTGTTTGAGATTTCTGAAGAGATAGTAGTCACTGGGAGCCAAATCTGGTGAATACGGTGGATGTTCAAGCAATTCGTACTTTAATTCTTTAAATTTAGCCATCGTCAAAACACTTTTGTGAGCAGGTGCATTGTCTTGATGAAAAATGATTTTTTTCTTCTTTAAATCAGGTCTTTTCTCACGAATTTTTTCATCCAGCTGATAAAAAAGGCTGCAATAATATTCAGAGTTGATTGTTTTACCTTTCTGAAGATAATCAATCAACAAAATTCCTTTTGCATACCAAAAAACTGATGCCATAACCTTCTTTGCTTATCGTTGTGACTTCACCTGCTTTGGAGCTGAACAACCAGTTTCAGTCCACTGTAAACGTTCTTGTTTAAATTTAGGATTATGGTGGTAGATCCAAGTCTCATCCATAGTTATAACACGACGCAAGAAGTCGGTTTCATTCGGCTTAAAATGCTCCAAATTACGCTGAGAAATTTGTTTTCGATCCAGTTTTTGTTGAATTGTTAATGTGTGGGGGTCTAACTTTCCAAACAGTTTTTTCATACGTAATTCTTCATGTAAAATATAGAGTACTCGTTCGTCTGAGATGCCTATGGCATTAGCAATTTCACGCTTAGTCAAACTTGGATCTTCACTAACCATATTATGTACCTGCTCAATGATTTCTGCTGTGCTTGCAGTTTTTGGTCGTCCCGCGCGTGGATCGATCGTCTTTAAGGCTGGTACAACCACGTTTAAATTCACCAGCCCAAAATTCAATGGTGCGTTTTGAAGGTGAGGACTCCTTATACACTTCTAACAATTGTTCATAAATTTCCTTTGCCTTTAAACCCTTCAAAACAAAGAATCTAATGACTGCACGATATTCAATTTTTTTCATATTAAAAAAAATCAATGACACGTCAACTTCAAATGGCTTGTAAACAAAGAAATAATTGACAGAATGACTTGCAACTTTGCATGTGTTCTTAGGACAGTTATACCAACTTGAGGAGAAAAAGTTTAGAGCTAGCAGTGCCATCTCTTGAGTGCAGGAACTTTTCAACGAACTTGTATTTCCTTCTAAAAAACCTTTAGATTATAATATATATTTTTTTTTCTACAGAAAATGCCTAAGATTTTTTTTTTTTAAATTAATAGTTTGAAAAATATTCTCAAAGTTTTTCTTTAGGAAAAAGTCTCAGGTTTTATTTTTATAAGAAAAAGTGATTGAAATTTGGAGAATTTCCTTAAGGAAAAAGTCTTTAGAGTTAAAAGGTTTTTTTAAGAAAAATTTCTTAGATTCGGAGGGTTTATCAACTGGAAGAAGTCCTAGAAATCTATGGATTTTGCTATAGCAAAAGATCCTCTGAATCTGTGAATTTCGTATAGAAAATTTTGATTAAAGTCGAATAAATTTTGTAAATAACAATTCGGAAAAATGGATATAAATTTGTACGTGATATCAATTTTTGTGGATTCTAAGAGTTCTTTTCATACAACAATAAAAATTCTCATAAAATCAAAGCAATTTGTTAAAAGGAATGTTATATTCTTTGTTTCTTTAATTTTCTTTCAAGGTATCTATTGAAAAATATTTAGCAGAACATCAAAGGATAACACAAAACAAAGTCCTACTTTAAAAATCCAATTCTTCTGAAATGTAAAATTGTTTCTTTAAATAACTTATTGTTAGCTGACATCAAAGATCATAAAAATGCATATGACCTTATAAAAATTTTCTATTTTTCTCATATTTTAAATTGAAATTTATTATTGATTTAAATTTTTTGATTATTCTATGAAATAATTTATACACTCAAAATGTTTGCACTTTGTACTATAAATTATTATTTTAAAATTCAAGGTTATGTTTTTTTTTATCCTAAAGCTAAGACTTAGACATTTGATATAATATTCATAGATTTTGCTTAATGATAAGGAAAAAGTTTTAAAATGACAGCTTGTATAGCATACTTTAAGGTTTAAGCAAAAATATTTAGCAAATATGTAGACAAATGTAGATTTTTTAGGCGATAACCAGAATTTGTTTAAAAAGAAAAAATATTTAATCAAAAATTGTAACATACTTTAAGGCTTAAGATAAAATGTAAATAAACAGAAATTTAAAGCTTAAAATAGAATGTAAATAAAAAATATATGACATGCAAATATTTCAAGTGTTAAAAGGTTTTTCCATAGATAAATTCCTGGAATCACCTTAAAGTTTACTAAAGAATATTTTAAAATTGATGGGAACTAAAAAATAAATTTAAATATTAAAATTTTTCGTTACTCTTAAAGTCACCTCGCATGTATTTTTGTTAAAAAAAAAAATTGTGTTAAAATAATTGTTTAACCCACTCATATGATTTTTATAGATTAAAATTTCTTTGTATAGTTTTCAATTATTAATAGTATTGTTGAAAACTGATATGATTCAATAACAAAACCAAAAATTATTGAAAACTACACAAAACCAAGCAATCTATGCAACTGTAGCCTACATTTAGGTTTTGAATGTTATTTTTTTGACATATGATGACATTGATATGAAAGTTCAATGATATTTGTTTTTTTTTTAGCAATGAATAAAAATAACAGACATTAAAATATGTCAAAAGAGAAAAAAGTTATTTAAATGTGAAGCATTTTAAACAAGTTTTTTTCAAATGAAAATCATTTTTAAAAAATATGCAAAACATACTTTGAGGATTAAAATTTACACAGATAAATAAGGCATACTTTTAAGGGGACTTATTTAAAAATGTTTAAATTTAAATTGTATCCCAAAAAGTAGGCAACAATTTTAGGATTTGATCTCTTATTTAATAAAACTTTTTTATAACATCACTTACAAGCAATATTTACTGTTTTTAGACCAAAAGAAAATCTCTTTTGTACTATAAAAGAAAAGTTACATTTTTTTTTCGTTTATAGAACTTAACTTTTTTTACATTTCATAAACTAAACAAAATTTTCTGCAGTCTGTTTATGAAATGTTGAAAAAAAAGACTCATTCTTTGACACTTTTCCTTGGTTGCATTATTAAAATACGGCTTCCGGCCAAATTTTGTTTGCTCCCTCGTTTGTCATTCAAAACTAAAAGTTTCGTGGTCTTAGCTAAAGCAGTGTATATTTTTTACTGTTTGGCCACTACTACAGAAAAACTTTGATAGACAGATATAAATATAAAGTCAGCAATTAAGTTTGTGGAAAAAGAAAATCAAAAAAATCAAGAAAAGTTTTCATAAAAGTACAATAAGTAAAATTAAAATCAAAAATATATTTATGTTATTAAATTAAAATATGAAAAAAAGTTTGGGTGATAAAATATTAAAACTTTTGAGATCTATTCCATAGAATTAAATAGAAAATATGGCAGCGAGAATTTTAAGACTCATTAAACTTCTTTTAGGATCTTAAAAAAATATATAAAAAATTTAAATTGACTTTAGCTGTCTTACAACAACTAAAATATTGTCTAGCAAACAGTTTTATTAATATGGAAAATTTTGAAGAAAAAAAATGTCTATATTTAGGAGCATTTTAATTGTTTAGTAATTTTCCTATACAGTTCTTGTTTAATCGAAAACTAAATCTTAACATTACCCGCTTTTTAAATTTAGAATTCGATTTTTTTTACCAATACAATGGTCATGGGTTCAATTCCCAGCATACGCAATTTTCCGTTCCATTTATTTCAAATAAGTTTTTAATATAATTTAAAATTGTATGTTAATGCCCACAAATTATATGAAACTAAAAATATAGAATAACTTACTTTTACAAATTAATGACATTTTAAAAAAATAAAGTATACTTTCTGGCGTATTATATAAATTCTGTATGGCAATTTACAGGTTGTTGGTTGTTAACACAAATATACAATATGTTGGTGCTGCTTGTTTTAGCTCTAGGTACACTACATGTGTTTATATGTAGATGCTTAAAAAAATACAATACATTTACCAGCTTAAGTAAAAATTCATTGCCTACTTTAAGGAGTTTTTGTTAGTAAACATTCTCTACCTAGTTTCAGGCTGTTATAAAATAACTATATAGATTTTTTTTATATTTCAAATGTTTTAAACATTTTAAGTAGCTTATGATGTTAAATATTTCCATATAATGGGAATTTCATTTCCACAATGTAGTATATTTTAGTTTAAATAAATTCTCTTCAAAACCCACATTCATTTTTATTAACTCTCTCTCTCTCTCTCTCTACTCAAATTCATTAATGCTACCACTTTTATTTTAAAAATCTGCTGCCCAGCTCTTAATATTTTCATTCATATCTAACTCTTAAATATTTTTGCTTAAGGTTAAGTAATACTCTTTGAATATGTCTCATCTCACTATTATAATCTCTCTTTTAAAAATTCTCTCTCTTTCTCATTTTTCTTACCAAACAGAGTTGCCGCTTTTACAAGGTCACCTAAAAAAACAATATTTCTTATACTCTCACGAGAGCTGGTAAAAGGAAAATAAATTATTTAAATTATAAAAAAGGACAATATAATGACCTATTTTTCTTAATGCTGTTGAAACATTCATAAAGCACGCATTGGTTATCCAATTTGCCGGTAAGTGCAAAAAAAAAATATTATGTGAGAAGATAAAAAATATTATTTTTAAAATTGGTAAACCAAAAAATATTTGGCATTTGATCCTCCAATGCTCTTTCTTATGATAGCAAAGAAAAAGCATTTAACACGTGTTCCGGCTTTGTCGCTTTATGCGATATAGCACACTAAAATGATAGCCAGCAATTTTTAGAGTGAAGACACTTAATTGCAATATAATTGCAATTACATTGCAATCTCGTTAATCGGACTTTAACGAATTTTCACCGAATCGCGATTTTGCAACGCTTAACAACTACTTGGTAAAAAAATAAATATCTTTTCTCTTCCAAATTAAATACATATAATAACATCTTACCATATAATAATAAGTCGCTCATCTTAACGTTGTGTGTGTTTGTTTTTTTTTTTATAACATTCTTCGGTTGTCAGCACGGGTCTGTTTTCTCTGTGTATTAACTCAATGCATGAGCGTCGGTGATTGACCCCAAGTTTTGCCGAGAATTTACCTACATGCATAGAGCGTATTTGTGGTCTTCCTGACCCTCTCTTCAATATTGAATTTCCATGACTACTTGCTATCCCAAATAACCCCCTGGTACTTTCCATGGTGTTTCGATACAAGGTTCATATCACCTCACCTAGGTGCGGACCAAAGATCTCTTTTGGTCCTGTTGATACAAAGTATCATGTCTGTCTTCTCAGGATTAAGACTTAGCCCCACTCTGACCACCCCACTGTGGCTTAAAATTTGATTTCATTGACCAAAAGTCCAATATTTTTTTGTCACCGATTTTAACTCTACTTTGTAGCTAATATATACAAATTATTAGGTTAAACTATTGCTAATTGTAGGCGTGGCACGCTGTCAAACTCAACTGTTTCTTTAATATCAGAAAAAGGTGATTTTTTTTTTGTTTTGTTATCAAAAATAAATTGTTACTACACGCAAGTGTATCGATCATTGATAATGACCTGCGGTTCTTTTTACAAGATTGGTAGGATTGAAGTATTTAGTTTTTGTAGGTGGTTACAGCCCTGTTGTTTAGTATAAGGGGTGTTCAAAATATTAATAAACTACTATATTTTTTGTTAAATTTCAACTTTAGTGGAATAGAACTAGGGAAGAAAAGAAAACAAGAAATGAATACCACCTGGAGAAAGGTGAAAGTGTCCTCTTTAACCCTAAAACACTTTTTTAATTTTAATGAAATTACTCAAGAAAAAATTTCACATTACGGTTATTTAAACAGCCCTATAAGTATATAATGTGTTAAATTTGTGTTTTAAGTATTTTATAACTTATAATAGTCATTATTTGTTCTATTACCATTAATGATATTTACTTCACCCTTTTTTTATATAACAGTCGCAAATAAAAATATTCAGAAAAATATGGAGAGCTTCAGTTATAAAAAACTGTTCAAAGAATATATTAGAAACAAAAACCAGGAGGTATATCAGCGAAAGCTCAGTAAAAAAGGAATAAGGATTACAGATTTTATAGAGACCACAATACTAGAACAATTTCAAGAAATTCCACAAATGAAGATCTATTTAATATATTATTGGCAACGTCAGATCCCTTCAGCTCCAGAATTCGAAATCAATGGAAAGTGGAACATCGGGACTTAGAACAAGTCGAAAAATCTGAAAAAAAATATTTTCTTAAAGCTCAATA
This sequence comes from Eustalomyia histrio, assembly GCA_949748255.1. Classification (NCBI taxonomy): domain Eukaryota; kingdom Metazoa; phylum Arthropoda; class Insecta; order Diptera; family Anthomyiidae; genus Eustalomyia; species Eustalomyia histrio. The sequence goes on from OX456525.1 coordinate 140,173,831, forward strand.
TAACCTAAATATTCCCTGTAAATTTCAGAATGGAAGTCGAATGGATTTTTTTCCATTGTAGTACCACGAAAAGTTACATTTTGTATGTGAACATTATATTTTTTCAGATTTATCGACTTCTTTGAGGTGGAAAACGGTTATTAATTAAATTTTAAAAAGGAGGTTAATATACCTTTAAAATAAGGCATTGGTCTTTAAAATCGATTTACAAGTTTTTGCGAAACATTAGTTTAAAAGTTGTCATGTCGGAAGATTTTTCACGATTCCGATAATTTTCAAATGCACTTAACTTTTTCAAAAAAAAAATTTAATTTTTTTCTGGAAACACATGCAAAATATTTTTTAAGGTTTAAATACGTCTGCCTTATATAAAGTAAATCGAAAGAGGTGTTGTAAAAAAGGTGATCGGTCTGACATGGAATGACTCATATGTATAAAATTTTTAAATAAGAAAGATTAAAAAAATAAAAACCCATATTTTCATATCAAAATTTAAAAAACAAAATCTGAATATTTGCGCTAATGTAAGTAGATATATTTTGCAAAATTAACTAATTTGTTTTATAGTAATAATTTTTAGATAACATTAATAACGTTTTTTAAATGTTAATATATTTTGAGTGTAATATGCGAGTGTTTATATTTTATAAGTGTAATCAAATTCGCAAATTTTACAGCAATAATAGCGAAATTTCCAGTTAATTTAACTATTATTTTTTTTTTTGAGTGTAAAAGTTTTGTTTGATTTTAAATAATAAAAAAAATTCCATTATTACAAAAAATTTTTATGTATATTATTAAAATCCAAATATGACATTTTTTAATAAATTGGTTAAGTTTTTAGTAATAATAGCAAAATTTCTAATTGATTTTACTATTTTTTTTTTTTTAGTGTAAATATTTTTTTTTTTTATTGTAAACATTAAAAAAAAATCCCATTATTACAAAAAATGTTTATAATTATTCTTAAAATCCAAATATGACATTTTTTAATAAATTGATTATTATTTTAGTAATAATAGCAAAATTTCCATGGTAATTTAACTATTTTTTTTTTTGAGTGTACAATTTTTATTTTTTTATTGTAAACATTAAAAAAATCCCATTATTACAAAAAATGTTTATAATTATTATTAAAATTCAAACATGACATTTTTTAATAAATTGGAAAATTTTTTAGTAATAACAGCAACATTTTTTTTTTTTTCAGTGTAAAATTTTTTTTTGGTTTAAACATTAAAAAAAATCCCATTATTACCCATTATTACAAAAAATGTTTATAATTATTATTAAAATATAAATATGACATTTTTTTAATAAATAAAAAAATTTAAAACCCATATTTCACGCTAAAAGTTAAAACAAATCAAAAGTTCAACTTTGAACTAAAATTTCTTAAAAAGTACTCAATCAATTTTAATGGAATTAAAACTGAGTCAAGTTCAACTAAATATCTATCCATTAAAAATTACTAAAATATTTTGATCGGTTCAAAAGTTACAGACTTTTGGCACCCACCGGTTACCCTTGTGTTTATTTTTTTTGTTTCTTAAAGTAACAATGAAATTACTCAATTTTTTTTTTTTACTGAAGACGCAATATACCTTAATTAATGTACTGAAATTGTAATTGCTATTAAAAAATTTAATTTTTTCTATTTTGAAGGTAATTATTTTTCTAGACATTTTGGAAGAATGATGATGAGATGATGTTTAATTTTTTGTAATAAAAAGGGTTAAATTACATTTTGTATATTAGAAAAAAAGAAGTAAAAGATAATAAAAATTGTTTAAGAAAATGGCAAAAAAGGAACAACATTTTAATTTATGTTAACTATAAAAACGTGACGCGTCTAAAAATATATATAAAAATGCTTTAGCTTTGTTTTTGTATTCCTTTTTTTTTTTTGCTCATAACACTGATTGATGTTTTGGCATTTAGCCTAAAAGTATGCTTGTTTTTTTTTTTTCAAGAAACACTCAAAAAGTGTTGAAGTATATAACAAAATTAAATGAAATAGAAGAATGTTATAAAAAAAAACAAACACACACAACGCTGAGATGAGCGACTTATTATTATATGGTAAGATGTTATTATATGTATTTAATTTGGAAGAGAAAAGAGGATTTTTTATAGACTTTATTTCTTAGCATATGGTTTTTTTATTATTATAAGGTCTATAATAAGATTTATATAATGTTAATATTTTTGTTCAAAACCCACATATATATTCTAGTCTATATTTGTATACAGTTAAACCTAAAATTACGCTGTAATATGGTTAAAAGATTGTTGATTAAGACGTTTTATTTTTTAAATACTAAAGGGGGTTTTTGTTTTAAAAAATTCTTTAAATTGTCTAACTTAAATACAATTTGTTTACCTTAGAGGGTTACCTGTTAATGTGTCAATTATTATGCCTTTGTTTTTTTACATATGTTGTTTATTAACTAGAAAATATTTCATTTTAATGTTTTTCTTTGTACATTTTAAAAGCATAATTTTATGCTATATGAATAGTAGAGATTAATAATGCAGTGTTAAAATTATTTATAGCTTAATAAATTGTAGCATACATTTGGGAAATAAAGCTTTAATAATTTGTTATGCTAAGATAAGGGGAAATATATTTTTGAAAACTTAAAAAAAAAATTGGAAAAATTAAGAAAAAAAATTCATAAAATTTTATGGAAAGAGAAGGAATAGAAATTCTGGTTATAGAAAATTTTTGAATTAAATAATCAAAAATTTTTTATAAAAGAAATCTTTATAAACCCTCATGGCGCCCAACTTAGGAAACCTTTACTTTAATAAATTTAATTTAAAGTTTTTATACATTTCTTTAAATCTCTTTATATACTTTTAATATAATAATGTTTATTTAAAATTACAAAATTATACTTTGTATTTGAAAGTTTTACTGTTTAAAAAATAAAATTTTATGATTTTTTTCAAGTAATTAAATTCACTCACGCACATTTTAAAATTTTATATCGTAAACGTTTTATTTCTAATATAAAATGCTTGAATGAGTGAACAATGATCAAAAAGTATTTAAAATAAAGTAAATAGAATTAAAACAATTTTTCTATGTAAAGTTAGAGATTAAGTTTAAGTCAGAAAGAATTTTGAGTTCCAAGTTTGACAAAAAAAAAATATTAGGATACATCAGAATCCTGCAAATCCTGCAGAAACAAGATTTATATTAAACTCAGTTTGTTTTCTTTTTAATTTAAATATATTTCCCTTTATTTTTAAAATGCAAAAACAAATCTAAAATGTTAAATGTGTATTTTAACTAGAATTATAATAAGGTTAGGTTAAGAAGGGTTATGCGCCCAAGGGCACATCTCCATCCGGGGACCAATGCGGTCCATTGTGAATCCCTTTAGTATAGAGGAAGAAGAAAGAGAGAAGTAAAGAAGAAAATAGTTGACAGGTTCAAGAAAGATAGTATAGGGTCCGCCAAATAACTTTTTTTTTTTGAAAATGCTATAAAAAAAAACTACTGAATATTTTCTCAAATTTATTTTTTTATTTGAAAGTACAATCCTTCCGGTTAATAATGAAAAATAATTTTATTCAATGGCGATCGTTATCGGGCCATGTTAAATGAATTTTTGTTCACAAAAATTGAAGAGGAGGATATTGGCAACATTTGGTTTCAACAGGACGGCGCTACGTGCCACACAGCCGAAGCTACACTCTATTTTTTGCGCCCTGTTTTTGAAGATCGCATTATCAGCCGCAGAGCTGATGTCGTTTGGCCACCTCGGTGCTGCGATTTGACACCGTTGGACTATTATTTGTGGGGTGCCGTCAAAGATAAGTGTTACGCCGACAAGCCAGAGACAATTGACGCTTTAAAGGACAATATTCGTGAAGCCATTGGTGAAATACAGCTGCACACAATCGATAATGCGCATAAAAACTGGACCGATCGTGTAAGCTACTGCATGGCCAGCCGAGGCAGCCATTTGAATGAAATTATTTTCCATTATTAACCGGAAGGATTGTACTTACAAATAAAAAAAGAAATTTGAGAAAATATTCAGAAATTTTTTTTATAGCATTTTCAAAAAAAAAGTTATTTGGCGGACCCTATATATAGAAATAAAGATACTGCGTAGGACAAGACTCCCCCTACAGTCCCCCCATCAGAAACAACCGTCCTATTTCCCTCACAAACCCTAGTAGATCGGCTGGATTACATCCATCGTTGTAAAATCGATCCTCTCCATTTCCGCCTGAGACCATTCATCCTAGGACAGTGGCACAGTACATGCTCAATCGTCTCTAGCTCCTCGGCATTCTCGCATAGTCTGCAGAAGGCCGCTATGGCATTATCCAATTTACTCGTTAAAGCCCTAACAGAACAATGCTCCGTCAAGAAACCTATATGGGTCCTGAGACCACTCCTTTCAAATCCTAATAGAACCCGGACCATAACGCTCTCGACACCCTGCAATCCGCTCTATCCCTCCAGGACCGGTTAACGGCATCACGGAACCTTTCCGTATCACCCAAGAGTAGTGACACAGGGTGGTGGGGGGGGGGGGGGGTTTACCACCCTGTTCCTTACCCCTAGTCCAGATTCGGACTCTCTCTCACCAATTCGTCCGCCATCTCATTGCCATCCACCTTGCAGTGTCCGGGTACCCAACACAGACTTACTGTGGATGCCACCATGAGCTCCCTCAGAGTATTCCTACACCGTGCGACCAGGCTCGATCACACCGTATAATTTGTCAATGCTCTTAGCGCTGCCTGACTATCGAAGTAAATTGTCACCACAGTCCTCCCCCCGATGTGATTCATTATCACCTCCGTCGCCCTTCAGTTAGCTAATCACTAATTCCTGGACCCTTCCGTAAACACTGCACATCCCTCAAACAGTCCTCTGGATCCACGCCAAACTTACCTATCCGGGAACTCCACTGGTGGTGTTACACTGAAGTTCAAAGTCATACTCCTATGATCCGAAATTCCCGCCGGAATACTACCCTGATCAAGGAGGCCAACTTCGTATACAATTATTGTGTGACCATCCCGCCTAGGTCTAATCAACGAAGACTCGTAGAGTCTAAATAAGCTCCTAGTAGTTATACTCCTCACATAACGTTGGGGACAGATGTTGTTAGGATATCCAACGCTGCCTGTGGCGTGCTTCAACTTGCACCTGTGATGCCAAGAGATGCACTCATCTGAGTCTTATTGAACATCTTCCTATAGCTATCCACTCTCAACGCATGTCACCAAACAGTGCATCCGTAAGTAAGAACAGGCCGTACCAACGATGTATAAATCCAGTTTACCATATCCGGTCTTAGCCCCTAATTCTCACCGATCGAGTTTCTGCATTGAGTCCCCTTTTCATCCTGTCCTGAATGTTTCTCCTCCAAGACAGTTTACAATCGTGGAAGTTACACAAATACTTAGCACTGTCAGCTAGAGTTCAGTCGACCCCGTCCAGCACTGGCCCCTTAAAACCCTCTATACTGTAACTTCTGGTATAAAGTACCAGCTCAGTGTTTGCAGGGTTTACATCCAGCCCTCTATCCTTCGCTCATGCCGAGGGTTCGGCCAATATCACCTGCATAATTTCACCGATCGTGAACTAAAATTTTCCCCTGAGAAGCAGAACAAGGTCACCGCATAGGCAACGACTTTCCTACCCTTGGAATCAAATAACCTGAGAATCCCGTTGACCAAAAGCAACCACAGTAGAGGATATAGAGCCCCCCCCCCCCCCCCCTGTGATGTCCCCCTGGTAACCTTTCTCCTTATACCATGATCCCCCAGGCTCGAGTTGATAATCCTGCTGGTAAGCATGCAGACTATCCACTCCACTAGAAAGCCCTGAACTCCCAGCTCCACCAAGGTAGGGATTCCTTCTATGTTCAGAAACGCGGCGAGAGTATATTCCTTATGCCTCAGGCTGTGCTCAATACAACCCACCACCTCATGTAGCGCACCCTCAACAGAATTATAATTACTTTAATAAGTTTCATAATTAATTTAAAAATGTAGGTAAAAATAAAATAAAAATGTCAATTCATATATGATATAAAAATTAATTTAATATTGATTTTGTTCTCTGTGTAAGTCAGAACAAGCTCAGTTACACTACGTATAACACCATAAATTTACAAGAAAAATGACTACAGGCTTTTAAAAGTTCTCAAACCTGCTTTAAAAGAAAACTATTTTTTACAAAATGTTTAATTATAATATTGTTCATTTGGCATAAATTTCAATGTGAAAAAGAATACTGAGAAACTTTTACGTTAGCTTAACTACTTAGGAAAAGTATCAAAGTTCCATCTGTAATCATATAACAAAAACATATGATTAATATTAATTATGTCAACAAATATCAATCATACGCCTGGTTACACCTTTCAATCGATTGTATTGTATTGTTGTGTTTTTTTTTTTTTTTTGCTAATAGCCTAAAATTTTTTCTTTGTAGATAATTGTGTTAAAAATGTTTGCTACTTTTTTATTATAGTATACTTTAAGTGAGTTTCAAAGTCACCCTTACAAAAATGTTTTAGAAAAATAAAAATAACGTTAAGTTCATATTAACTTTTTGACTCTTTTTTTTATATTATTCTAAACATACTTTTTAAACATTAACTTTTGCTAAAATATTTTTGCAATTTTACACGATTTTGGTAAAAAGAAACAATAATATTTTAGCTTAAATAGCAAAAAAAAAAAATGTCCGTTTTAAGTTTACAAACTTTCTTTTTTTTTCAGTTACATATTTTTATTGTTTTTAATGAGCTCGAAGATAGTTTGAGTTGTAAAAATAAATGAAAATAAAAATTTATAGTTGATAATAATTCCAAGCCAATACTAAAGTCGCTAAGACTATTTACAAATACAAAAAAAAAATCGGCATTAACTAAAAAAATATATATTGAAATTATACTGAGGATCAGTTTGAAGTGTGTGAAATTGTAAAATAAAATACCACAGTGTCTAAAGCTATTAATAAATTAAGTTTTATTTTTTATAGAATTAGAGAATTAATAATGAAAAACTTAAATCCTGTCATGTGTCAATAAAATTTTGAAAATTTCTTCTTCTTTTTTGATAAACTACTTCAACTTTTTAAAAGCTAAAAAAATTTAACTTTGAGATCACCTAAAGAAAAACCAAATGCGTTTTAGTACAAAAAAAGTCTTTTAAATAAAAATATTTTGACAAAAATAATATTAATATTTAAACTCTACTGAAGGTAAACATTTTCAAAATTTTTAAACTTTTCACAAAAATTTTTTTTATTTTGAGATTTTTCAAAACCAACACATATTAAGAAAAAAAACCATTTAATTTTAAATTATAAAAATTAATATTTATACAAAAATGTGTGAACAAAAACTTAAAAAAATTTTCAAAAAAAGATCTACTGAAAACTTATTTTGAAATTTCAGGTATGTATAGCATTAAAGATTTAATTTGAGGTTATCTTCATTCACAATATTATTTCATTAAAAACAATCTAAAATAAATATTAAATTAATCGAAAATGTAATCAAAAAGAGGACTACTGATTTTTCCTTATACTCAGCCCAATTCGTTGTTTATTTTTAATCATTATTTAATATTCGACAAAAGCAGTCGAAAGTGGTTTAAAATAACCCTCAATTTTTAACTGACAAAACGGTAGAAAAAAAAAAAAGATTTTTGTGGTTTGTTTTTCAAATTGAAAGTTTTTCTATTTAAAAAATTTTTTTATATAAAATTTCAAAACATAACACACAGATGTATATATTTTGATTTTCTATGTGTGTATGTATATTTGAATAATTTCTTGTAATTTTTATTGAAATAGATTTGTATTTAAACATACTCGTATATAAAAAACAAAATTTCTATTTTTAGAAACAAAAAACATAAAATTTTACATTTAACTGAAAATATCAACTCCTTTGAGTAACTGATTCAAATAGTTAAAAAATATATTTCTATGAATTTCAATTGATTCTTCAGTTAAAATCAAACTCTACGAATTACTTTTCAAATAAACTACAGTCGGCAACGAAAAATATATTGTGAGTGTATGACCAAATATTTTATATTAAACAATTTGTTAGTGTTAGCGGATTCTGTTCCGCTTGTTAACTTTTCAGTTATTGTTAAAACAAAAACCTGTTGTCTTCTATCACATAAAGTTTATGTTCGTTCTACAGTTATTAATGTTAAATTTGACACAAAAAAAAGGAAAATATATAACATATATATTTATATGCTTGAGTAAAATTGGGGGAATGTAGCGAGCTAAAGTGTCTTATAGCAAACAAAATGTAGAGGGGTTGTCTCATACGATAAAATGTGTTAACTCTAATGGCAAAAAATTGTTGACAATTTTTTCATCGTTGGTTAAATAAATAAAAAGATATTTTTAACAAATAACTATAATTGTTTTCAAATGATTAAAGTGTGAGTTTATTTAACTCTAATGCTGAACTAAAACAAACGAAATTTAACAAAAAAAACCTATATGTATATTTGACACAACAACAACTCCTTTGAACAATCATAAACACACCTTAATATACTTTTGTTTACACACACACAAATGCTTAATTCACACCACACTTTTGTAAACCGAATAAAATACATAACTTAAAGGACACAGGAAATAAGAACTGTTTTGATATAAATTCTCAATTTTTAATAAGGAAATTATTTAAAATAAAAACTTTTCTGCTTTAACTGCTTTTTAGATTTATCTTAAATTTTTCTAGAAACTCTAGAATTAAAAAAAAAATCAGCAGCTTACACTAGTTTATTATCATCCTTCCCTTCTTATTAATATTTAATAAATTTTTCTTGTAAACGTCCTTTATGGCTTATGGCTTTTGGCATTTATGTTCAATTTTATGTTAAACTTTTTTATACAAAAAAAAATGTATTTATTTGAGTAAAATTAGCATAAAATATTTACTTTCCCTTCTAAAAATCGAAATATATATGAGCATACATGATCATACATGGGCCTGTATATGATCATACATGGTCATATACGTCCATACATGATCTCATATATGATCATATATCTTCGGATCCGAAATTTGAGGGTATATGGTGATATATGTGCATATATTATCATACATGCTCATATATTATTCATGAATGCTCGTATATGATCATATACGTCCATATACCCTCAAATTTCGGATCCGAAGATATACGATCATATATGAGATCATGTATGGTCATATATTGAACAATGTATGGACGTATATGACCATGTATGCTCATGTATGATCATATACAGGCCCATGTATGATCATGTATGCCCATATATATTTCGATTTTTAGATGGGTTGTTAAAAATTTTAAAAAAAATAAACAAAATTTTTTAACGTTAATTTTTACGTATGAGTAATGTGAGTTTTTTTATGAAAATATTAATCATACGCAACTTTTTAGCAGTATCACTAATAATTGAAAAATATAAAAACGTTGTAAAAGAACTCGAAGAAAACAATTTTTCTCTAATATTTTAAAGATCGGCTAGACGATACATATATCGAAAACTGATTGCGACCGTTTTCTTAAAATTTTTTTTCTCAAATTAATTTTTAATTAATGGAAATGGTAGATGTTCTCTCTTCTATAATTTTTGCTTTCTCATTGTCATATTTTTCTTTAAACTCGAAATTTAAAAACATATGGCAATGCCAGCCCAAAAAGGGTTTCAACTAGCCATTCACTCGCTTAATTATTTTTGTTCGCGAAATAGCCTGGTAAGTCGTTTATAAAACGTTTTTGCTGGGATGTTAGGAACTCGCCAATGTAACGCTTTAATTTAGGATTCTGCCTTAAGGCACAGTAAACATTTTAGGCCAAATTTCTTAAAATTTTAAAGTTTTTATTCAAGATGTTGAATTATTTCGATATCACACACAATTTACTATGTTTCTAATTTTCAATATTTTCGAGTACACAACACAGTTTAAAAGCAAGAAACAGTCAAAGTCAAAACTTCTAACTATTTAAATTATTTTTAAAGGAAACAACATTTCAGAAAATTTATAAAAATGTTTACCTTGGCGAAAATGTATTGATAATTAACACGAATTTTCACTAAACACTTTGTTGTAAAAACAATTAAAAAATTTACAACTTAGAGAGAGCTGACAGGATACGACAGGAAATCGTCATAACTCAAAAACGTTTTAGTAAATTTTATTAAAATATATAAGAAAATGGTTTAAGTCATGTGAAAAATATATATATATATCAACATGATCATACATGATCGTATACGTTCAATATATGACCATACATGATCTTATTTGTGACCATATTTATACATATATTCGGATCCAAAATTTAAGGGTGTATTGCCGTATATAGTCATATATGATTATATAGAAGTATATACGAGTATGAATCATATAAAAGCATATTTAATAAGGTATGATCTTATACGACCATATACCATCAATTACTGGATTTGAATATATATGGTCATATACCAGATCTTGTATGGTCATAGATTGTTCTAAACATGGACGTATATGATCACATATGCCCGTGTATGATCATATGCAAGACCATGTATGCCCATAAATATTTTAATTTTCATATGAATCCAGGTGAAAATTATCATATATGTTCATATATCGTCATATATGATGTCATGTATAAGCACGTATGAACCATCTTTGTAAGCATATATTGGCAAATACATTCAAAGAAAAAGTGCATATATGGTATCATATAATAATATATATAGCAATATATGATAATATATTATTTATATTGGTTCATATATTGATTCATATATGCCATATATGTTCATATATGAATGCATATATTATTCCATAACATATATGGGTAAAATGTTTTCTTTTTTATAAGATATGGCCAAAAAAATTTTTTTTTTCAATTTAAACTCTTGTTTTACAGAATTAAGAACCAATTTGAATTCTTAAGCGAAAATTGGTGTGGACATAAAACTTTTATTAATTGGGGTAACAACTTTGATCAGATTTCATTCATTTTAAAAAATGAAGCCATTTTGGTAAGACAAGCCAGTCTCCGAAATCTCAAGGTCAAGAGCTCCAAACGGTAAAAAAATTAATTTTTAAATGTCAAAGAAAAAAGATCCATTGTTGGTGAGTATACGCAACAATCAACTTTGTACTTTTAACACCACTATTTTGTTGTTGTTTAGGTTTTTCTATGGAATGTGGCCAAAAAAGGGGATGGGTAAAACAGAGTACCTTTAGTATAGAGCCAAAAAAATTGGTGAGCCTTACCCCAGCAAAAACATGGTAATGACAGGTCGTTACTGTGTAGATTACCGTGTTATGATAGGTAGTTACTTTGTTCATTACTTCAAACAACAAAATATTGACCTGCTGATAATGGGTTAAAGAAGTGCACGCAAAATAATGATTACCATTGTATTAATTTTTTTTTTTTAAACTACAACAAAACAAAAAATTATCTGCTGCAAAATTGATATAAATGTACCCATATATTACCATATATGAACATTTTCACTTGGGATCCCATGTAAAAATCTAAATACCCATCTAAAAATCGAAATATATATGAGCATACATGATCATACATGGGCCTGTATATAATCATACATGGGCATACATGGTCATATACGTCCATACATTGTTCAATATATGACCATACATGATCTCATATATGATCATATATCTTCGGATCCGAAATTTGAGGGTATATGGACGTATATGATCATATACGAGCATACATGAATAATATATGAGCATGTATGATAATATATGCACATATATCACCATATACCCTCAAATTTCGGATCCGAAGATATATGATCATATATCAGACCATGTATGGACGTATATGACCATGTATGCCCATGTATGATCATGTATGCTCATATATATTTCGATTTTTAGATGGGTATATATGAAAAATACGTGATCATACATGGTCATATATGACCATACATGAAGTCATATATGACTATATGCCTTTGAATACAAAATTGAGGGTATATGGCCTTATACAATCATATATGAGCATACATGAGTAATATATGAACATATATGAACAAATATAACCATATACGATCATGAAGCCTAAAATTTCGGATCCGAAGATAAAAGACATATATGAGATCATAAATGGTCATATGTATATTAAACCATGCATGGACGTATATGACCATGTATGTATTCAGAGACTTATAGAAGAATTTAATAACAAAAATGTTTGTTGAACTTTTTAACCCGTTCTATACCCATTTTGCCCCTTCTTCATGAGAGAGACAGAAAAGACCCATACAATGAGAAGATAGACGGTTAACATGTTCCACAGAAAAGATCCTCGTAATTTTTACATAAATGATGAATTTCATGTAAATATCGAGATGCATTGAACCCGACCCCCTCAGATATCGATGAAATTTTGTTCATAGCTAAATTTGATCAATACAAACAAACTCTCAATTTTAGAAATGACTTTTTTGCGATTTTTTGGGCGTGGCACAGTGGGAAAGTTTTCGAAAAAACGCGAAAATGGTCGAAAAGAGCTCCATTTCAACTACAATAACTCAGAATCGGCTAAACCGATTTACATGATCTTGGTATCATTAAAAAGATATTTTAACAGGCTTTATGACACCTTTAAAAAAAATTACACTGTAAAAAATTTATAACAAAATAAAAATTTTAACTAACGAAAAATCCAAAAAGATCAAGGGTTTTTTTACAGTGTATTATTTTTTTAGAAAGGTTTATCCTTCACCTATACCATATCAAAAACTAAAAAATGGGTTCTTTTTTAGTTTTTTTTATATAATTTATTAAGTAGTGTCACTTCTAGTAATTGCCCTTATATTTTATATTTACAGGTAAAATAAATAAACATTGTCCCAGGAAAATTGTGAATATGTTTTAACCCAAATTTTTTAAGTAGTGTCACTTCAAAACCGAAAGTTTTCGAAATAATTCGAATAATGATTACATTTTTTTTAAAAAGATTGATATCTGCAAACTTCGTTTTATTCCTTTGGATATTTTTACTTTTTTTGATACAATCGTGAGATATATCATCCCCAACACGATCTTTAATTTCTGCGTGACTCATATTGATTGGTAAGAGAGATAAAAGTTTTTGCTGTTCCAAAAGATTTGAGCTGTTCTCTATTTGATGTTTTGCAAAATTTCTTCGTAAATGGCTTTGACGTTTTCAAATTGCGCTGACAAATCAGACAATGGATCAGCTCCAAGTGAATCTGCTACATTTTCCAAAATTTGCAGTGATTTTCTATTTTTGTATGCATTTCGTTTGATATATTTCCTTTTAGGAGGCGACATTTGGTTTGGTAGATGAGGAATAATATGATCATTTATATTTTCATATGACAAAAATCGATAAGGAACACCTATAAGTACTACGTATTTTTCAATATTTTACTGGCAGGTACTTATGAATGGGTGCATATTTTAAGGGTGGCTATATACCTGATTCAGCCACCCGTTTTGAAACGTTCCAAAACATGAGCACTTATAAATATGGATTCAATTTCTGTAAAAAAATCATGCAGGTAGCCAACGGAAAAAACCCAAATAATTAAAAAACTGCACTTTCCTGTTTTCCTTTTAATTGTCCACGAACATTTATGACCATTTTTTAGTTTGTTACCGCAATCATAAAAATCAAATAACCTTTTGTTTATTACTTTTTTTTTAATTCTGAGAATCATAAAAAAAGCCATCAATGTTTTTTCCAAAGAATTTTTCAGACAAAAATAATAATAATAATTTTACGATATATTAATTAATTTTCCTGGGACAATGTTTATTTATTTTACCTGCAAATATACAATATAAGGGCAATTACTAGAAGTGACACTACTTAATAAATTATATAAAAAAAAACTAAAAAAAGAACCCATTTTAATTTTTTGATATGGTATAGGTGAAGGATAAACCTTTCTAAAAAAATAATACACTGTAAAAAAACCCTTGATTTTTTTAGATTTTTCATTAGTTAAAATTTTCTTTTTGTTATAAATTTTTTACAGTGTAAGATCATGTAAATCGGTTCAGCCGATTCTGAGTTATTGTAGTTTAAATGGAGCTCTTTTCGACTACTTTCGCGTTTTTTCGAAAACTTTCCCACTGTGCCACGCCCAAAAAATCGCAAAACAGTTAGTTCTAAAAATGAGAGTTTGTTTGTATTGATCAAATTTAGCTATAAACAAAATTTCATCGATATCTGAGGTGTTCGGGTTCAAAATTTCAGTTTTATCTCGATTTTTAAATAAAATTCATCAAATCTGCTAAACACATTTTATACCTAAAATAAAGGGTTACATGGTTTCTTATGCCGATTCATCATAAAAACGTGCAAAAAGGGGAAAGTGGAAATTTTATTTCCCCCCCCCCCCCCCATCCTAAAATTAAATTCGGACGAAAACTTTAAAAACGCCGATACACGTATATTTTTTTACCCCTCTACCAGAATCCCTTGTCGGAAACTTGTTATTTTTTCTTGTTTATTTTTCTTTTTTTTTTATATATATTTTTTTTAATTTTATAAAATTTTGATTTTCAGTTTACTCAAAAAATTCCTTTTTAAATAAATTCGGTTTTCTCTCATCTGATTATAAAATAATCATTTGAAATATTTTTGGCCTATTTTATAAATCTCGCCTAGCGGGGATCTTACCTGGAGAGTGGCTAAAGTTGCAGAAGAAAATTACATAGCCAACGTTAAAACCTCAAGTAAATTTCAGAACTAGCTTACTACGCCAAAAGACAATAGACTTTTCAATAAAATTAACTTATTTTAAAAGTTATTTCCCTACATTTTCTTAACATTTTTTGTTAGTCTTCTCCTTATCCTTTTCACTATGAATTTTGGTATTATTTAAAATTTAGTCTGGGATTTGTTAGGCAGCTTGTACCAGCATTTTTTTAAGTATTTTATATTAACCTTAAGCTATAGCTGGTAACAAGTGTTAGTTTGTTATCTGGCTTTTGCTAATGGCTGGTTTATACAATAAGATTTTAGGTATGATTTTCAGTTAGTACACATACAAACATAGTGAAACGTAAAATCATAGCAAAAATTTTACAGTGTAAACTAACCATTACATGTTGTGCTTTTGTTGAATGTAGTTTTTATAAACTCATAGTTAAAATAAAAAAAGAAAACATTCAACAAAAAAAAAATTAAATTTTCCCTGGAAACATTTATTTTATTTCACAAATTTGAGCTCAGGTCTGATAGGATTATTAATAGTACAACATATAATTAAGATCGCACAGGTCTGACTTAAATATACTCTGATGTTATTACCAACAAAATGACAAACTGTCATCATGCCCTGAATAAAGCTCTTATACCATAATTATAACCTTGATTTTTCTTCACTGTCATTTAACTATTTTCATCACATCAACTTTTATTCAAATTTAAAAAAAAACATTTTTAATTAAATTGTACATTTATGCACATTTTTCTTAACAAGATGTTTTATATGTTGACAAATTGAGGCTGTCATATACGAGTAGAGTAAAAAAAAAAAGTTTTACTTAAAAACAAAATATAAAATAATCACTACATTTATATTTTTTTGTATAAATACAGCCGAAAACATGACATGACAAAAATGCGTTACTTTCGGCCTGTCTTTTGGATAGTTATTTCTTTGGCATACTATTTATCAAGCTATAAAAACATGAAAATGATTGAATGTTACCCACATGTCACTCGGCAAAAAGCACTTAATTATACCGCATATCATGTTAAATGAAGTTGGCGAAAATAGAAAAAAGTTGCAAGTATAGAAAGTCAAAAAACTGTGACTAAAAGCTGAACAAATAATTAAGTTGTTTTAAGTTGTTTTAAATTTTTTTTTTTGCTTGCATTTACCTCGTTTATCACTCACTATGTTAAATTGTAATATTATGTGATGTGTTATGCACCTTGTATATTGATATTATAAACCTTTTGCTTCTTTTTTCCCGTTAACTATGTAGTAACATAGTGACTGTTGAATGAACGAGTTCATTTAAAAAAAAAACACCACTCAATTTCATATTAAAAGTTGTTTTTAACCTCGTTGTATATTTTACTATAACGTGTTGATATTTCAACTACAAAAAGAAGGTCGACTTTATCCTGTGTTTTATACCCTTTGTATATGTGTGTGTGTGTGTTATTTTAACCAAAAGTCATGTACTCTTACAAAACTCACTCAATCATGAGGTAAATGTAATCAATTTGTGCACATAGCAGGTTTAATAAGTTTTTTTCTTACATAAATAGAAAAATCTACTTCATAATGATGCTACCACATAAAGAACATTTTCATAATGAGTGGTTTTCTTTGGAAATCAAATGATTTTTTTTATATAGGGTCCGCCATCTAACGTTTTTTTTTTCAACTAGTGCTTATTTTGTGAATGGTAACACTAAGCTCATGTTTGATTTGACAGATTATTAGTTTTATCCTTCCGCTGAACGAATATGGTTGCGTATACGCTTGAACAACGCTGGGAAATATTGCGACATTACTTTGAAAATCATGGTAATGTTGCAGAATGTCATCTTTTCAATGTCATCTTTTCAGATGAAGCTCATTTTAATCTTGGCGGGTATGTAAACAAGCAAAATTGTCGCATTTGGGGCACAGAAAACCCGCACGCATACATTAAAAAGCCGATGCACCCAAAAAGAGTCTTTGTTTGGTGCGGATTTTGGTCCAGAGGCATAATTGGGCCATTTTTCTTTGAAAATGAGCAAGGAGTGGCCGTTACAGTCAATGGCGATCGTCATCGGGCCATGTTGAACGAATTTTTGTTCACAAAAATTGAAGAGGAGGATATTGGCGCTACGTGCCACACAGCCGAAGCTACACTCGATGTTTTGCGCCCTGTTTTTGAAGATCGCATTATCAGCCGCAGAGCTGATGTCGTTTGGCCACCTCAGAGCTGCGATTTGACACCGTTGGACTATTATTTGTGGGGTGCCGTCAAAGATAAGTGTTACGCCGATAAGACAGAGACAATTGACGCTTTAAAGGACAATATTCGTGAAGCCATTGGTGAAATACAGCTGCACACAATCGATAATGTGCTTAAAAATTGGACCGATCGTGTATGCTACTGCACGGCCAGCCGAGGCAGCCATTTGAATGAAATTATTCTCCATTAGTAATCGGAAGGATTGTACTTTGAAATAAAAAAAGAAATTCGAGAAAATATTCAGTAGTTTTTTTTATAGCATTTTCAAAAAAAAAAAGTTATTTGGCGGACCCTATATATTTTAATATTATTTTTGTTGGTAATAAAATTCAAACTAGCTTTATTGCTTACAAGGTTGTTGTCCGATTTTGATGAAATTGAAATGAAATATGGATTAAAGTGGAGATAATTAATAAATCTGTATACATTTTAAGCAGTCGAATCTTAAATCTAGAGAATAAAAATTGATATTTTTTCAACAATTTTTTTGCTTTTTAATATACCTTTCATTTGATACCTAATTTCCTTAAAATTAATTTAAAGTGTATGAAAATGATAAAAAAAAAAATTACCCAAACAGAACATTTTTATTCCCCTTTTTACCCCTTAATGCTAAATTGGCCCACTAAAAAAATATTAGTACGTTTCGCTTACTTTTTCTTTTCTAATATACATTCAAATTTCTCTGAATTAAAAAACGCGCTGAATTTTTTTTTAAATTTTTGTTTTATATATTTTTTTAACGAATTTTACTATTTCGCCAAATTTTTTTTTCGCGTAATTAAAATGACAATTCATCCATAGAAATAAATATAAAATAAAAAAATTGGAAAAATTTTTTCCAGCAAAATTTTTCTCGCAAAATTATTCCCCGAACTTTTTGTTACCGATAATTTAGCTAAAAGAAAATAAATAAAAATGGTGAAATACAAAATTAATTTGAATTATTTTCTGCAAAATTAGTTCTTCCATTGTTTTTTTTTTTGTGAATTTTATTTTTTTTTCTTTTGACAAAAAAGAACTGCCCAAATGTTTTTGCTCAGACAAACATTTTAAGGATTTTTTTTGGCAAAGTACTGTTTAAAAAAAATTGCTGCGAAATTAAAAAAAAAAAATTTACGTAAAAGAAAAATGTTGAAGAAAATAAGTTCTTTTTTACAAAATTAATTTCATGAACATTTTTTATATTGTTTGGCAAAATTCATCAAAATAACAAAGCAAAAATTAAAATAAATTTAGAGTATGAAAAATGTTAAAAAATAACAGTACATTTTCGTTCCCCTTTTTACCCCCTTAATGTGAAATTGGCTCACTAAAAAATTATAAGAATGTTTCGCTTACTTTTCTTCTTCTAATGTACATTCAAATTTCACTAAATTGAAAAACTCGCTGAAATTTTTTTATTGAAATTTTTTTCTTGAAATTTTTGTTTTTTGTTTTCGAAAAAAAAAAATTTTTTTTCGCGTAATTAGAAAATTACAACCCATCATCCATAGGAATAAATATCAAATAAAAAAATTGGTGAAATTTTTGTATGCAAAATTTTTTTCGCAAAACTATTTCGCGAACTCAACTAAATGAAAATAAAAATGGTGAAATACGAAACTGGGTTTAAATATTTTCTCGAAAATTTTTTTCTTCCACTGGTTTTTCTTGCGAATATTATTTTTGGCAAATTTTTTTTTGTTTTGACAAAAATTAAACCGCCCAAATTTTATTGCTCAGTCGAAAATTTTAAGGATTTTTTTTGGCAAAGTACTGGTTAAAAAAATTATCGCGAAATTAAAAAAAATAATTTAGGTAAAAGAGAAAATGTTGTAGAAGTCTTTTTTTCGCAAAATTAATTTCACGAAAATTTTTTATATTGTTGGCAAAATTCATCAAAATAAAATAGCAAACTTCAATATTTATTTAGGTGAAAAATTTTTTTTCGCCATCTTTTTTACCAAACTCGGAAAATGCAAAAATTTGTGAAAAATTATATTTTTGCTAAATTCTTTGCAAAATATTTTACCGCGAAAGTAAAAACTAACGAATGCCAAATAAAAAACATTTTTTTGCAAATTATTTTTTTTCGCAAACATTTTTTTAAGAAAAAAACTTACCGCGAAATTAAAAAAAAATAATTTACGTAAAAGAAACAATGTTAAAGAAAAAAGTCTTTTTTTTCGCAAAATTTATTTTTATAAACATTTGTTTATATTGTTTGGCAAAATTCAAATAAATGAAAAATCAAATAAATAAAAAATCGTTTCGGCATTTTTTTTTTTTTAATGGAAAATTAAAAAATTTTTGGCAGACTTTCGCAGAATTTTATTTCTCGCTAAATTTATTTGCAAAATGTTTTACCGCAAAATTAAAAAACAAATATTTTTGCAAATTGTGAAATTTTTTTTTTTTGTTAAATTTATTTTAAGAATTTGTTTAAATAAAATTTATCGCAAAATTAATAAAAGTTAATTTACCTAATAGAATGTTAAAGAAAAAGTCCCCTTTTACAAAATTTATTTCATGAACATTTTTTTATATTTCATATTGCTTGGCACAATTCACCTAAATGCAAAAGCACGCTTAAGTTTTTTTCTGGAAAATTGTGTTCGCCATTTTTTTTTAAACAAGTAAATTTAAAAATTTTCTACAAAATTTTCATAAGAAATTTTTTTCGTGTTATTTTGTTTGGCAAGGTATTTTTCGCTAAATTGTATTGCAAAATGTTTTACTGCGAAATTAATAAATTACACTTATTATTTGCATAATTTTATTTTGCTAAATTTATTCCACGAACATTTTTTAATAATTTTTATTTAACACACAATTTTTTTTTACGAAATTTTAATTTTCACATTTTTTTGTGAAATTGTGTTTTGCAAACGCTAAAAGAAAAATATTTATTTTCTTTTAGCGAAAATTAGTTTTCTTGAAATTAAATCGCGAAATTTTCAACCATATTTAAAAAGCGCTGAAACAAAAAACTCACTTAAATTTTGTTCTGCCAAATTTTATTTTGCAAATTTTTTACGAAATTTTACTTTTCACAAAAAATTTTTCTTTTTTGAGAAATTCAAAACTACATAAATAAGAGAAAATTCAATTTTGCTAAATTTATTTCGCGAGCATTTTTTTAAGATATTTTATTTAAAAAACATGCTATTCTTTTCGCGAAAATAAGTTTTCGTGAAATTAAATCGCTGGTATAAAAAATTTTTAAAACTATTTTTCGCGAAATTTTCCACCAAACTTAAAAAGCGCTTAAATAAAAACTCACTTAAATTTTGTTTTTCTAACAAAATTTTATTTTGCAAGTTCTTTTTACGAAATTTTACTTTTTACATAATTCTGTTTTGATAAATTTATTTCGCGAACATTTTTTTAAGACATACATATTTTTCTATTCACGAAAATTAGATTTCGTGAAGTAAAATTGCGGGTATAAAAAAATGACTAAAATTATTTTCGCGAAATTTGAAAGCGCTGAGACAAAAAAATTCATTTAACCTTTGTTCTGGCAAATTTTTTTTACGAAATTTTACTTTTCACAATATTTTTTCTTAAAATTTTCTTTTGCAAATGTTCTTTTTGCGAAAATTTTGTTTTGCAAAATTTCTCGAAATTTTTTTTTTTTTTTTTTTGCAAAATTTCATTTTGCCAAAAAAATTTTAATGTGAGAAATACTTAATTTCTTATAAACTTCTTTTGTATGTTAGTTTTTTTCAGGTCAAATCAGTTGAATTTTAATCTTTTACTCGATTCTTTTGAATTTTAAAAGAATAATTTGAAAAAACCTGTAGCACACTTTTAGGCAATCAATTGTATTATATTGATGGAATATTGCCTACTTAGATGTTAAATAAGTTTCTGTTTAATGAAATAAAATATTGATACGCCAATACTACACTGAAAAACTTCTATAATTTAACAGCAATTACTTTTGGCTTTAATTTAGAAATAACTTAAAAAACTGTAGCTCTCTTCTAGGCGTTTTATTGAACTGTACAATACTGCCTGCTCACTTAAGTTATTTTTTCTGAAATGAAATTGATTATATGTTTGCCGTCTCTACACTTAAAAAACTTCCATAATTTAACTAAAATTACTTAATAATTTCTGGCTTGAATTCAAAATATTTAAAACTTAAAATTTTATTAAAATAAAATTTTGTTGAAATTTTAAAGATTGCTAAATTAAATTAATGATTTTTCATTCGATTTCCAGCTAATATCATATCATTTCTAAATTTTCAAATCAAGAAAATTATGCTGATAATATGTTTTTAATTTTTCAATATAAAAAAAAACAGTTTCTGTTAAATAACAGTTAAATATTATTTTGACTGTACTTTTTGCAAACTTATGGTTTATTTTATATTACAAAAAAAACCATTAATAAGTAAAAATATGTTGGTTAAATCAACCAAATATAAAAAAAGAGCAGACTCTAGCAATAATTGTAGATTTATTCGTTTAATTGAATTTTTATACAACAGTTAAACAATATTATTTACAATTGCATATGCAATGGTAAAAATAAAATTTTATTACCTTTTTTTTATTTTAATTAACTTGTATGTATGTTATTCAAACTCTTGTGTAGTGTTGAATGAACCTTTATGTAATTATATGAAAATAAAGAAGTTTTCATTTTGTAAATATATACTTATGTATGTACGTAGGTATGTATGGATGTCAGTCAACTTTAAACTTTTTAACCAAGTTAAATACATTGTGTATCTCTGCATAAAAAAAAATATGCGCTATTTATTAACTGTATCATTATACTAATGAAACCAAAAAAATAAAAATTGCTGAAAATGTGAACATCAAGCATAAGAATGCATGAATAAGCAAAATTAATTAACAAGGTTTTTTCTGTCTGTAAATAAGGCTTTTTTTGTTGTTTTACACGTTAAAGCATGTTAACGGAAATTTGCCGTTTGTTTTAATTTTGTTTAAATGATGCACAGACTTGATAAGATGTTATATAAATTATTTATTTAACATGAGTGGGAAGTTTATAAAAATTAATTTTAAGTTATTAAATATGTGGTTCTTGGTAAATGCACTGAGCATTTATGTTGCATAATTATAGGAGTGTTTTTTAATGAAATATAAAGCATATATTTATGGGTCTTTTTAATTTTTTACAGGATTTTACTTATAAAATACCCGAGTAAAAAAGTGTATATTTAATTATATGTGGCTTTATTTAATAATATATTATCATATAAAAATACATATGTCGATATGCATAGTCATTTATGATTATATACATATATTACATGCATTTTTTTTAATTAGATTTTGTTGTGACATATACACATGTCCTTGTATATAATCATAAATGGGCATACATGGTCATATACATCCATACATTGTTCAATATATAACAATACATGATCTTATATATGAAATTTTGGGGTATATGGCCGTCTATTGTCATATATTATCGTATGTGTTCATATATTATTCATGTATGCTTAAATATGCTTTGAGCTTTCTATTTCTTTTTTTCTGATTTTCAAAGCAACTGAAAACGGCTTAACTACCCCATGTATGGAATTATAACTTTTTAGTGGAAAACTTACATTTTCATAAAATAATTACATATTGCTACGAAAATTTGTTTCAATGGTTTTCATTTACTCGTAGAAAAACTAGTTCACAAATGCCAGCCCTGAAATATAAAACAGTTAAATGGCAACCCTTCACCATAACTATTTTTGCATTGATGTTCTGCTGTCAAACTTCAATGAAAATTCTCAAAGTTGCCAGTATGCAGTTTCTAGACTGTGCTGCCACATTCTAGTTATATTTCACCAAGCATATTAATACGATAATAAAACGTTAAAGAAGAAGCATTGGCGATTAATTGAATTATGTATTGTGTGGAAGTGTAGACTTTATAGAGATAAAATAAAGTATCTTATATAATTGTTTTAAGTTTGTAGCTATAAAAGATTTTCTACGGTGTTTATTTTTTCAATATAAAAAGAACTAGATTTATTTAAATTAAATAAATCAACGATTTAAAAAACTATAATAGTAACAATGTCTTAGATGGATATCATAAGCTTGGATTTTAATGATATATTTTTTTTTAAGTTTTTTAATAGATCGAAGAAAATAAAGGTTTCCTTATTTTAAAAAATATAACACCATATATGGTACATTAATCCCTCAATTTACGTTGTCTCGATTTACGTTGATTCGATTTGCGTTGTAAAATTGTTTGTCTCTTTCAGCTGCGATTTAAGTCTCCATTCGATTTACGTCGCCTCAGTTATTTATAAGTCATAATTAAAAACAGGAGGCACTCAGCTAGTTTTCAATGTCGAGTGGAAGAGTGGAGTAATTCGAATTTTTTTCTTTTTTTGTTGATTTTTTTTTTACTTTTTATCTGAACATATGTATAAGTTTTTAATTCGTTTATGAATTTATTTTTTAAAACCGCATTTTTTTAATGTTTTTGATGTTTTCTTTAGATACATATTTAGATTTTATACCCTCCGCCGTATATGTTGAGGGTATGTATCAGTTTGTCATTCCGTTTGTAACATGTCGAAATATAGGTCTAGGACCCCATAAAGTATATATATTCGTTATCCTTATGCTATTTCAAGCTGATTTAGCTATGTCAAGTTGATTATGCTATATTTAGCATAACATCCTCCCGCGCAGTTTGGTATTGAAAATGAGCAAAATCGGTCCAGCAGTTAAAAAGTTATGAGTAAAACTGTGAAGGTACCTCTGAATGAAAGATCCTCTAAATCATACCTGGGCGATCTCAATTACATTTTGCAATTCTTCACTTGTGTAATTTGTTCATATTAACAATTCTGTCAGACCTACACTCACATTTAGAAAATTTCAAAACTTTTTGATACCAGACATAGAAAATAAAAAATATTTCTGTCTATTTAATTACAGGGAAATTATTCAATTACATTCATTACATGTAAATGAAGTAACTGCATTTAATTGCATGATATTTAAGAACACAAAAATATTCATTATTCCCCATGTTAGGTATTAAAAAGTTTTGAAATTTTTCAAGAAAAAGTTTAATCCCACAAACGTGAGCGCAGGTCTGATAAAATTATTTATATGAACAAATTACTCAAGTGAATAATTGCAAAATGTAATAAAGATCGCCCAGGTCTGCTCAAAATTTTCCATAAAAATTGCTGTATTTTAGTACAATTTCGTTGCAGCGTTGTAGCAAGTAAAATATTTTCTCATGTTTTTCATTAGTCTCTTAGAATTAAATAATATTTTACATTCACCTCAAAAAATTATTTTCACCTCAAAATTTGTTTCGACCACAAACATCCAAAAAAGTTTTTCACCTCAAAAAATGTTTGTTCATCTTCATAATGTCACTTTTAAAGTGAAAAAAACAAACAGTAGAGAAAATATTTTTATGATATTGGTGGAGGGTATTCAAAATTCGGCACAGCCAAATATAAGCCCTTTTTTAATTATTTTAACTACTTATATTAGCTACTTATTTCCATTTTTTGTAATATTTTATTTGTGTAAGTATTTTTGTAATTTTTTTGTATGAATTGAATGAATTGAATAAATTACCTGTAATTTTTAAGTTTTTTATTATGCAATTAAGTCAACGTTAACGTATGAGCAATTTGAAATTCGATTTACGTAGCTTCGATTAACGTCGTCAATTTCCGGAACCAAATACGACGTAAATCGAGGGAATACTGTATATATAAGTTTGTCTTTTCGTGTCTACACATCACAATCCTTATGCAATTTTTATACGATCTGGCCATGTCCGTTGAAATGGCGATCTCGGCAAAAAGCTCTACTTTTTTCTAGAAGTTTGTTATTAAGATAGTAGCTCGTGTGCACCCAGATTATTTGTTATCTCCTGAGCAGTTTGTATTAGCAATATCAGCGTAGCGGGAAAAAAGTTATAAATTTTCCATACAAATTTGTGTATTGTAAAGCAATTTTATATTAGCGTCTGGTGAATAAATTTTTTTTTTCACCGGACACCTAGAGGAGAATAATATTTAATATTCACCTCAAAACTTTTTTCAACACAAAAATAATTTTTCACCTCAAAAACTGTTTTTCACCACAAAAATTGTTACCACAATCAAATATTTTTTTAACTTGACAATGCTTTCTCAATTATTTTATTTTTAATTAAGCTGTACTATTGTAAAATACTGTGAAGGGGATAAAAAAATAGTTAAACTGAATTTATAGCTTTTACTTGTTTCTTTTGTAATTTTATTTTATATTGTTATACACAAAAACATCCTATTTGAGGTTTTTCGCGAAAATTTTTTAAAAAAGCATACTTTTTTTCATGAAATTTAAAAAAAATCGAATGCCTCTTTATCGAGAGAAATTTTATTATATAAAGAAGTATTTTGTAAAAACATTTCTTTCCAGTATTTTACTTCATAAAATGATTTTATAAATGATTTTTTATCCCTGTGAAATATTTTTTCCTTTAAATTTAGCTGACACGCAAAGTTTCTAAGTAGCCCATATTTTATTTCGCGAAATATTTAGGCAAATAAATTCCTCTACATAAAATTTTTGGTGAACACATACATTTGCGCATTTTTTTTTGTTCAATTTTTTAAAAGTAATCTTATTAAAAACTACGACATTCAAGACAATTAATTTTTTCAACTCAATCATATGGCAACACTGCCACCATATGGTATTTCTTTTAACACTCCTTTCAAATATAAAAATTCAAAATTTTATAAAAACTTAAAAATAATTTTATACAATTATAGTTAAGATTAAAAATATAATCATGAGTACTCGATAATTAGAAATTAGTTTGAATTTAAATAAAATGATAATCGAGGCTTCTGTGGGAATTTTGGAATTTACAAGTTTATAATAAGTTTGAAAGGTTTATTATGTGATCATTATTAAACTCATTATTAAACAAAAAAATATGAAAATAGAAAATGACCACCCAAAAAATGTTAAAATCTGTTAAAATCGTGAAAAAAGAAAAATATGCTTAATATTCTGCCAAACAAAAAATTAAAAAAAATACAACTTTGTTATGCAAAAATCTCGCTAAAATACTATACAAAAAAAATTGATATTTTAACTGTAAACGCGGTTTTTTTTTAATTTCCGATTTCAATAACAAACTCAATCATTTATACAAAAAAAAATTTCTAAAACTCTGCTTTTCACAAACGAAATATGTAAACAAAAACATGTTTCTAACTCAATCGCTAAATCCAACAGAAACTATGCTAAAATGGCAACACTGAAAATGACTTGGCTGAATTCGCTGCATTTATTTGCAAGCAAATCAGCAATAAATTGCTTTTGTAAAATAACGGGTTTTCTTTTTCTTTTCTTTTAAAAGAAACAATAAATAAAAAACATATTTGTATAGCAAAAATATTGAATTATATTTAAATATATTGAATTATTGAAACTTACAATTTTATTTATTTTTTTTCCTTAATCTGCCTAAAGTTGTCTATGACTGGATGTTGATAATTTTTATATTTAAATGTTGGGTAATGTTCTTTCTTTTTTTCTTTTTGTTACTTTACACTACGTTGTACGCATTTTTTGTTTCTACACAAACGCAGTATATCAAAATTTCACTTAATTTAATTAATTATAGATATTATACACTTCACAAAATATAATTGAAATATATTTTTTTTTTACAAAAATATCTTTACATAATTTTAAGTATAGATTCGCGTAGAAATACACTTATTAACAGACCGACAATAACCGACCTTCTATAATTTAAAGTGTTGCCACTTTTTGGAAATTATTTAAAAATAGTACTGTTTACATATGCATGACATTTTTAATGTTACTTTTTCTTCGAGCTTTTAACTCTGCAATTTTTTAATTACATATCAATCATAGTATTGGAATCTGTGTACCAGATCTTTTTGATATATACAAAATAAGTCAATATTTAGAACAACTGAATTTTCATTGAAATATTTGCCACAAATTTTTAATTTCTACAGAATAAATTTTATCAGCACTAAACCCATTTTAGAAGAAATTAAAATCGTTATTTTTTGTGTATTTTAAGCCCCGATTTTCGTTAACTTTTTTTTATATATATTTATCAAAATCCATCTAATAAAAATTTGTTTTCTCTTGCGTGGCAATACTATTTGAAAATGTAGCAAAAAAGTGACATTTCAGTTTTTGTTATATATAATTTTTTTTTATATATAAAATAATCATTATTGTTAAAAACTATAAACAAAAATTTATAAATTTTGTTTGCAAATTTTATATGGGTTTGCATAATTTTTAACATACAGCTGTGTAAATTTTTGTTTTACTGGTGGCATCACTGTCCATAACTGACTTTTTGTAAGCAATTAGTTTTCAATATGTTAGAAAGAGATCAATAGTTAGGGATGGCAAAAATAAGTACAGGAAAAAAAGTAAAAAAAAAAGAGAAAAGGAAAAATACAGCAATACTGTAAGAAGAATTTTAATTGCAAAATTAAATTTTGTTCATGGAATCAAAGAAAAAAATAGAAATGAAAATATAAAAAAATTACGTATTAAAGAAAATGTTTAATAGAAATAAAGTAGAATAGAAATAAAATATTTCACCTAATAGAAAAAAGTCTGTAAAAATTTTGGGACGACCAGAGCTTTAGAGTACAACGTAGTACTTTTTGTTCTGATTTAGAAAAAAAATATTTTTTGAGCCCACCACGACGCTTTTAGAGTACTTTAAAGTTCAACACTACATTTCAAATAAGTCCCGAAATACTTATGCGATCAGAATGGAACACCATAGCAAATATAAAATTAATGAGGCCATGGATTAACCCATTGTGCACCAATTAAAAGTTTTTAGTTTTTCATGACTTTTTAATAAAATTGTAAATTATTTCTTTGGACATTTGATATTATTTAGGTGGAGGTTCAAAACGTCAAGCTTTCATTATTTGAATTATTTATATATATATGTATGTATATAGGTATATTTTTTTTTTAATTATATACGTTATAACGAATTTATTTTTCGAGCTTAAGGTTCGTTTATTTATAAAAAAAATATTATTTATTTTTCAATATTTTGCTACTCCATTATGTATGTAGCATCTTCAGGAAATGATAAATGCTACACAATGGAGTAGCGAAATATTAAAAAATAAATAATATTTAAAAAAAAAAAACGAAACTTAACCTCGAAAAATAAATTAATTAAAAAGAAAAAGGTTAAATAAAAGATAACAATTAAATACGTTATATTATTAAAATATGCATTAAAAGCTGCAATGCATACACCATACATCGATAGTAATTGCTGCCTACCTACAGTCAATAACTGTACAAATATTTTTAGTATATGTAAAATAGATACAAAAATCTTCCTCGAATGTATTTTTAAGGTCTTGCAAGAGTTGTATTTTTAGTATCAGTTTTTGTATGTACTGAAATTAGAATATCTGCGACATCTACCTCTTGTTTATCTAATTCTTGTTCGCACTATAAATATGTTGATCAGCACAACTTTGTTAGCAAAAAAAATATTAAAACATTAATTCAAAGTTAGTTTATTGCCAAAAAAACCTAACACTATTTAATCATCAAAAAAATTGTTAAAAACAAGTTTACTTGATATGCTTCCACTTTAACTAACTTTTTTACTAACTTATTTTTCCGAGTGCAGGCTGGTTCTTAAAGAAAAAAAACGATATGTCAGATTTTAGAGGGAACAACCCGGTTTTAGATTAAGATTCATGACCAAAATTATTATTAAAAAAGTTTTATGAGTCGCTACCAGACATATTAAAAAAAAAATAATTTAATTGAAAAAATAATACAAAAATAATCAATAATATATTTGAAATAATTTTATAAATTCTTTACTAACAAACCTTATTTATGAAAATAGGCTTTTATTAAAGGAATGAAATTTTTAACAAATTCAAAATATTTCATCAGTTTCTCCCAATTAAATTTAGAGAAAATTAAAAATCAGTATTTATTTGGGTCATATTTAATCCGAGGATGGAATTAGGGTTAATTCATATTTTTTTAAACAAACGGTATAAACAAATAATTATTTTTTTTAAACTTTACTTAAAAGTATTCCTTTAAAAAGAACTCTAATAAAAGCCCTTAAATTAGTTGAAAAAAAACCTCCACAATAGCAACACTAAAACAAAAAAATACATCAAAATTATTTTCTTATAACAGACAAAAAGACAACAACATATTGAAAAGAGAATGTGTAAAATAATTCAAAAGTGATCATGTTTGAATATGCAGGCAACATTTTTATAAGAAACTGTTATTATGATTAACACTTCAAAATATATTTATTATTAAATTCGTAATGAATATTTAATATGTATATAAATTTCATAAATAATTCTTTGATCCTTTTTATAGTACTCACATGGATTCAAATTATCAACTTTATCACGGAGTTTAATTCATCACTCGGTTCACTTTTCTTTTATCACAAAAAATATTAAACTAAAGTTTATAATTTTTCATATACAGTTTTGTATATTGTTCCTCATCAATTATTTTAAATTCATTTTACTATTAATTTTAATATTTTCACTAAACTATTTTAGTTTTTCAAAAAAAAATTCATCACAACTTTAATTTCACAATTTTCTTTTTGTTAACGCACCGATTGACAGAGAAAAACTAAACTAAAGCCAAGTGATTAACAAAAGCAAAATGAAGAGCTTAATAGTCAGCCTTGCCAGATATATTTTTTTCGTTGTCTCCAAACAAATGAAAAATATCTCCAAAAAAAAATCACCACTTATATCAAAAACAAAAAAAAAACGCTTTAACTAAGTAGAGTAAAAATTCTTGACTTATTGTTAAAATTAACTACACTCAAAAAATTATTGTATACATTAATTTGTTTAACAGTTTTTTTTGCAAATTCTTATGAGATTTTATAAAAAAAAAATCAGAATAATGAACTATTAGAGAAAACAAAAACTTATCAAATTTCGAGATTTCACACAATTTTTCTTTTAAAAATTTCACAAATTTTTTGAGCTTATTGTATTGAAATTACAAGATTCTAAATTTAAGGACTTAAATCTTCAACTAATATGATAATTCTTTTCCATAAATAATCCCATACAAATCTTTAGCTCTAGGAACTTCTTAAATTTTAAATAATTTAACATTAAAATTGTATTTACAACTGTTTTGAAACCCTGAGATTTTAATGGAAATGCAGTACATTTCCATTTAGCGAGATTTCGATTTAACAATCACAGTTTATTGTACACAAGCCAAAATAAAAAAAATAACCTAAAATTAAAAATATTTCTAAAACGCGGGAGCTCCGCCAAAGTATAGTGTGATTTGTATGCGATTTCTTACAAATCTTGCGAATTTGCTAAAGGGAAACCCAAAAATTATTAAACAAATTGTAAAAAATATGTTGTTGTAAGCCGAACTTCATTCTTGCTTAAGAGAATCGTTAGGAACGATGTTTTTAAAATTTCTAAAAATATTTATTTATTTGTATTACAAACGCAATAACATTTTCTAAGATTTTATCTTGAAATACTCCCAATTATTGGGGAACGATTTTTTTGTGTGTAAGCAGCATCCAGCAAAAATATAGTAGCCAAGTTTCCAACATGTGGCATCACCTTGTGAAAAAATAATGTTAACAAATAATAAATGTTAATTCTTTAAGATAAATTATCAACAAAAGTTGTAATAATAATTGTGTTTGTGCGGTTAATTACGTTAGAAAATCCCATATAATTCTGACATTAGTTCCCTTTAAGAGTAATTATTGTCGTTATTCTCAGCCTCTTTTAGATGAGTGCTATCAGTTTATAGTGAATGTTCATTTTAACACCTTGACGCACAAACACAGTAAATAATAATAATAAAATTACTTTTTTATTTGAAAAAAATTTTAAGTATAGCACCCAGTTTCCTTTTATTGTTTCCAACGAAGAAAATATTTGCAAAACAATATTAAATATTGAATTGATGTCGGGAAAACCAACCATGAAAAATATAAAATATTATGCTTGCAATTAAGTTGTTGTTGGCAAGTTATCAAAGTTGGCTTATGTCATTTCCATTTAAATTTGAAATAAGGAAACATTTGCTGTTAAGGCTTTAGCCAAAATTAGCCATACGTAACGTAAAGTGACGAATTAGTTGATTCAATCTAAATAAATGAGTTAAAACGAGACAACCATATGTAATAACGTTACGTAACGTATGACTAATTCTAGCTTAAACGTTACTTATATAAAACTTGTATAAGGCATAACCTTATATATAGTCATTCCTTATTAAATGTTCCGTTTTTGGATATATTATAATATTTTCTTGTATAGTTGCAATAAATTTTGTACTCACCCAGTAAAATTATAGATTTTTAGAAACATATTCAACCAGTATTGCTGTTTTAATGATTTCGAGTATTTTTTGATGAGCTAAAAACGTTCTTTTTTTTTGGTGGGGGGGGGGGGGGGGGTTAATATGTTTTAACTCTTTTTCACAATGCTAACTGTACTTTTTCGTTTTCGAGTGTTGGCAACACTGTATTCAATTTTAAGGAGCCTTGGTACATGTGGTACAACATGTTCAGCATTTGATTATGTAATGCGTTGGTTGATGGAAATCGCAACAACAAATATACGTAGTCATCAAGTCATGCTGTCCAGCATGCTTGATCGCGTATTGGCCACTTAAGGTTATTTTGTTAGTTTTTGTTTTTTTTTTTTTGGTTGTCAACTCAAAATGAAGTTCAGCTGAAGACAATTTGGTAACCGAATACCGAGTACCTGGATTTGTGCTTATCTAATTATAATACCACCATTGTGGGGCAAAAAGAAAGAAACTGTTAACGAAATTTATACATTCTTTGCATCAGATTTTACTATTAATAAAATTGAGTAAAAAACATTCTTACAAGTTCTATAAATCGAAGGAAGTTTGATATGTGAACACCATTTAAAGGCTAATGATGGTTAATTGTTTTCCCTTAAAAAAATCTTATGAATACGCTAACAGTTCAATTATTATGGAGTCAGTTCTGGAATCGATGTGTTAAACCACATGTAAATTTTTTTTCTGGGAATTTCTAAAAATCGGTAAAAATATTTTTGCCTTCCTATACAAAAATAAAAATATTTGTAACGACCTCTTGCATTTGAACTAACGCGATGCATTTTCTGTCAAATGGTTTCTTTACTTTTTTTAGCCGATCGGTTTCGAATATTTTGTAAATTCAAAGAAAACCGAAAACCGGTCTTTTTTGTTCGGTTTACCGGTTTTTTAATTACATCACCAACTGGGTTACTCGGTCTCTTTTATTTTTTCCGAACTCTTTTATAATCGTTTGTTTGTTTATGAAGATTTAGATGTAAGTCTGATAGATTCCGATGAAGACTTAACTTTGTATATTCCAAATTCAAATAGTTTAATTTCTGATCTAAATAACACAATAAACAGTATTCAAAATCCTAAAAAAGAAGACTGTACAAAATCATTCATCGTTCAACGCACCTAATTTTACCAATTTACAAACTTAATGAATGAATATAGTTTTGATATGATATGAATATAGTTTTATAATATTAATTTTTAAGATATTATATTAAAAAATATTGGTTTTAAAGTTAATTTTTTGTTGAAATGAAATACAATAAAAAAATTTAATTTATTTTTTTTCAAAGAATTTTTTTTTATTTTTATTACTATATATATTAAATTTCTGTTTTTTTTTGTAATAAAAACAATTAACAAATTATATAAGCTTGTTATTCAAATAAAAAAAACCGAAAAACTGGTTTTTTAAAAAATCGATTTTCGAAGAAAACCAAAACCGGTTTTTTCAAAAGGCCGGTTTTTTGAATACTCTAGTTGCGGACCTTTATAATTAATGAAAAACAACTATGTACGAGTATATAGCCCTCGGTAACAAATGCCTTCCCACCCCTGATACATACGCAAGATGGTTACCCTTAAATGTAAAAACCATACATCAATCTGGCAACATTTGCGAACAATGAGACATGAAGAAAATTACAAGGTAAATAAAAATCTAGAATTAGAAGATTAATGAGTGTCTGAATTTTTTCTTTTCTGAGTAAAAATCCATAACAGAAAGCTGAATAAGAAAGAAACTATGAATTAAGGCGAAATAAGCCATACGTAACGTGCCATCTCCTTATATAGTTGTCTCTTTTTAACTCATTAGCTAAGATTGAATCACCTGAATGCTAAATGAGATCGAAAAGTAATCGGTCCTTAGTATAGTAACGTTTGCTA
>OX456525.1:140212122-140229622 GCA_949748255.1 Eustalomyia histrio
TAATTTTTTTTACATTTATTTTAATGTTAAATTACATTAAAAAACGGATTTTTTGTTACAATTAATATTTCCATTCAAATTATTTTGTTAAAAATAAATTGTTTTTATTCTTATATTTAATTGACTGACAAAAAAACAACTAAACTAAATAACTGAAAATTCGTTTATTTTTATAGACTTTGTAGTTAACATTTATGGCATTTAAAAAAGCGAAAAAAACTAAATATAATTTATTTTTACGGAGATTTAAAGATAGAAATGAACTAAATATAATTTATTTTTATGGATATATCGTTAGGTAAAAAATTTAAATAATGGAAAAATCATTACTTTTTACGGATAGTTAATTTAATGGCAGTTAAAAGAAATAAATAAAGGAAATATCATTTGTTTGTTAACAGTTAAAATAAATGAAAAAGTATTTATTATTCAGGGGTAATGTAAGTTAATTTATTCACTTTTTAAAATTACTGGAAAAATATTTTGATTTAAATGAAAAGTTAGTAGACCAGTTTTTATGTAATTTTTCATGTATTTTAAATTACATTTTTAGATAATTTAAATTACAAATAATTTTTTGTGTATTCTTAAATTATTTCAAGCTTTATGTTTTCATTTAAATCAAAAGAAATTACAACATTTACTTTTTTCTATATTTCTTTAAATAATGTTTTTGTAAAAATTTATTTTACACAGAAAAAAAATTTCACAAAATTTTAAGTAATTTTAAATATTTAGTAAAATTCAAATTCAATATCTAACAGTTTTTTGTTTGTAAATTGTTATTTTTCATATAAAAATTATTTGAAAATAAAAATTGAATTTACAAAAAAAATTACAAAAAAAAACTTTTATTTGTATTTACAAAAATATTCTATGAAAGAGAATATTCTACACAGAAAAAAATTTCAAAAAATTTTAAGTAATTTTAAATATTTAGTAAAATTCAAATTCGATTTCTAACAATTTTTTGTTTGAAATGTTTGTAAATTTTTACTTTTCATATAAAAATTCTTTGAAAATAAAAATTGAAGTAACAAAAAAATAACAAAAAGTTTTTTGCATTTACAAATTCCATTGTTGGTGCCTTTTTAAAAAATATTTTAAGTGTATTAATAAAAATATTCTCTGAAAGATATTCAACATTACAATCAGAATTTTGTAATTTTATTATGTAAATGAAGAAAATATTACAAATAGAATTTTCTTAATTTTTTTTCAGTGTATATTAAATTTAAAAATATTAAGTATAAGTATAGTAAAAGCTAGAACATCTGAAAAGCAAGAAAATCATGATTTAATGATTCTTGCGGGAAAAACACACTTTTTTCAAGTGCACCCAACTTAATGATTATGATTAACCCATAAAAAATACAAAGAACAATTGAAGAATTCTGAATATTTTGATTTGAAATACTTTTAATTGTTAAGCCTTTATTTGAAATACTGAAAAACAAATTTTCATGCAACAATTTTTAGTTTTTTTTTTTTGCTTTTTTATACACAAACATTTTTCTTAATTGCTTAAATATGTTGAAAATCATAAAAATTCTGTTATTTACATATAAAAATATAGTTTGAAACAATTTTTTCCTCATTCACTTTATTTCTGACACTCCGTTAGTAGTAACTGCATTATGCAGTAACAGCAAAATAAAACGAAAAAATGCATTCTAGTGTAAAAGAGCAGCAGACAAATTTTTTCCCCTTTTTTTAGTAATATTTAAACATTTTATAGTCTTTTACATGCATAATGTACACAGATCCATATGAGCTGTGTATTACAGCGTAGTGTAAGTGCATGTGTTATACATTAAGTTTGTACAACATTTGGATCAAGTTTGCTCATACTTTTGCAAAATTTGCTGCATATATATAACTTTTAGATTTTATTGAGTATATAAAGTAATATTGAGTTCTGTTTTCCTAAGAAAATCGTAGCCATAAACTAATTTTTATACCCTCCACCATATATGGTGAGGGTATATATCAGTTTGTCATTCCGTTTGTAATATGTCGAAATATAGGTTTAAGACCCCATAAAGTATATATATTCGTGATCCTTATGCAATTTTAAGTCGATTTAGCGATGTCCGTCTGTCTGTCCGTCTGTCTGTCTGTTGAAATCACGATCACGACGCGAAGACGCAAGCGGGGGTGCCTATTTTTACCCAGATTATTGAACATTCTCCCGAGCAGTTTATTATTTAAAATGAGCAAAATCGGTCAAGCGGTTAAAAAGTTATGAGTGAAAATGTGAAGGTACCTCTAAATTTTCCATACAAATTTGTACAATTTTTCTGTATCTATTTTTTTTTCTGTTAAGTAAGTAAAAATGTTATTAAGTCTTCTTATTGTTCGATTACATTTATTGTCTTACATACTATGATAACTAAGTTAACGTAAAAATGAACAATGTTAAAGTCGCTAACAGAGCAGACCTCTGTAAATAACATTGCTAAAACTAAATAACAAAAGTTCGTTACATAAATTGACAAAACATATTCATATTACAGTTCATGCAAAATTTAGTATATACGTATATCATCTTCATCCCCTTTGGTGGAGGGTATTCAAAGATTCGGCACAGCCGAATTTAGCCCTTTTTTACTTGTTTTCTTTACCCATGTAAAAATCTAAATATATATGGACATACATGACCATGCATAGTTTAATATATGACCATACATTATCTCATATATGACCATATATCTTCGGATCATAAATTTGAGAGTATAAGGCCGTTTATCTTTATATATGATCATATATAATTACATACGATTCATTTATGTTCATATAAGATCATATATGGAAATATATAAAATAATATATGATCATATATTAAACTTTGCTTGTAAGCACATGATCATGTATGTTCATATACCAGCCAATGTATGATCATATATCTTCATATATATTTCGATTTTTACATGGGAAATTTTTATATAAATTTTTGAAATTTTCACAGGCCTACTTAACTTTGGGTTAGACTTTTAAAAATTGTTCATTTTTATTTTTAATATACAAAGTTTTAACATTGCCACCAAAACCCCATTTTTTTTTCTACAATTGCACACATGCTGTTTAATTTGTAAGCTCATGCATATGCACGAGCAGGCAGGCATGTGCATAATGTTTATGATTTGTATATATTTAAAATAACAAAAACATTGAGATATTTGTGTATTTTCTGGCATGAATACAAGAATTACCAAAAAAAACAAAACAAGAAATGCAAAATATTTAAAAGGCAAAATATTAAAAAAAAATACCCCCAGTAACGGAATATAAATAATGTTATCATAAAGTAAGTTAATTTGTAACATCATAGAGGAAAACACAATTTAATTTAAGCAAAAGATAAAAAGCAATATAAAAATTTTGTAGATTAAAGAAACTTTTTTGTTTAAATTAAAGGAAATATTTCACATAAGTTTTATATGATTTAAACACAACAGTTTGTATAGCAGTTAAAATAGAAATACCCCAAAAAAAATAATTTGTAATTGTTAAGGCTGGTATTTACTAAACACTTTAATGGAATTTTTTCGAGATTTTAAGTTTTTAAGGTATTGTGCATTACTTACCATTGAAATACTCATTTTATAAACTAATAAGCTTAAAATTTAAAAAATTCACTTAAGTGGTCTAAATAGTACAATTCAGTTTAAAATAAAAATCTTCTCTATAAAACTAGTTCTTAATGTAAATTTAATTAAAATCTTGTAATTGTAAACACAATTTGTAAATGCAATTAATATTTTTGCTAACACAACAAACTTTTAATTAAAAATCCACCAGTAAGTACAAATAACTTATTATTTAGATTTGTAATGAGGGTATTTATGATTGTGATTTGCACAGGATGTTAAAAAGCTCAGCCTGTCCTCTGTAGATTTTCAGGCTTGAGTACTTATGATGACGCAATCTGCTTAGTTTTGCAAATCACTTCATGGCTAGCCATAATAGTTTAAGTTTTATTTAAAAACATTTATCAAATTCATTGAGTATAACGGTTTTTATAAAAGATAGAATAAACTTTGTAATATGTTAACAAATTTAAAAACTTTTATAACCGTTTGTATAACAGTTAAAATTTTTTTTTAGTTTTTAGTGCAATAAATTTTATAATTTTATTTTTAATATATCAAAACAATATTAGTATAACAGTTTTTTTGAGAGTATAACAGTTTGTATAACAGTTAAAAAAATTTTTTTTGTTTAAGTTTTATTTAAAAACATTTATCAATTTTATTGAATATAACGGTTTTTATAACAGATTTGATGTTAATAAGTTTATGTTTTTTCACTGTTTGTATAACACTTTAATTTTTTTTTAGTTTCTTATGCAATAAATTTTATAATTTTTTTTTAATATATCAAAAAAATATTAGTATAACAGTTTTTTTGAGAGAATAACAGATTGTATAACAGTTTAAAATATTTTTTAATTTTTTTTTAAGTTTTATTTAAAAACATTTATCAATTTTATTGAATATAACGTTTTTTTATAACAGATTTAATAAACTTTGGAATAAGTTTATGTATTTTTCACCGTTTGTATAACAGTTAAATTTTTGTTTTAGTTTTTTGTGCAATAAATTTAATAATTTTATATATAAAATATTAGAACAATATTAGTATAACAGCTTTTCTAAGAGTATAACAGTTTGTATAACAGTTTCAAATATTTTTTATGTTTTTTTTTTCGTTTATCAAAATATCAAAAACTTGTCATTATTTTAAAACTGTTATACTTAACAAATTTTGTTTTAACAGCGCAATTAGTTTGTATAACAGTTATAATATGATATGTTAAATACTCATTTAAAATGTGAAACAAAAAAAATATTATTAATTCATTTTTTTATCTAACTGTTATACTAATAAATTGAAAAGGTTTTTTTTTTTCTTAAGCAAATTTTGTCCATAAATATCAAAAATCTCAAAATAACCGGAAATATCGATTAAATTTATTTTAAATATATTTGTTATACAAAAATAAAGAAACTGTTATACTTTCTGCTAATAAACAGTATTTTTAAAAATTAGAAAAAAAAAGAACACAAGTTATACAAATATTTATTAATTTAGCTTAACTGTTATACAGTTTGAAACTGTTACACTTTCTACTAACAAATAGTATTTTAAGAATATCAATAAATAATATATCAGTTATAAAAACCAAGTGGAAACTGTAACACTTTCTAGTAATTAATATTTTAAAAACAAACACACAAAATCAAAAAAAAAATATATTAAATTTTAAATTTAAATGTTATAAAACTAATTTGGAAGTGTTATACTTTCAAAGAGCTAATATTATTGGATAATTTTAAGCAATTATCACACAAAATTAAAGTTATATATATTTTTCATATTTTATTTAACTGTTATACAAAAGCTGAGCTTTTATACAAAACTGTATGAAACTGTTATACTTTGTAAAAGTAAATAGTGTTTAAAAAATATCAAATTTTTATTTTATTATAAAAATTTTATGTAAATATAACTGTTATACAAACAAATTGAAACTATTTTGTTTACCACTAAGGATTTTTATATATCCAAAATTAAAGATAAAATATTAAAAGTCATATTTTATTAAAAATTAACCCTGTTATACAAACTGTTATAATTATAAAATATGACTGGTGATTTATGATGAAAATGTGGACGAAAATTGTTTTATAAATATTTATATATAATGCTACATGCAACTATTATACAAACTGTTATTCTCATCAAATTTTGACTGTTATATTTTCTAACAGCAATATCAATTTAAAAATAGAGGAAAAGCACACAATTAAAAAAAATAGTATTATTTTCATTTTAAATGTAACTGTTATACCAACTGTTATACTCCTAAATATATTAATATTTTTAATGAGCAAATAAATTGTTTTCTAAACCGGTAAGCGTTGCGTTTCATAATCTGTTATACAAATATAAAATGTCATACCTTCTAAAAGCTTATATAATTTTGAAAAAATATATATCACATAGTGTATTATTTTAAATTTAATTGTTATACAAACTGCTATATTCATCAAAAATTTTTTGATATTTTAAAATGAAAATTTAAATGCAAATTATACAAACTGTTATACTCGTTAAATTTGAATTCTCTAAAGCTACACTAATTTAAAAAAGAACACCCTTTATTTCTAAATATAAATTTTAATTAAACTGTTATACCTGTGTATATTTTTATTACTATTAATCGGCTGTATTACAATTTGAAATTAATATATGATTTTATTTTTAATGTAAACTATTTTTTGAATTTAATAATTTTATTTTATATGATTCAAAAATATCAAATAATTTGTTGATTATAACATTTTAACATTTGACATTTTTTTTTTAATTAAACTGTTAATATTTTGAGCATTAAGGGATTTAGTTTTTAATATATTTGAATTTACAAACTTTTTAGCATTTTAAATTAAATTTTACAATATGACAAAAGTTTTTCCTCTTCTACAAAATTAACAAAGTTTTACACCTTAAACTTGATACACGCTACAATTTTAATGATTACCACATTCATTTTAATGACACATATGTGTTAAACTTAACTTTTATTTCTTTTTTGAATGAATTTTAACCGCAAAATTTAACTTTGTGTTTGAAATGTTGATACTGGTATTTTGTATAATTTTATTATTTTTTTTTAAGAAATTAAAATTGAAGCGAAATTGTAAAGTAATTTAATAATTAATAATAAATAATAAATAAGTAATAATTTTTTTTAATTACTAAAAGTTCAACTGTATAATAGTTTATATTATATTTTTTTACATTTCAATGTATTCAAGGCAGAGCTTCTAAAGAGTTCAAACCTTCATTTGATTTTTAATTTTGATTGACTTGGAATGAGTGAATTCTCAAACTAAAATTTTTGAATGAGAATGAATTCTTAGTGGATTTCAATCGATTTAATTTCAAAATATGTCATTCGTTTTTCATACAATAATATAAATTTAGATATTCAATCGAAAGTCGAGCATTCTTCATTCGATTTTAAAATTTAGAAAATAAAAAACTACGTTATTAGTTTTAGTGAAAGGAAAATAAGGATATTTTTAGAAATATAATAAATCCAATATTAAAAAAAAATCAAGAATTAAAAAAACAACAGAATTGAAAAAATCTTAGTGTTTTTTTTTTTTTTTTGCTTTAATTGAAAAAATCGTCAAAATTAAAGATTCTCCAAAATAAAAAACTACTTTAATTGGAAAAAATCGCACACAATACTGACATAAATTTGGAAAAATAAATCGCCAAAATTTTAAAAAATTCTAAAATTTAAAAAATCGGCAAAATTACAAAAAAAAATCGCCAAATTTAAAAAAAATTCATTGGCCAAAATTGAGAAAATCGTTAATATTTAACAAATCGCTAAAATTTTAAAACTCGCCATATTGAAAAAAATCACTTAAATTTAAAAAAAAAATCCGAAATTAAAAAATTGCTACAACTCGAAAAACAAAATTAAAAAAAACGCTCAAGTTAAA
The DNA here is from genome assembly GCA_949748255.1 of Eustalomyia histrio. NCBI lineage: Eukaryota > Metazoa > Arthropoda > Insecta > Diptera > Anthomyiidae > Eustalomyia > Eustalomyia histrio. Next base: position 140,219,646 of record OX456525.1, read on the forward strand.
GAAAAATTCTTAATATATAAAATAGTCTCTGAAATTTAAAAAAAAGGTATCTAATACCGATAAAACGCTAGAATTTAAAATAATCGCTAAAATTTTGCAAATATCGCTAATACGTAGTTAAAAAATAAAAATTGAAAAAACGCCAAAATTCAAAAAAAAAAAATATTTGTATACAATTTTAATCGTCCACATTTCGAAAACTGAAAACGCTAAAAAAAACTTCTTTTCACCAGATGTTTCAAGTTACTTGGCTAGAATTTTAGCTAGCGTTTATTTCGAAAACAATTCATTGCAGAGAGAGAGAGAAACTGAGAGGTATATATTTATGGACAATTTTTTTTAACTCCATCCTATTTTTGAAATTCGGCCGTATTTTTAAATTCTTGCGATTTTTTTTAATTTTTGCGCTGTTTTTAATTGAGGTGTTTTTTTTTTGCATTAAATTTTTAAAATTTGTTTTCAAATTTGGAGATTTCTTTTCAATTATGTCTGTTTTCCATTTTCCGAATTTTTAAATTTTGATGGTTTTTTAAATTTTGGCGATTTTACGATTTCGCCTTTTTTTAATTAAGGAGTTTTTTTTTATTAAAATTTTTTAAATTGAGGATTTTTGACGCTTTTACGATCTTGGCATTTTTTAATTGATGCGTTTTTTGTATTCACTTTTTTCTCAATTTTATTTATTCAAATTCAATTTTGCCGAATTTTAAAATTTTGGCGATTTTATGATTTTGGCGCTTTCTTAAATTGAGGGGTTTTCTTCTTCAATTCAAAATATTTTTTCATAGTTTTTTTGTTGGGAATTTTTATTTTATTTTGAACGATTTTTTTCAATTTTAGCGGGTTTTTCCAATTTTAATGAGTTTGATTTTGAAATTTATAAAAAAAAAAATATTTTTGAGCGATTTTTGAAATTTCGATGCTTTCGGCGTTTTTTTTTTTTTTATTGAGGTAGTTTTTATATACACTTTTTCTCAAATTTTAAAATTTTTGCTTTTTTTTTTTAAATTTTTGGCGACTTTATGAGTTTGGCGCTTTTCTTTAATTGAGTAGTTTTCTTTTTTAATTCAAAATATTTTTCCAATTTTCGTGTTTTTTTGACTTTGGCGTTTTTTGAACGAGTTTTTAAAAAAAAAACCGTTTTCCAATTTTAATGAATTTTATTTTGAAATTTATAAAAAAAAATTATATTTGAGCGATTTTTGAAATTTCTACGCTCTTGACGTTTTTTTATTGAGGCAATTTTTATATTCACTTTTTCTCAATTTTGTCTACTTTTTCAATTTTGACAAATTTTAAAATTTTTGCGATTTTTTTTTAATTTTTGGCGACTTTATGATTTTGAAGCTTTTTTTTAATTGAGGAGTTTTCTTTTTCAATTTAAAATATTTTTCCAATTTTCGTGTTTTTTTTTTTGACTTTGGCATTTTTTTGAACGATTTTTTCAATTTAAACGGTTTTTCCAATTTTAATGAATTTTATTTTGAAATTTATAAAAAAAAAAAAAATATATTTGAGCGATTTCTGAAATTTCGAGGCAATTTTTATATTCACTTTTTCTCAATTTTGTCTGTTTTTCAATTTTGGCAAATTTTAAAATTTTGGCGATTTTATGATTTTGGCGCTTTTTTTAATTGAGGAGTTTTCTTTTTCAATTCAAAATATTTTTCCAATTTTCGTGTTTTTTTGACTTTAGCATTTTTTTGAACGATTTTTTTAATTTAAGCGTTTTTTCAATATTAATGAATTTAATTTTGAAATTTATTATATTTGAGCGGTTTTTGAAATTTCGATGCATATGGTAATTTTTTGAGGCGTTTTTTATATTCACTTTTTCTCAATTTTGCTTTTTTTTTAATTTTGGCAAATTTTTAAATTTTTGCGATTTCTTTTTTAAAATTTTGGCGATTTAATGATATTGGCGTTTTTTTTTATTGAGGAGTTTTCTTGTTCAATTCAAAATATTTTTCCAATTTTCGTGTTTTTTTGCATTTTTTTTTTTTTGTTAATTTAAGCGGTTTTTCAAATTTTAATGACTTTTTAATGTTGATTTTTTTTTTTTAATTTTATCTAATGTTGGCGATTTTTTTCAAATTTTTACAGATATTTTAAAATTTTGGCCATTTAATCAGAGAAGACAAATTTGCTTGATTTGCTGTTTTTGCTTTTCTCTTTTGCTTTTATTCATATTAGCTTTTTTCCGCTTTTTTCCAGTTTTTAGCTTGCTTTTTCACATTTTTTTGCCTCAAAATGCTTTTTTGTAATAAAAAATTATTTTTTTCTGCTAGTTTTGTTCTTTTTTTAAATAAAAAAGTATTTTCCTCCAATTTTTTACTTTTGCTTGTTTAAAAAAAATATTTTTTTGCTAGTTTTGTTCTTTTAAAAAAAAAATGTTTCCCCCAACTTTTTATTTTTGCTTGTTTTTTTACTTTAAATACATTAAATTTTGCCTTTTTTTTTTGTCTTCTCTGTTAATGATTTTTAACTGTAAATTCAATAATTTGCTTTTTGTAGCATTCTTTTGGCATTTATAAAGAATCGTTAAATTTACTGTAATAATATAACAAATAGCAAATTTCTCATTAACAAAAAAATTAATGATTGATTGAATACCCAAATTGTAAATCGATTAAGTAAAAAATCGAATAAATTCCTAATGATTGAATTTAATGATTAATAAAATCGAATGAGATAAATTGATTAGACGTGAATTCCATGGAATGAATGCTAAAGAATAAATTCTTTGCGAAGGTTTAAAAGGGAATTCATTCAATTAAAAAGTAAATCCAAAACGATTTTTAGGAAATTTATTCAAAAAAGAATTTAATCTTCAGAGCTCTGATTTCTATTTAAAACTACATCTGTACCACACGGCGTATGATGAATATTATATCACTCATACGCCGTGTTTAATTTATTAACTTTATAAATCAGAAACTTAAATTTAATCTTTAAATCATCTCAATTTCATGGTTAATTGCTACAATTGTATAAATTAGAACTTTATATAATCCAATAAAACCATTAAAAATTATAAGTCCTATAAAAAAAAATAACATACTTTCCCTTAACTTAAGCAACATTTAAGTAACTGTAACAGAGTCATTAAACTTGTTTTAAACAAGTTTTCCTTTTATCTTTATACACAAAATCTTGATAAAACTTAATTTTAAAGGTCAGTAAGTCAATGTGTCAGTCAAGCAGACACTTTAACAAGAAATCTTGTGTTAAATCTACACTTACTTAAAAACAAACACCGGAAAAATAAAATCCTTAAAGTCATGTATGAAAAAAAAAATAAAAAATAAAAAACTTTGTTGGTAAAATAAAATCATTTATCATGTTGAAGTATATTTTAAAGGCCGCAATACATAATCATAAACTTTAAAATGTGTATAAAATACTACGTTAATACTTAACCTTTAAATACATATTTTTCTGATTTTTTTTTTTTTGTTTTTGAATTTCAAATTCCATACAAATTTTGAACGTAGTTAAAGCAACCAAAAAAAGGTTTGTTTAAATATTAAAATAAAAAATTACAAAATGAATAGTATTCTTTAATACATATTACCAAAGTATTTATTTTAAAAAATTTGTTTAAAAACATTTAATTAATTACTTGTTACTTTTATACATAAACTTTCCTAACTTTAATTAAATATTATTTTTGCCTTTGGCATATATTTTTTAGTTATTTTAGTTTTACTGAATATCTCCCAATTTTTTTTGTGCCGTAAATAAACGAATTTAATTAAAAGAAATTTGTCAAAAGAAAAAGAGGTTGTTGGGGTTATTTTTTGTTTAGCAATACTCTTGTTTTTTGTTTTATTTTATTCGAAATGTTTGCCTTTTGTTAACAAAATTTCATCCTAAATTTAATTTAGCAAACCACAAAAAGAATAATATATTTGCTACCAAAAAGTTGGTTTTGTTAATGTAAACAAAATATACAATTTTTAGTAAATACATTTTTACAAACTACATAAATTTTTTAATATAAGTATTTTTATAGAAAATCGCAGTGAAATTTATAAAAACTTTGAAATGTATTTTTTTAAATGCACAGCAATCATCAAATTCTTATAATTTACATAATGTAAACATTTATAAATATGTATATAAAATTAGCCTTTCAATAATTCTTTAAATGAATATTTTGCAAAAACTTTAAATTTTCACTTTAAACTTTCAGTTTTATAAGGAAATAATATACACTTAAAATATTTTGATAGTAACATGATTAAATAAGCCCTTTTTTCAATTTATTTAAGGATTGAATTATATATAAATGCGGATTTTCTGTTACAGAAAAATATTCTCATTTGTTAAAATAATATTTTTTTACGGTTAAAAATTTGTTTATTTTTACAGACTTTGTAGCTGATTTTCATGAAATTAAAAATTAACAAAATGACATTTTTAAGGGATTTTGTACTTAATTTGTTGACAGTTAAAATAACGAAATAAAAGAAAAATCATTACTTTTTAAAGTTAAAAAAAAATAACTAAAGGAAATATCATTTGTTTTTACGGATTTGTGGTTAGTTTTTCAAAAAAAAAAAAAATTAATTTAATTCATAGATATTTTATTGATTTTTATTACACACTTATAAATCAAATTAACAGGTAAAACAAAAACAAGTTCTCTTTAAAAGACTGTTATGTATCAAAAAAATGTTTATGCATTTGGCTGTAAGTTAATTAATTAACATTTAAAAATAAATAAAAAGTTCTTTTGATTTCAGTTAAAAATTAGTAGACTGACTTTTAACAGATTTTTCATTTATTTTAAATTACATTTTCAGTTAATTTAAACTACAATTTTTTTCAGTGTACTTAATAAATATTATAAACTTTTTTAAAATACGTTTTAAAACAAATGTTTTGCTTTTTCTTTCTTTGAACGTGTAAATATAATCAAATCTAAATTATTTACATTATGTAAACAATCGTAAAATAGTTAGAAATTTTTAACTTCTTGAACATAAAAATATTAAATAAATTGCCTTTTTGACATGAAGTAAAACCATGTAAACAATTTTTGATCAATAAAGTTAAAATTTTCTTTTCTGTTTACAAAAATATGGGAAATGTCATAAATTTTTAATTGTTTACCTAAAGTAAAATATGTATTATTAGTTTAACGTAGATTAAAATTTAAATTAAAGCTTTATTTTTGTTAAAAATTAAAAAAATCATATTATAATAATTATTTACATGTGTGTAAAATAAGTGTAAAGTAGTAGTAAATAATTGTAAAATATTATTTAAAATAAATTGTTTTGTCTAAAATTATTTGTAAATATTGAAATCTTAATTGTTTACAAAATGTAAAGATAATGTAAACAACTGTTTTCCAGACACATAATTTGAAAACTTAGCTCAATTTTCCGTAGTAAATTTAAATATGATATAAAATTAATTTTTTACATAATGTAAAATCAAGTAAACAATTATTAGGCATGTAAAATATTCGAAAATTTTAACTAAAAAAAATTTTTCTATAATTATTTGTTCATGTAAATATTGAAATCTTAATTCTTTACAAAATGTCAAATAATGTAAACAATTGTTTTCCAGACATATAACTTGAAAATTTATCCTCATTTTCCCTAGTTAATTAAAATATGATACAAAATTGATTTTTTACATAATGTAAAATCAAGTAAACAATTGTTAAGCATGCAAACAATTCAAAAATTTTAACTAAAAAAATTGTATTTATAATTATTTGTTCATGTAAATATTGAAGTCTTAATTGTTTACAAAATGTCGAATAATGTAAACAATTGTTTTCCAGACATATAACTTGAAAATTTATCCTCATTTTTCCTAGTTAATTAAAATATGATACAAAATTGATTTTTTACATAATGTAAAATCAAGTAAACAATTGTTAAGCATGTAAACAATTCGAAAATTTTAACTAAAAAAATTGTATTTATAATTATTTGTTCATGTAAATATTGAAGTCTTAATTGTTTACAAAATGTCGAATAATGTAAACAATTGTTTTCCAGACATATAACTTAAAAATTTATCCTCATTTTCCCTAGTTAATTAAAATATGATACAAAATTGATTTTTTACATAATGTAAAATCAAGTAAACAATTCGAAAATTTTAACTAAAAAAAATATTGAAATCTTAATTGTTTACAAAATGTAAAATAATGTAAACAATTGTTTTCCAGACATATAACTTAAAAATTAGGCTCATTTTCCTTGGTTAGTTAAAATATCATATAAACTTAATTGTTTACATAATGTAAAATTAAGTAAACAATTGTTAAGCATTTATTTAAGCTATAATTTGTGTTTTATATATGTAAAGAAATGTTAAATATTAACTTAAATAAATTATTTGGACATGTAAATATTGAAATCTTAATTGTTTACATTATGTAAAAATAATGTAAACAACTGTTTTCCAGACATATAAATTGAAAATTTATCCCTATTTTCCCTAAATAGTTAAAATATCATATAAAATTAATTCTTGACATAATGTAAATTATGTAAACAATTGTTAAGCATTTATTTCAGCTGTAATGTGCGCTTTATGTATGTAGAAACAAATAAATATTAAATTTGTTTAATTCTTTACATCATGTAAAATATGTAAACAATTGAACATTGGCATAAAAAAACAATATTTTTATTTTGTTTTCTTATGAATGTTCAATTACTATAAATTAGTGATAGTTCTATGAGGTATACAAGAAGTAAATAATTGTATATTAGGTATTAAAACTTATTAATAATTTTTTATCATCACATTTTTGTATTTAGCTCTTTTTTAAGTTATAATTTATACTTTATATATGTAGAGACTAGCAATTGTTACATTTTCTTAATTCTCTACATCATGTAAAATATGTAAACAATTGATAATTTATATAAAAACTAAATATTTTTGTTTTGTTTTTGAATGGATATTTAAACATCATAAACTAGAGATAGTTTTCAATATGTAAACAATATGTAAAAATTGTTAATTAGGTATTTAAGTTAAATTTTACCAATTTAAAATATTAATCCAGTATTGAAACATTTTAATTTTAATAATATTTTTTATCACATATAAATTTAATGTACTTGTGAATTATTCAACAAATATTTTTTCCTTTTTTTTCTGGCATGGAATTAATTAATGCATGATTTTTTAATATCACAAAAAGGTACTTATGCTCTTTATTATATCTCTCTCCCTCTACTAGAAATTTCATTAATTCCATTAATTTTCAAGTGGCAGGAGGTTTTTTCCAACAAATTTTCCATTTTAATGGGATAATTGAAGTGTAATTTTTGCAAATGTATTTTAATTGATACTTAAATAAACTTCACAATATTAATGCTAATAAATTAATGAGGATGAATGTAAAAAGCACAAATTCATATAATAAAATGAAGGTAAAAAATTTGTTATGGAAATTATTGTAAAAAATAGAACTTTTCTCTTAACAATTTTTTTTCTAATGCGAAAAAGATAAATGAATAATAAATTTATTTTATGCGATTTTTTGTTTAATATTATACATTTTAAATTTACCTGTTTTGTGTTTTTATATTACACATTTTATTAAGTTTATTTAGCTTTTTATGTATTTTTTTTTTCTACTTCTTCTTTTTTGTCTAAAGGTGTTTGCATAACTATTTATGTAAATTTGATGCGTATAGAAAAAAAGCATCATTTTATATTCGTATTTCTTTCTTGTATAGAGATTTTTATAAGGTATTGTATGATATTCTATGGTTTATAATTTAAAAAAAATAAATAAAAAATAAAATCTCTAGCATTGATTGTTATATAATAAAATGCTTTTTATAGTTTTTTTATATACATTTATCTCGCTATATAAATACATCAAATATTCATGTTTGTTTAGGTTTCTTTTTCAGAATTTCATAGCTTTTAAAAGACAAGAATAGGAATTTAAAGATTAACATATATACTTTACATAAAAGAAAAATGAGAAACACAATGTTTTAGCTAAAAAAAATGGAGATTTTATTAGATATTGAGACAGCTACAATTTCAAATTGAGATAAATTGTAATAATATACAAAATAAACAATACAAAATTGTAAATAATAAGTAGTTGATTGAAAAACAATGGCCTGATAACAAGAATAAATAATGTTTACCTCAAAATATTTCTTAAATTTATACTTTGTGGCAGACAAATGATAATAATTCTCAATACCATTGAGAAAGCTTGTTTCATTAATTTTTTACATAATGTAAAATCAAGTAAACAATTGCTTAGCATTTATTTAAGCTATACTTTGTATTTTATATATGTAAATAATTGTAAAATATTAACTAAAATAAATTATTTGATCATGTAAATATTGAAATATTAATTATTTACATAATGTAAACAAATGTAAACAATTATTTTTCAGACATAAAATTTGAAAATTTAACTTCATTTTCCCTAGTTAGTTAAAATATCATATAAAATTTAATTTTTTACATAATGTAAAACCATGTAAATAATTGTTGAGCATTTATTTAAGCCATAATTTGTGTTTTATATATGTATAGACAAGCAAATAATACATTTTCTTAATTTTCTACATCATGTAAAATATGTAAACATTTCTATTTTTCCATATTATTTATATTTTTTTACTGCATTAACTTTACAAAAAAATACATTAGTAAATTTTATTTACTCTGATAAAATTTCTTAAAAAAAAACAGCTTCCAAATTTTAATTAATAAAATCTTTTTCTACAAAAAAAATATGTATAAAGATAAATTACATTAAAATATATTTTAAACAAATTTACACAAAGCAAATTTGTATAAGAAACCATAAAAGTATTTATTCATTTAATATTATACAAAATTTGCAAATATATAAATAAATATTTTAATATGAAATTTTTACTTTTCTACATTTAATAAAAACCAATCAAAAGATTTTTAGCACAAGTTCAAATTAAGAAACAAACAAATAAAAGGTAAAGTTATTTTTTCAACAAAAAAAAAAGATTATATAGTTTGTAAAATATATAAATTAAAACATTAAATTATATTAAAGCAGAGACGTAGGTAAAATGTACACTCAATTCTCTTCATTTCATTAATTTGCAAGTTCCTCAAATTCATTTTATAAGTGGTGGGAAATATTAATTGACAATAATTTACATTACAAAAATCATCACTAAAATTGATTATCCATGCGAAAACAAAGACGAAAATATAGATTTTAATCCTTATCTTGAGTTGTTTACATATTTTACATGATGTAGAGAATTAAAAATAAATTTTATTTGCTTGTCTATACATATATAAAGCACAAATTTTAGCTTAAATAAATGTTTAATAATTGTTTACATGGTTTTACATTAGGTAAACAATTAATTTTATATGATATTTTAATTAGCAAGTAAAAGTGGAGTTAAATTTTTTAATCATATGTCTGGTTAACAATTGTTTACATTATTTTACATTATGTAAACAATTAAGATTTCAATATTTACATAAAAAAATAACTATAGACAAAATAATAATTTATTTTCTGTAATATATTATTATTGTTTACACTTATTTTACACACATGTAAATAATTAATATTATATAATATTTGTAATTTTTTATCAAAAATGTAACTTAAATTTCAAGCTTAATCTGTGATAGACTAACGTTTACATAGTTTACTTTACATAGTTTACGTAAACAATTAAAAATTTATGACATTTCCAATTTTCTTAAACATAGAAGTAAAGACAATTTTAACTTTAGTGATTAACAATTGTTTACCTGGTTTTACATTATGTTTTAAAATTAAATTTATTTAATATTTTTTTATTTATTTCTAAGAAGAAAATAATGTTTGATAACTATTTTACAATTGTTTACATAATGTAAATAATTAAGTTTTAATTATATTTACACATTCAAGGAGAAAAAGGCAGCTTAAAATTGTTTCTAATATTTTTAAGTACCCTAAAAAAAAGTTT
>OX456525.1:140232122-140324622 GCA_949748255.1 Eustalomyia histrio
CAAATTTTCATATGCTTTTTTGTTTTTTTGATAATAACAAAGTATAAAAAGGCATAGAAATATAAAGGAATAAATAAACGTATGTTTTAAACTTTATTGCTTTGATGTAAAATTTCCACACACAAAAAAAATAAACATTTAAAAAAATCATAAAGAAAGGAAAAATTAAAAAAAAAACAAAAAATAGTGAGGCAAAATTGCTCAAAACAAACTAACGCATACATGTAACTATGTTTTATACTTTCACGCACTCATACCTCAAACACTATGAAATTCTACACAGAGAAAAAAATTTATAGTTAAATGAAATATTTTAGAATAATTTAATTAACTTTTTATATTTTGCAAATATTTTTAAAATAAGTATGAATCGTTTTTAAATAAATAAGGCTTTAGTTAAAATAAATCTTTTCGTATTTGAATTAAAATTTCAACAATTTAGATTTGGCGTACAAATATATTTAATTTAGAAAGAAAAGTTTAATGCTAAAGCTGTTTGTATTTAATTTCATATTTTTTCTGCTTGATTTTAAAATATATTTTTCTCTGTGTATGAATTGGTAATAAAACTATAAAAATATTTTTTTTTCATGATGATTTCAGTCATATTTTCTAATCGAAGCAAAATAATATGCATTGTGATAGTTAGTGTTTGAATTTTTTTAATAAAAAACAAATTGTTTCAAATGTTTTTTAAAATTTTAAATTTCTGTAGAATTTCACGCTACAAAATTATATAATTTTAATTTATATATAAATATAAGTCTTAACACTTCAGTCTGAGCATAAGACGGTTATCCTTCAAAGCAGTTATCTAAGTACAGAGGGTCAATTCTCGTTCTGTGAAACGGTGAAATGAAAAGTTTTTTTACGTTTTCATAGTACTTTTGATTCGCGTTCTGTGAAAAAATGTAAAGAAATATCAAAACGTTTTCATATGAAAAAAAAAGTGGAACGAAACGAGATTTTTTCACGATTGCACAGCACTGGCGATTCTAGTTTTGTGTAACAGTGCAAACAACTGTCAAAATATTTTCATATGAAAAAATTGTTTACACAGACTATTTATAAGTGAAATAAACATGGAGAAGATTGTAAGAGGAAAACGTGCCAGCGAAAGCCAATAGGAGTATTTAATTAATTATTAAAAAAAGCATGTGGACATTGCAAACGATAAGTAAGTAGTCTAATTACCATAATCACACTTTTATTAATCCCATATTTACAGATTTGTAACTGCAGATGGTGCCAAATTTAGAGACGAAAAGTTTAACGAATTAGCGGCGAGCCTTAACAGTTTAGTGGGACCCAAAGGACAGTGAAAAATGGCAAAAGTATGGCATATTTATTTATAGTATATTTATATTCTTTATGAAATTTATTTTTTCTTTAAGTAATATTAGACTTCATACGCGCACCAAATATAGTTCACTTAAAGTAAGCCGATATAAATCAATGAAGTGCTTGTCGGTTGTCATCTCGAATGGATTGTGGTCAGCACGAAGTATGCGTCTCAGCACTCTCAAAAAATTCCTATAAATTATTAAATTATTTACTGCAATGAAATGCTTGTAACATCATTGCCTTACCTTTCTTCATCCGGAATTCTTTGAGTAATATCCAATAATACAATTAATCCAGATATTTTTATATAATTATTTAAAATAAATTTTACGAACTTAATTCGCTTTTGTTTACGTTTTTCTCTGTTTTGACATTTGCTTTAAATGTTGGATAACACAGTTACAAAATTTTCATGGGTATAGTGCGAATGAAACATTTTTTTCATAATACATACGAGAATTGCAATTTATGGTTTTGTGAAAAGTTCGAGTGAAAAGTGCTTATGAAAACGAAAATGAAAAGTTTTTTTTCACTTCACATTATCACAGAACGAGAATTGACCCTCAGGACTGTATTTTGAGTATAAGTTGACTTCCGACATAAAATATGACAACTGAGGGATGATACTCTAAATGTCAGACAAGTCTTAGTATAAGACGACAGTATAAGACAATAGTTTAAGTATAAGAATACATTCTCATTAGCCCAAAAATTAGATGATAGTTGATACTCTAGTTTTACAATTAAAGCATAAGATGTAGTATACAAAAAAAAAAGCGTTTCAACAAGTATAAGACAGCCAACTAAGTATAAGATGTTTATCTGAGTACGATACTGTATTTTTAGTATAAACTACAGTTTTAGACTTTGCATACGACAAAATTATATTCCTACAAGTATAAGAGTTTTAGACTACAGTCTGATTTGAGTATAAGTCATTAGGTTAGGTTAAGAAGGGTGAACGCATTTCCAACCGGAGACCAATGCGGTCCATGAAGAATCCCTTCAGTATAGAGGAAGAAGAAAGAGAGAAAGAAGAGTAAAGAAGAAAAAAGTTGAGAGGTCCTAGTATAAGTCATTACTTTGAGTATTAAAAAAAAACTTAAACTTAAACTTAAACAGATTTAGTCTTTGCATACAACAGAAATATGTATCTAAAAAAATTATATTCCTACAAGTATAAGAGTTTTACACTACAGTCTGATTTGAGTATAAGTCATTACTTTGAGTATTAAAAAAAACCTAAACTTGTACAGATTTAGTCTTTGCATACAACAGAAATATGTATTTAAAAAAATTATATTCCTACAAGTATAAGAGTTTAAGACTACAGTCGGATTTGAGTATAAGTCAATACTTTGAGTATTAAAAAAAAACTTAAACTTGAACAGATTTAGTCTTTGCATGCAACAGAAATATGTATTTAAAAAAATGATATTCCTACAAGTATAAGAGTTTTAGACTACAGTCTGATTTGAGTATAAGTCATTACTTTTAGTATTAAAATAACTTGAACTTGAACAGATTTAGTCCTTGCATACAACAGAAGTATGTATTTAAAAAAATGAGATTCCTACAAGTATAAGAGTTTTAGACTACAGTCTGATTTGAGTATAAGTCATTACTTTGAGTATTAAAAAAACTTAAACTTGAACAGATTTAGTCCTTGCATACAACAGAAATATGTATTTAAAAAAATGATATTCCTACAAGTATAAGAGTTTAAGACTACATACTGATTTGAGTAAAATTCATTACTTTGAGTATTAAAAAAACTTTAACTTGAACAGATTTAGTCTTTGCATACAACAGAAATATGTATTAAAAAAATGATATTCCTACAAGTATAAGAGTTTAAGACTACAGTCTGATTTGAGTATAAGTCATTACTTTTAGTATTAAAAAAAACTTAAACTTAAACAGATTTAGTCTTTGCATGCAACAGAAATATGTATTTAAAAAAAAAAATATATATTCCTACAAGTATAAGAGTTTTACACTACAGTCTGATTTAAGTATAAGTCATTACTTTGAGTATTAAAAAAACTTAAACTTGAACAGATTTAGTCTTTGCATACAACAGAAGTACGTAATTAAAAAAATGATATTTCTACAAGTAAAAGAGTTTTAGACTACAGTCTGATTTGAGTATAAGTCATTACTTTGAGTATTAAAAAAAATTTTAAACTTGAACAGATTTAGTCCTTGCATACAACAGAAGTATGTATTTAAAAAAATTATATTCCTACAAGTATAAGAGTTTTACACTACAGTCTGATTTGAGTGTAAGTCATTACTTTGAGTGTTAAAATAACTTGAACTTGAACAGATTTAGTCTTTGCATACAACAGAAGTATGTATTTAAAAAAATGATATTCCTGCAAGTATAAGAGTTTAAGACTACAGACTGATTTGAGTAAAATTCATTACTTTGAGTATTAAAAAAAATCATAAACCATTAAGTTGTATTTACAAATGTTTCTTTATTCTATATTTCAATAAACTAAAATTTTTAACTTAAATTAACTTACAATTAAAGATTAAATAACTTTATTAAAATAACTTATCAATAATTTAAAACTAAAGTTGTTTTTTTTTCATATTTTCTATCCTACAAGGATCACATAATGGCACAAGTATTTATTATATTTTTTTTCTAAATTGATTTTACCAAAAATAAAGTTTAACTTTTGTGGCAAAAAAAAAACTTAAACAAAATAAAACAAAATCTATTTAAATTCCCTCCTCTACATATAAGGAACTTATAGAAATATCCAATTTTGTCATGATGGTTCAGCCAAATTCATTTCAACTCATTTGATAACCATTGATGATGAAGGTGGCCGATAACTGCGTCTGCTGCCATTTGTACATAAACTTGTGGTAGTTAAAGTATTACGTTGTTGTTTATAACGATAACCGGTTATTAGTTCTCTTACTGTCTTACGATATTTATCTGACAGCACGCAGTATAAGAAAAAATTTGCAGCTGCATTTAAGGCTGCCAAGAAATTAAATATATTGCCAAAAATTCTTTTCAAATTATTATCTATAACCATAGAGATATCGACCACCAAATAAATGGCCCACGGCAATTGACAAATGATGAATAGTAATACAACAGCTATTAAGGTAATGGTAACACGATTGTCTTGTGAGACGGTACTACTATTTGATTTGCGCTGGAATTATATAAATATAGAATATTAGTAATGACTTAACAATACCTTTAGTTACTCGTAAACAATACCTTTAGTCTTCTCATACTATTGGCATTTGTCATTTTTCCTCTGATGGTAGAAGAACGTCTTACCAACATTATTAGAAAACAATTAAATGTCGCCAACATACATAAGGGTACCAATACAAATACAAATAATGTAACAAAATACCAAGTAGTAAAATAAAATTCATTTTCTCCCAATGCCGTAAGTTTATGTGTATAATAGGTAACCTAAAGAATTTTTTAAATTCAATCATTCAAACCTTTGCTTTGTCCTCCTCTGGTATACTCACATTTTCACAATATTCTGTTATATTAAAGTGATCTTCAAGCATTAGAGTAGCATTTTCCCAAGCATTTACATCAATTTGTTTAAGTTGTGGTGATTGACGTACCATCATCAACATTTCCATGTTATCTTCTTGCTTTTCAAATTCTGATGTATCAATCAGTAAGGCTGCACTTTCTAAAGGATATCGTGATTGTAATGTTGATAATACAGACTGTATTGATCGTAAATGTGTAGGAATGTTTGTTAAAGTTTTTGTAGGCAATACTGCAAAAATAGGAAATTATCATTTATTTCCTATTTGACTGAATATTTGAATATTTTGGGTGATTTGAATTAATTTTTTTTTTTTAATATGAACTCTCAAAGGACTTGAATATTGAAAAGAGTAGAAACAGCATTAAAAAAGGGTTAGGACATACCCTATAACACGGTAATGGTAAATATAATGGTAGTATAAGACGGTAGTATAAGACGGTAGTATAAGACGGTAGTATAAGACGGTAGTATAAGACGGTAGTATAAGACGGTAGTATAAGACGGTAGTATAAGACGGTAGTAAAAGACGGTATTATAAGACGGTAGTATAAGACGGTAGTATAAGACGGTAGTATAAGACGGTAGTATAAGACGGTAGTATAAGACGGTAGTATAAGACGGTAGTATAAGACGGTAGTATAAGACGGTAGTATAAGACGGTAGTATAAGACGGTAGTATAAGACGGTAGTATAAGACGGTAGTATAAGACGGTAGTATAAGACGGTAGTATAAGACGGTAGTATAAGACGGTAGTATAAGACGGTAGTATAAGACGGTAGTATAAGACGGTAGTATAAGACGGTAGTATAAGACGGTAGTATAAGACGGTAGTATAAGACGGTAGTATAAGACGGTAGTATAAGACGGTAGTATAAGACGGTACTACAAGACGGTAGTATAAGACGGTAGTATAAGACGGTAGTACAAGACGGTAGTATAAGACGGTA
This sequence comes from Eustalomyia histrio, assembly GCA_949748255.1. Classification (NCBI taxonomy): domain Eukaryota; kingdom Metazoa; phylum Arthropoda; class Insecta; order Diptera; family Anthomyiidae; genus Eustalomyia; species Eustalomyia histrio. The sequence goes on from OX456525.1 coordinate 140,237,966, forward strand.
GTATAAGACGGTAGTATAAGACGGTAGTATAAGACGGTAGTATAAGACGGTAGTATAAGACGGTAGTACAAGACGGTAGTATAAGACGGTAGTATAAGACGGTAGTATAAGACGGTAGTATAAGACGGTAGTATAAGACGGTAGTATAAGACGGTAGTATAAGACGGTAGTATAAGACGGTAGTACAAGACGGTAGTATAAGACGGTAGTATAAGACGGTAGTATAAGACGGTAGTATAAGACGGTAGTATAAGACGGTAGTATAAGATGGAGGTATAAGTAAACTAAGACGGTAGTATAAGAGATAGGAAGGTAGTATAAAGGTATAAGACAGTGGTATAAGAGTAAAAGGCAGTGGTATAAGAGTAAAAGACAGTAGTATAAAATTATAAGACAGTGGTAAAAAAGTATAAGTATAAAAGTATAAGTATAAGACGGTAGTATAAAAATATAAGAATAAAATATAATAGTATAAGAGTGGTATAAGGGTATAAGACAGTAGTTTAAAAATATATTACGGAAGTTTGAGAGTATAAGACGGAAGTATAAAAGTATAATACGTAGTATAAGAATCTAAGATGGTAACATAAAAGTATAAGACGTTAGTATAAGTAAGAATTTTAGAAATATACAGGACAGTATAAGACGGAAGTACAAGATAATAGTTTAATATGATATGAAAGTATAAAAGTACAAGAGGGAAGTATATAAGTATTTAAGACAGTAATATAAGAGTATAATATGATGGTATAAAATTATAACACGGTAACATTAGCAAGATGTACAACTTTGTTGGATTATTTGTATTTTTCTTTGTATTAATTGGTCGTCTTATATAGTCGTTAGAAACAAGCGTCCTGACACACGCGTGAATTTTTATATTAGTAATATTAGTTTAAAACATGTTATTACTGACACTTGCCTCCTTGTCACCTAGCTACTACAACAAAATTCGTAGGCGGGAGAGGTAACTGGGTTATAAGCACGATGAGAGTCATTTTGTACATCCACTATATTTCTAAAGTCCTTGGTATAAATATAAGACGGTAGTATAAGAGTATAAAACAGTAATCTTAGAGTATAACTCGGTAGTATAAGAGAGTAATTCGGTAGTATAAGAGTATATATCGGTAGTTTAAGAGGGCATATCAGTAGTATAAGAGTATAAATCGGTAGTATAAGAGTTAAAATCGATCGTATAAGAGTATCGGAACCATAAGAGTGTAAGACATAAGTATACGAGCATAAGCCGGTAGTATAAGAATATAAGATACTAGTATAAGAGTATAAGATGGAATACCAAATGAAACATTACTGTCTGTGTATGAAGTATAAGTCGAATATAAAATGAGATTCCGAGTGTAGAACTATAATCTATAGTATAGGACTATAATAGGAGTATAGGACGGAATTCCGACTATAGCTTTATCTCAGTATAAGACAGAATTCCAAGTATAAATATTATCCCAGGATAAGACGTAATTCCCAGTATAAGAAGATAGTCTAGGTATAAGTCTTAGTATAAGACTAATACTTAGAAAAGCAATTAAAAGTTAAATTTTCAACTCACCTTGGTTATTTTGTTGTTCTCCCTGCAATTTACTTCTTTTAAATCTCCCTCGCTCCAGTTCTTTAACCGCTGTTAATCGATGTAGCAAATGCATATCTTTATTCAATATAAAATCAACATTATTTATTCCACCACTACCCTCATCATCTTCCTCAGCAGCATCCTTAACAAAATGCAATAACTTCTCCGACATCTTTGGTACAGCCTGATTGTAAATGGTTGAGAATTTATTTAAATTTTTCAAATTGGCCAAAGTCTGATTACATGGCTGGCCAAGATTATTAATCATACGATATTCAATACTATGTTGATGCTCAAAGGCTGTTGAAATGGTGGATAATACACAAAAGAGGGTCACACCTAAAAAAAAGGAAAAATTGGCAAATGTTATATTAAACGGGGAACAAAAAGATGTGAGAAAGAAAAACAATAAATGAAAATGTTGGCTACAAATGTTTACAATAGTTTCTTTTTTTATCTCTTATTGTTTGACATAGCAACGCCTAAAAATATGCAATCATGTCATATACACAATCTTGTAAACATGGTCTACTACAATATAACATCAGCTATTGAGGCAAAAATTGTTTTTACTGCCAATCAGTTTGGCTGACAGACAAGTCAGTCATTTTTGCATATCATTTACTTAACGTATGTATATGTATTTGTATGTACGTAAGTATGTATGTATTCATGTACTCTTCTTTACGTACTTTTGCAATGGGGAAGTGAACGACAAAGGATTCTACAAATTTTAAGATTATGTATTTATATTATTTTGTAAAATGTTACACTTTTTTAAAAAGTGTGTACAAAGTAATTGATTTTTTTCAAAAGTTACTAAAATTGTATTAAAAAAAAATATTTTCCTGGGAATAGTACCCAGAATATAAACTAGAAATCTTCATTTTATTTAAAAACGTACCAAAAATAGTAACTCTTCTTAAATTTCCTGATTATGGCTTTACAAATTTATAATATTAAACTTTTTTAAAAACGGTTTTAGAAGTAATTAATTTTGTTCGATGGGTATTAAAAAGTACAACTTTTTATTAATACTATTGTACTAAAATAGTTTTCTTCTTGGGAATAGTACCCCCCAGAATATGTACTAAAAATATTAATTTTGTTTAAAAAAGTACCAAAAATATGTATTATTTCTTCTTATGAAATTAATTTAAAAAAAAAAAATTCTTTTAAGAAAAAAATGTTATTAAAATTTTTATTTAAAAAATTATACATTTCATCCTGTAGTTCCTTCCCTCACCCGACATGACTTCTATATAGTTCGTCAATTTGTGTTCTTTTTTTCTGGCACTATGAGACTCATAATACTTTACAGCCTGACACAGTACCTACTCTCTCATTAAAACCTAGAGGCTATATTAAGTGCTTACCTGCAATAACTTTCTTTGCCAACGTTTCGGAGCAAAATTTTTGTCGTTTCAAAGGATAACGTATCGCAATAAATCGTTCGATGGTAAAACACACAGCTATGTAAATTGATATGTAGGCTATAAACAGTGACAATACAATCAAGCCCACAGAATAAAGTTTATTCGGACGCATCATGCAATAGCAACCAGACCATCATACAATAACAACGTATTAGTGGCAGCGGCATCAGCATCATCCAAAAAAAAAAAAGCCATGGTGGGAACAATAAAAAACCGGAAAAAATAAAACCATAAAAAAAAGTTAAAATGAATGAATTTAAAAATATGTACGTATGAAACCCCCCAAGAAAACATTTATTATTTTTTATGGCAAATTACGTGTATGAATCTTTTTCTTCTTTCTGTAACTTTTTCGTACTTACCACAGGCATCCACCAACCAGGAAAATACACCAAAACATTTCCAATAGAATTCCCAATAAAGATGCACGTATTGATAATGTTGCAGCGATAACAACAGAGCCATGGTCAAATAAATGATGTCTGTTACGGCCAAACCTGTTAAATATATATTTGTGGTACATACCATGCCTCTCCTAAATTGAATGATAAGCAGAGAAAGAAAAATTATTTTAACATTTATTTTATGTTACTTATTATATATTGTTAAGAAAAAGGTTTACAATTGTCAGTTTTGTGTTAAATTCCCTTTTTCAATTACACTACTTGTGTGTTTATATAAATTGATGTTTTCAAATATTATTCGACCCTGCCGGTTAACCGGTTAGGGAATTATTCGAGAACTTACGAAAATTGATTAATGGGTTTTTCGGCTCCGATTAGATAATTTTTTCTTCACTTGAAAAGTTCCTTTGACTCATTGACCTACTAACGATCTTTTTAAACCCATTGGCAATCAATTTAAACTTTTTTATTGGCGGAAAAAATTTCTAAATCTATTATCGGTTTTGAGATTTTTTATTAGTCAAAAAATTACCTATATTTCTGAATAAAAATTAAAACGATTCAATGTATGCAACGAATAATTATGATCTAGTTTATATAGTTCAATTGAGTGAATTGCTCAAGTGAACGATTTTTATTAGTATTTGACAGATGCTGTGGAATATTCAAATAAAAACGTAAAAGAAACGTAATTAAAAAAAAAAAAATTTTTTCACAAATCGAGAAACAGTGAAATTTTTTTTCACTCCTTTCGATGTGGAAATTTCTAGCAAAAAGTTACAGGAATTTTCTACTGGAGCATAATTTTAACAGCTAAATTTTCTGTTTCAAAGAACAACTTTTTATATTTTATAGCATGTTTTTCTGTCGGTTTTAACACCCAACAAATAATACGTTCCGTTTACGTACCGTTTTCGGTCCGTCATAAACGTAGTCCAACTACATTTAGGTACCGTTTTCTGGATTCGTATACGGACCAGAAAATGGATTTTAAAGAACATTGAAACTGATTTGAAACCGTTTAAAAACCGTCAATGATGGACCGCTTACGGACCAATATATCGGATGAAAAATGGAGTTGCCCGTTGAAATTTCGTCAATGACGGACCGTTTACCGATCCGTATTCGGTCTGTATTTGTATCGTTTTTTCAACAAAAAACGGATTTATGTAAATGCCTTGTTTGTTTAATTTTTAATAACAAATTATAGTTCTTTGTTGATATTTAATAAATTAAAGTAACAAAATAAAACTTTTACAAATTAAATTAAATGAAATATTCATCTCCAGCACAACTAACATATCTATCCATCACTGCGGTTATGGCCCATTAAATGTCATAAAAAAAAATAAAACAAAATTTTAATTTAGGTTTAATTGGTGGCGTTTACGAAATGATGTAGCATACAATGCAAATTTGCACATTTTTTTAACAAAATGTATTATTAACAGGCAGACAATATTTTAATTTGCAAAATTGCATATACGCACATCACCGTTAAACTTGTTTTGAATTTCATAAATATTTATTTCATAGATATCACTTAAATTTATTTTCGGTGTGAGATGTAAGAGAGCATACTCAAAATATGCATCTGTTTTTCAAAAATTTAGCGCGCGACCCGTATAATGATCACAGACTTTATTCGTTTTTGACAACAAAACGTTTTCAAAGGCAGCGGAATAAAACCGAATGAAAATCGAAGAAGTCCGTATTTTACGGTTCAAAAACGGATGCACCAAAACGGAGTCAAAACGTGTTGTTTTCGAAAATTCATTTTTACGGTCCAATAATGTTCCGTTTACGTGCAAGCTTTGACAGATACGTATTTACGGTCCCTAAAAGTACAGTAAAAGCCGGATTCATGAATCCGTACGTGTCGGAGAGTCCTTAAAAATGTTCCTTAGGCACTGATGATTTTTGTTTGAAATGATTTCAAAATAATCGATTGTATTGCTCCAAAACGGTGTTCCTGGAACTACTTCTGCAACAAGTCGGGTTCAGATTCCATGGAATTAGTAAAAAAAAATTCTCTTGGAGAGTGTAAGAAAAGAAAGAATTCCTACAAAATTAAAATTTCAGTTGTCGGACATCAATTTAAAACAAATGCAACATAAAAATATAATTTTTATTAATCAGAATTTTTCAAGGAGTTGAAACAAATATTAAAATTTATGTATCGTAGTTCCTAATCCTTAGATTTAAAAAAAAAAATGTATTTTAAAATTTTTTTTTAAGATATTTTTAAGAAAAAATAATCTAAAAATTCCATATAAAAAATCGACCTATTTCAACCGATCGAATAATTATTTAAGTTATAAATTATTTATTTCGAAGTTAACTGCAACAAAGGTGATTAATCGAGCAATCAATTAATCGATTGACCAAATTGAAAACACTAATAAAAATACAAAAATTAACTTTCGACTTGTGATTCTATTTTTATATATAATTTACTTTTTCATTCTGTTAAACTACCAAAACATGTTTTTTCCTGTAATGGTTTTCTATTACTATTTATTTAATTTATTTGTCAATTACTTTTAATATCAAAGTAGTTTCCTTCAAATAAAAAACATTTACCAAAAGCTTTCATATAATACCACCCAATTTATATTAAGGGGGATTCACGAAATGAAACACGTTTTTTATAAGACTAAATTTTAAGTAAAGATAAGACAATTTTGGTAAATAAAACTAATTTCAGAATTTAGTTATTTAAGAAAATATGTTTTTATAACACATTGTCTTTTTTAATAAACTAAGAAAAATAATTTATGCTCTAAGCCTAAACTTTTTAAAGTATCAGTTATCCTGAAGCAATTAAAAAGTCACATGTTCCTTGATGCCAAATACTTGTCATAAATTCCAATGCATACAAATCAGCATATTAGTGGGTAAATTATTTCCCAAACATTTCCCCATTAAGTGAATGTCCCTAATAATTTTATTTCTTTTATATTTCCCTTTAAATTGCCAACTATTGTAGTAACATTATGATATTTGAGGAGATAACAATGTACATTTATTTGTTATTTGAAATCGAAATTTGGTAACTAATACCTTAATATTATACAATAAATATAAATTATAAGAATTGTTTTTAAAAATAAAATTGAAATTTTAAACAATACATTTTAACATGCAAGTAATGAAGTGCAATTATTTTCATTACTTTCACAAAAGGGAGTACTATTTATATTTCATTTTATTTTACTTTCAAAAAAATTTTGTGGTTTTTTACATTTATAAGGGTGTTTTTTTTTTTCTTATTGTTACTTTTGCAGTTGCGAATTTATTATAAAGTAAAACACAATTAAGTGTCCCGTTTTTGTCTGTCTAACTAAGCGTTTTTTTAAAATACGTACAATTGAGCATTTTTGTTTTAGCGCTTTTTGCAAAAGTTTTATATTTTGGTACTTTTTTTTAATTTTAAGGCTTTTGTTTGAATTTAGCATTTGTGCATTTCTTTTTTTAATTTTACCTTAACATTTCTGATAATTTTTAATTTTAAAGCTTTTCATTACACTTTTGTATATCTCTTATTCTTCTTAGGACATTTTGTTTTACTTTATAACCTTTTCATTGTCACTTATTTCAATATAAAGCTTTTTATTTGAGCGCTTTTTTCTTTTGGTCCTTATTGCAGACATTAAATCATTTTAACGGTTTTTATACATGTTATCGCTATTTTAATTTTTAGCATTTTTTTCCATATTGATGAATATGTTTTTTTTAGTTTAGCTTTTTTATTTAAGTGCTTATTATTTTAGCGTTTTTCTTTTTCTTTTTTTTTATTTCCGCGTTTTTTAAATTTTTTAACATTTTTCCATCGCTCTTCATTATTTTGGTGATTTTTTACCTAAACGATTTTGATGTTTAGGCGTTTTATTAAATTTAGTTTTTTATCAAACATTTAAGCGTTTTTTATTCCTTATTGTTTTAGCAATTTTTAACTTTTGCGCCTTTTTTTATTTTATATGTTTTTTATTTTAGCGTTTTTTTTTAATTTTTTAACATTTTCCCATCGCTCTTCATTATATTATAGATTTTTTATTTTAGCTTTTTTAGCGTTTTTATAATTTTAGTGATTTTTTACATTTTAATTTAGCGTTTTTATCATTCATTTAAGCATTTTTTTATTTCTCATAGTTCTAGCAATTTTCAACTTTTGCGCATTTTTTTTTTTTTTTTTTTTTATTTTATACGTTTTTTTTTTATTTCAGCGTTTTTTTTTTTTTAATTTTTAAACTTTTTCCATCGCTCTCCATTATTTTAGAGATTTTATTTTTTTGTATTTTATATATTTGTTTATTGAGCGCCCCGGTAGGCTAGTTGGTAGCGCGCAAGCTTATCAGTGCGAGGGTCGTGGGTTCAATTCCCACCAGAGGCTCTGGTCTGGTTTTGCTACAACGAGCCGATAGCCTTTGTTGCTAGTGCTCTGTTAGGGTATTAGGATATAATTTGTAATTATATCACTAATATAAATAAAATAAAAAATAAATATTTGTTTATTTTTACAAATACGATTTAGTTGTTTAGGTGTTTTATTTAATTTAGTGTTTTTATCATACATTTAAGCGTTTTTTATTCATCATTGTATTAGTATTTTTTAACTTGAGCGCATTTTTTATTTTATACGTTTCTTAACTCAGCGATTTTTTTTTTAATTTTTTAACGCTCATTATTTTAAAGATTTTTATTTTTGTCTTTTTACGCGTCTTTTACGCGTTTTATTTAATTTAGCGGTTTTTATTATATATATATTTAATAGTTTTTTATTAATCATAGTCTTAGTAGTTTTTAAATTTTGCTATTTATTCATCTTATAGGTTTTTTTAGTTCAGCTTTTCTAAGTTTTTTTTTACACTTTTTTTAAGCGTTTTATACTTTTGGCGATTTTTACATAAACGATTATGATGTTTATGGGCTTTATTTAATTTAGCGTTTTTTATCATATATTTATGCATTTTCATTCATCATTGTTTTAGCAAATATTGTTTCCGGTTTTTTTGTGATTTTAAAGGTTTTATTTCAGCGTTTTTTAAATTTTTAGCATTTTCATTTTAGCTCTTCATCATATTATTATTATTTTTTATTTTTGCTTTTTTAAGCGTTTTTATAGTTAAAGCGATTTTTTACTTTTGGTGATTTTTACATAAGTGATGTTAATGGGTTTTATTTAATTGAGCATTTTTTATCAGATATTTAAGCATTTTTATACATCATTGTTTTAGGAATTTTTTGCGGATATTTGACATTTTAAAAGTTTTTTATTTTAGCGGTTTTCAAATTTTTTGCGATTTTCTGTCACTCTTTATTATTTTAAAGATTTTAAATTTTTATACTTTTTCAACGATTTATTACTAAACCATTTTTTTCATTTCGCTGTTTATGCGTTTTATTTAATTCTGGGTTGTTATCATTACAATTAATTTCTCACTTGTTTTTCATATTTAATTTTTTTTTTTTAATTGAAACTTTGAGCGTTTTTTTTTCATTTTGACGATTTTTTGTTTTATCCTTTTGTTATTTTAGTACTTCTTTATTTTTGACAGTTCTTTTATTTCTTAACGTTTTTTGCCTTTATTGATCGTTTTTTATTTAAGTCCTTTTTGCTACTTTTTATGACGTTATCTATTTATAACTTTTTTTTTAAATATTGGTGCTTTTTTACTTTTAGCGTTTTTGCGATTTTAGAATAATTTTCTGCTTACGGTGTGGCATTTTAATTTCGATGCCTCATTAATTATTGTTTTTTTTTTTTTTTTGTTAATTTTACAGTTTCCAAGTTTGTTTATTTTAGAGGTTTTTCCAATTTTGGGTTTTTTTTTTTTAATTTTAGCGATTTTTCTTTTAATTTTAGTATTTATTGTCATTTATTTCTTTATTTAGTTATATATTTTTATTTTAGTATTTTTCATTAAAGCGTTTTTAAATTTTTTTATTTAAGCTCATTTTTATTTTAGCGGTTTTTTGCATTTTAACGCTTTTTTATTTTAATTTGCCGTTTTTGAAAAGTTCACATGAAATTTTCTAAATTAAATTAATGTGATGCAAAAAAATTTTTAGCCTCCAAAAATATATTTTAACGAAAAAAATTTTGGAATTCTTTTGTGCGAAATTTTTTAATTTTAACAAAATCATCAAAACAGTTCAGCACCGAAATTTTCCATACAGTATAAAACATTTTAATTTTAATTATTTTTTATAGAAATTTTATAGGTTTCCTTCCATTTTCACCCTCAATTTTTTAATCGCCAAACCGATTTTAATAACTTTGCACAAACAACTGCTGGTAACAATAAGAAATAATTTGAATAAAAAGGAGAAACAGATATTTCAAGAAACCATCAAACAAAATTTCGAACTAAGTTTGCAAAACCTTTTTAGAGGATTTTTTGGTTAATGTTCAAATTTAATTTTGCGATGGAAACATTGGGTCTGAAATTTCTCGCTACACTGGGTTATCAAATTCTGTCATATTGTATCATTTAGAACATTTCAAAAATTCTCCCCAAATTTAAAAAAACAAAACACAAAATTTTAGTTAATACAAACAATAAAAGCAAAGGATTCCATCGCAACATGTATTTTTTGTTTCCTTTTTTTTTGTGTTTGAAAATAACTGTTACTATAACATCAAATAGAATACAACTACAAGATCCTTAAAATAGAAATACAGACAACAAAATCTAAGTATGTTATCCCTATAATGGGCAATTTTTTTTTTCAAAAAATCGCTAACAAAAGCTTTTAATTTTATTAACAAATTTAAGTGGTAATGGTCCAAGAATTTGAGAATTAATTTGGAATATCAATTATTTGTAACTTCTACGGTCTTTATGGCCTAAAGTGAGTGTAATACATACTACACATATTAAATGCAAGCACAAACAATAATAATTTAAATAGAAACAGCTTTAAAATCAAACTAAGTTTGTTTTTTAATTTTTTAAATTAAATATGTTTCTATTTATTTTTAAAATGTGAAACAAAAAATCTGAAACCCTAATTGTAATAAAAATACTGATTATTTTAACTAGAATCATATTTACTTTAATATGACTCATAGTTAATTTAAAAATGTTAGTAAAATATTTAAGATGGTAGTTCTCAGCGTAAAAAAAAATGAAAACACCTTTTTGCATTTAAATTGCATTGTAAACTTAAACTAGTGCGCTGGAAGGGTTAATATAACTCACATGTGGTCTAAAGTAGTAGAAATATCCAGAATTATCTAGAGTTGTGTGGGAAAGGTTCTGGTGATAGCTACTAAAGAGCACTACTAGTAATGTCCAGAACATGATATCGCCATTAGATGTCTCCAGGATTGTAATGAAGGTTCTGGTCTTTGATATTGTCGACGTGCTAGCTGGTAGTGAAAAGTTTCCAGACTGAATTGATTTACATTTCTGTTTCCATGGGTAAATGGAAATCAATTAATCGAATTTCCTTATCAATATTAAGAACATCTGGTTAACCTTTTGGTAGATTTGTTAAAGGATTTCCACAAGTCATTGGCCACTTTTTGCCATTTTAATTTCAATTTTTACCATGCGACCAGAGGGTGTCCTCAGGGCAGTGTTTCATAGTCATTATTAAGCACATTGGTCACCTATAAGCTGGTCAAGGGTGTGAAAAACCTGGGCTTTAGAAATTCATTGCTACGCCGATTATCTTGTTATCTCCGTCGTCGGATGACAGGACAATAAGAGAGCATATGCAGCAAGAAAAGGGCTTATTCATCAACCCATCAAAGACGGTACTAATATCATTTCCGTACAGAAGGAAGATCAATCAGTCTTTGCCTTTTGCAGGGGGGACGACAATACACTATTCAGATAATGTAAAGTACCTGGGAGCAACCTTTTTAGAAATACCTCAACTGGAATGATCACCTTGACTCGTTGTTTAAAAAGACCACCAGAGCATTATATGCCTGTTAGAGGCTCTTAGAAAGGACATGGTATCTGAGACCAGGTATGGTATAATACTATTGTTACACCTATGATAACCTATGCGGCTTTTGCATGATGACCAAAGGTCGAACAATTAAAGGTAAGGGATTCTTTCAAGAGGATCTGTCGTTTGGCGTGTGTTGGTATTACGGGCGCCAGCGGGATGTCTCCAACGGATGCCATCGGGCCCATGATATGTTCCCACCATAGCATATGTCTATAATGGATACGGTCATTATGGGCTTATCTTGACTAAGGGAATTCGGTAACGTGAAATATGGCGACCTAAGAGGTCGCATGAGTATTGTCGAAATTTGACGCGATCTCAAAGGTTGCGGACAGGATGTTTCCGGAACAGATTCTCGTCAGGTATTTTAATACTATGCTATTTGATAGAAGCATGTGGACCAACCAATCGCTCGGGTGTGGGCGTATTCGGAACCGGGTTCAAACGTGCTCTTTCTGTGGTCAAATATTCGTTCTATGTGTTTGTGCGGCGGAATGCCTGAGGAGGCCTACAGTTAGATCTCGCATCTACATTCTCTCGGACAGAAAAGCGTTACTCTTATTTCCTACGAGATGTCATCTAGACTGGTAATGGAGTGCATTCAGGCTCTCAATCAACTTGTTAGGATGAACTCCCTGGGTTCCTGGACATGGGGGCATTAGGGCAATGAAAGGGCATACAGTTTCGATAACTGTAGAGCCCGTCGACCCCTCATCGCTCCTAGACCTTTCGGTGCGTTACCCAAGGCATATATAAGGGAGAAGCTCAGGTTGTGGAAAGTCTCGAAATTTTCTGATTATTTAAAAAATTCTCGTAGCCAACACCAGGCCCAGAAATTTATTTGTCTGCTTGGTGGGGGGGGGGGGGGGGGAGCTTCCCTTGGAAGGAAGGAGTTAGGGACCTTGAGAGGGTAATTTAATGGCCAATGTGACTCAGGTACCAACGGTACAAGAAGGATCAATCGGACATCGATGTATGTAGATGTAGATTTTGTGAGTTGGAATCGAAGGCATTGGGGTATGTTCTCTGCGAATATCCTAGTCTTTGTGTTAGGGGAATCAGGTTCTTTGGTGGCCTTCTCGTGTCGCCTTTCGACATTTGGAATATTTTACCCGGCAGGATTCTTAGTTCTATCGGAAGCTTTCAATATTTGTTATATTTTACTTGGCAGGATTCTTAGCTCTATCTGAAGCTTGAGCCTTTAGGGGAGCTCTAAGCAGCACAAAATACCTTTGCTGGTCGTGGTGCGTAGAGCCATTTGAATCTAATCTACTTTAATTCGAAACTCCCGAAAGTATCTTGTCAATTCCATATCACAGGGAACACATGATCATTCAAGTGAATGATTTCTAGCCAAAGGTTTTTGGAGAGGACACTATTGGCGAGATTTTTCTTCCTAGCTGCTAAAATAACCAAAAATTGCAACTCACAAGGAAAGTACCCCAAGTTAGACACTTCGGCTTTTATGAAATTTATATATGTGATAGAAAAACAATCTAAGATCGACCTGCCACGAATTTTGGGCTATCTTGGAATTTTAGGGTGGCCCATAATTTCCAAAAAACTGCATTTCACAAGGAAAGTACCCCAACCTAAACACTTCGATTTTAATACAATTTGGATATGTGATAAAAAGACCTGTCTCGGATTTTGGACTACCTCGAAATTTAAGGAGGCCTAAAGTTTCTAAAAAAAATACCATCTCGCACGGAAAGTACCCCAACCTAAAAACTTCGATTTTGATGCAATTTAGATATGTGATAGAAAAACAATATAAGATCGACCCATGTCGGCTTTTGTGCCACCACGAAGTTTTAAGGGGTCAAAAAGGGATTAAAAATTTGGTATTTTTCGCTATTTAGGAAATTCGGTGACGTCAAAAAGGGATTTTTGAGGATTTTTACTGGCTTAATGTAGAAAGACTGTAATTAATTTTTTTTTACGTTTTTTGAAGTGATAGAACAAACTTAATTAAATTTGAAAAACTTTGAGTGTAAAATTGCTGGAAATGCAATTTTTTTTTATATTATTGCTTGCAGTATTGATGAAATAATACATTAAAAGAAGAATTTTATAAGAAAATTTAATTACGGACTTTCTATAATAAGCCATCAATATACTAAAGGTTGAAAAATTTATTGAATCACATTTTTTATGGCTTAAATTAGTTTAAAGTTTTTTTTAATAGTGGAATATTTTTCTTTCCTCAATTTTTGATTTCAGACCACATGTGAACTAGAAAACATATTACAATAGACAAAACTTACCTTGTCAAAACATAAATGCTAACAGAATTTCCCAAAAGACCAATAACGAAAACACATGGCACCAATATCCGTTGCACCACATGACGCACTACCGCCACATCGTGATCTGTAAACGACATAATGGTTGAATAACTCGGCTTCAATGAAAGTGTAGAGTGTTTTTGTTGCCTCCTGATTAAATGCTGTGTATGCTGCTGCTACAGCTACTGCAGATGTTTAACTGTAATAGTACTGAAGCTGTAATAGTGTTTTGAGTTTATCGCAATAGTAATAGTAGAATATTGTTTTTTGTTGGTTTCCGTTTTTAGAAAATTTGAAAATGTTTGTATTATTTTTATAGTTTCCCTGTTTGTTGCTGCAATTTTTTTTATATATATATATTTTGTGGCATGCCCCAAAACTATTGTATAAACACAGTTTGTTTTCCTTTGCTGTATGTTTTTGCTGCAATAATAATAAAACCACGTTTCAATCTTTTAAAAACATGTTTATACTGGAACAATTTCTTAAGGTCTTTACATTTATATTATTATTTCTTTCAAAAAAAAAAACCAAAGAAAGTAGCGAAACCTTTTTATCTATTCTATGGTTGTTTCATGTATCTTTTCAAATAGTTTCATGTTTTTTTTTTTCTTTTGTATATTAACAAAGTGATCATAAAAATTGATTGTACTTTTGCTTATTGTTGGGTAATTTTAAAAAATCTTTGATAAATATTAGTATGTACTCTGTGTTTAAAAGTTTTCCTTTTCAATTCCAAGTGCCATGAGTGTTAATGATCTGCAAATATACAAGAATTATAAAATATTTAATTTTTTTAATTCATTTTTAATAAGCAAAATTTTCTTTTTTAAGTATCGTTTTTAGTATAAAATGCTAATTAGTACTTTTATAGTACAACAAGTATAAATTGTTTATTATTATTTATTTTTTCTTCCTCTTTAACAACAAAAATAATTTTATTATCTTAATATTTATATTTATATTCTGTTTTTTTTTATTTGTTAAATTTTGTTTACTTGGTAATATAAACAAATCGTAAAAGTTGTGATCTTTAGCAATTAAAAAAATATATAAATATTTTATATTTGGTGGGTGGTATTGAAAGAAAATAAAAACACAAATAAGCATAACAACTGTCCATCTAAAAATAACTACCCAGCAAAAACATGGTAATGACAGGTCACTACTGTGTGGATTACCATGTAATGATTTGTCGTTACCTTTTTCTTTACTTTAAACAACAAAATAATGACCTACTGATAATGGGTGAAAAAAGTACTTATATGTACACGCAAAATAATGAATTATAGTAAGTTGTTTTTTTACTATTATACCCAGTAAAAACATTGTATCAACTACTTACCAGGCTATTTACTCGCTTAATTACTTTTGTTCGCGATGTCCAAAAAGTAATGGGTACTCATTATTTTTTGGCTGTTCGTAAGCAAGAAAGTAATGACCACCCATTACTTTGTGTTTTTTGTAAGTGAGAAGATAATGACCACTCATTACTTTTGGGACATCGCCAACAAAAGTAATTAAGTGAGTAAATAGCCTGGTAAGTTGTTGATACAATGTTTTTGCTAGGTATTTATTAATTTGTTTTCAAAAACTACAACAAAATAGACAATTATCTGCTGTAAAAAAGTTTTTTTTTTAAATATTAATATTTTTTGAAGCCTTTCTATGAGAAATAGCATTAAATTATGAACTAAAATTTTTAAGTTTAAAAAATAGATATTTTTAAGATTTTTTATAATTTAAATACAAATTATTTTTGTCGATTTCTTTAAGTAAGAAAATTTTACTTGATTAAGTTACACTATTGTTTTATTAAGAATAACTACTTATTTTATTATTGTAGGTAACCACTTATTTCTTCACTATGAGTAACCATACTGGTAATTCATTATTCTCACTTTTTTTTGTAAGCGAGAGGGTAATGATCACGCATGAATTTTGGGACATCGCGAACAAAAGTAATTAAGCGAGTAAATAGCCTGGTAACTAGTGAAACCCTTTGTGTGCTACTTACTCCCTTAATTACTTGGTAATGTCTGTTTTTGCTGGGTATATGGCCTCAATATCGAACTGACTGTAATTATTGTGCTAAATATTTTTTTTAAATTTTCCCAAAAAATTATAGAAGTACGCCTGAAAATTTAATTATTATAATTCGAAAGAATTCTTTATGAGGAATTTGAAAAATCCATAAAATTTATGTAACATTTATTTAAAACTCAACCAAAATTTATCTTTATTTTATTTTTTTTTTTTTGTAAAAAAAGTTTAAATGTTTTTCTAGCTAAAAAGAATTCGTGATTATTTATGTAAAATTTATCTAAAATTCGAACAACATTTTCTTTATTTTCTTTATTTAAAAAAAAAAGTTTAGAGGTTTTTCTGGTGATAAAATATTCAAGGAATATTGTCTATTTTAAATATTCAATAAAAATTCAAATATTAATTCTATAATTAGTTGGAACCACAGTACGTATAATCAACATCATAGTTATCAAACATTTAGGTGTCCACTAGACCGTACCACCTTACAGGCAAATAAAAAAAAGGTGCGCCGTATACCTTCGAATATAAAGTATTTTTGCAAGGCAATTTCTAGGGGTTGCCTTTTTAAAATGTTCATTATATCTTCAGCATTTACAATCGGATCTTAAAGTATGATATCTCAATGTTTTTGTATCGAGGGAACCAATGTTTTGATCTATTAATTATTAAATATTAATTTTAACTGAATATTTGCAATGAACGAAGCCGTGTTAAATTTTCTGAATAACTAGAAAAATATTTGGTATTTTTTTTTTTAAATAAATTTAACCGATTTTAAGATAAATTGAGTTATCTTTTAAACTAAACATTCAGAATTAGTTCTGAATTATATCAAACATTTTGCTTAATTGTACACTAGCGAGCAAAGCCCACTAAAGCCCGGGAGTACACTGAGTCCCCAGAGAATTACCCGCAATTACCATGTCCCTGGCCAAAATTCTAAAATGTAACTGATCAATGAGTTAGTCCATACTCCATTTAACACATATATCATATTTCAGGTTTCTAGCTAAATCGGTGTGGGCAGTCCCTCAAGGGGGAGAACTTTTCCCTTTTTACCCCTCCCCGTAGGAATTTCCAAAAATCCCACCTGAGTGGATCTCTACCTAGGATGAGCTCCAGCGGTTTTAGCAGGCACTCGAGGGCGAGAATTTCTCCGTTTTGGGCCCTCCCCGTAGGATTTTCCAAAAATCCCGTCTTATCAGGTGTCTACACCGTAGGAGAAACCTTCATACCAAATTTAAACTTCCTAGGTGCAGTGGTTTGGGCAGGCCGCTAAGGGGGAGACTTTTCGCCCTTTAAACCCTCTTTAAATTATAAATTTTACCATATCAGGGAGTTATCACATACTTCAAGGAAAGCCTATTTCAATTTTCAGATTTGTGGCTAAAGGGTTTTGGGCATGCCGTGGAAGGGGAGTGTTCCCCCTTTATGCCCCTCGTTAGCGAATGTTTACGCCGGAGGGGAAACCAACATACCAAATTTCGGCTTCCTACCTCCTGCGGCTTGAGCTGGGCGATGTTGAATGAGTGAGTGAGTGCGTAAGTGAGTGAGTGAGTGAGTTTTGCATTGATTCTGTGATATCTTCTTGGGGGTTAGTTGCGTGACATATTCTTTAAGACCAGTCCTGTGACATGTCACAGAGGACTATTGACTCCCTCCTAGGACAAGACCAAGTTAAAGTGGCCTGTACTTTATATATAAAAAAACCGGTCCAGTGACCGGTCCCTATCGCAATGAACCGGTCACGTGACGTGTCCGGGGAGAGGTCTTTTTCCCACAGAGATTTTACAACTCTACGCTACAATATATTGTGATACAGAATATAATGCAATTGTAACTACCAAAAATACCGATTCGAATCACTTTCTGGGATGATTTAGTGATGTCTGTCCGTCTGTCCTTAAAAAATTTGTGATCACACAACAAAAAATTTAATAAAATAGACTAATTTTTGTTTATTTTACGAAGGTTTTTGTAATTTTGACATAATTTTTCATATTTTTATCCCAAAGACAAACACTAAAAAAATGGATCAGAATCGATAAATATTTAGAAAGATCATATAAAAATTCAGCCTAAATGATATTTAGACACATAAAATCGAAAATAGCTGGTTACTGTAATTTGGTCATAGCTCCAAATTTAAATAAAATCAGATTACATTTGAACCTAGTCCCTATATAAAACCAACTTCTCGAGATTTGCTTTCGCCAGCTTCATTCTTCAGCTTCAACTTGCATATATTAACAATCTGGTGCCTTACAAGAATTTGGTTTGCTTACCGAAAAACTTTTAATAAAATGTTAATATTAGCAAGAATTTCATAAAAAAATTTATATTTTACAGTGAAAAAATGTAAAAAAAAAATTATATATCAATAAATTTCATAATGAAATATTTATATTTTTATATAGTTTTTATTATTCAAACGAAGCTCTATTTTCTAAGTTTTAAAATAATATCTCATTTACTAAAATTCAATAAATATTAGAGAAGATATAATCAATTCATTAAAATTATACAATAATTAATATCAATCATACGCCCTCGTTATGTTTTTTAGAAAATTGTAAATTTAAGGCTGTTATTAAGATTTTCTTCAATATTTATGTTTACCAAATATCTTTTGAGTGGCCAATATTGCACCCTTGCTGACATCTTGCAATTTAAATTGTATCAATATTACGGCAAAGGTAAATATAACCAAAACCATCTAAAAAGGAAATTAAAAAAATTTGGAATTTCTCTTTGTAAAATTTTTCATATATTCAGTACTTTACCTTGCCATAGCTGGTTAAATCTATATCTAAATAACCATTACAAGTAAATATTAAACGTTGATGCATTAATTGTAAAGAATATTCCTTTAGACGCATAATTGTAATTACATCGGAGGTATTAAAATTATGTAGCAAAGCTGAAAATTGCTGATACTAGAATATATATACAAATTTTATAAAAATCAAATTTTAAAGAAAGTTATATATAAAAATAAACTAACTTCATTTATACAAGTTTGCGTTAAATGACTTAATATCAACATATTGATCAATACTACAATAATATACATGAAACGTACTGCAAAGTAAAAAAATTTTTAAAAATTTGTAGCTTTAATAACACTGTAAAACAATTTCAAACTTTTTCCACAATTACGGGGTTCCGACGATTGATTCTTGTTAAGGAGACCAAAAAAAAAATATACGTGTTTCGGCATTTTGATAGTTTACATCGGAATTTTATGTTAGAGGCTGTAAAAATTTTCCAGCTCTGGCCTGTTCTTGCAGCATATCGGTATAAAAAACTATGTTTTCTTTGCATCTGAGGTGTAGGGTATGTTCATCAACTTTATAAATAATGGTATGGCAAATATTTTTGTAGAACATATTAACCCTCTAACTCCCCCTCATAACGGCATTTTTTGGCTTTATTCTAACAAATTGTAAAAAAGACCCCGAAAAAGGGGAAGGGCGCGGATGAAATGTTCTACAAAAATGTTGGCCATAAAATTATACTATATGTGTCAGAGCACACCAAAACCCAAAACTTAACACAAATACCAAAAACCTGACAAATTCAAGATTGCCCATCAAATTTCTAGTCACATTTTGGGATGACCTAAATATTATGTAGGTGATCCCAAAATCTGACTTTTAATATGTTGGTCATCCCAAAATTTGACTAGAAATCTGATGAGCAATCTTAAATTTGATTGGTTTTTGGTGTTTGTGTTAAGTTTTGGGTTTTGGTGTGTTCTGACATATATAGTAGAATTTTATGGCCAACATTTTTGTAGAACATTACATCCCCGCCATTCCCCTTTTTCGGGGTGTTTTTTACAATTTGTTAAAATAAAGCCAAAAAATTCCATTATGAGGGGGAGTTAAAGGGTTAATATGTTCTAGAAAAATATTTGCCATACCAATATCTACAAAGTTGCTGAACATACCCTACACCTCAAATGTAAAGAAAACATAGTTTTATATACCGATATGCTGCAAGAACTGGTCAGAGCTGGGAAACTTTGAAAATGAAATTCCGATGTAAACTATCAAAACGCCGAAACATGTATATTTTTGTGGTCTCCTTAACAAGAATCAATTATCGGAACCCCGTCACATGTTTTTCGTGTTGAACTATATAATTATACTTACAAATTTGTAAACAATATGTTAATTCATAGATATAACGAACATAGGCCCAGTTAACGGTTGCTAGTATAGATATGGCATTATAATAAAATATTATCAATATTGGTCCAGAAAAATATTTTTCCAATTGATATACCAATGACCATATTTCCATTATTAAAAATTGATTTTTTCTCAATTTTTCATTAAAAATCAAAGCAAATGTTTCTGTTGGATTTTCTTCTTTTGATACTTGATTTTTAATACAATTTAGGGATCTCTTAACCATCATTATAAATTCATAGATTAGTTGTATATAAATGCCATATTCTATAGATTTCATTTGTAAAGACACAATAAAAAATAATATAAATACTTTATCTCTTACAGCAATTTCATCGGCTATCATGAAATAATTTAAATAAATTAATATTAATACAAATAAAATGATACAAAATCCCGAAGTTTTTAACAAATTTTTCCGTATAATTTTTGGTTTTATTATATCATTACAAATATCTGTCGCTTGTTGTTCCAGTTGTTCAATAGCTTTTAATATATCTTTTAATTTTTCTTGATGCCAATATGTTTTAAATTCCAGTAAAATGTGTATAACAGCTAAAGCTATATTTTGTATATAACTCAAAATTTTAGTTATTGAATCCAAGTTAAATTGCATTGTAGCAGAATATACCACTTCATTGTGTATTTGTACTGTGTAAATGCTAATGACAATCAGTAGTATTGTATATATAAAGTATATAATATAAAGCAAATAATATTTATAGTTTTTCTGGTGATGATTTATCAAATATGGTGGTAAATTTAAACCAAATATTGCAAAAATCCAATGATATATTTTTATAGTTTTCAATAATACCGAAGTATTCATATTTATGTGGTAATTTTTAAAATGTTACTAAATTGAAATTATATTTCAAGTTTAATTTTATTATTATAACTTATCAAAAAGATTATAACATTCGATATTGAACATTATAAATGTTATTTGTTAAACAATAATAATTTAATTGATTTTATACAATGTCATTTAAATGTGTTATAGTTTCTAAAGATATATAAATTTTAAAAAATATATAGGGGATTATAGGGTAATGTGGCAAACTGATATATTTTAAAAACTTTAAAGTTAAAATAATTGTTTTCGGTGAACCTCTTACCGTGAAGCCACGACACACTTAATGTAGTCAGATAAGTTTACCACTTTATCCCTCATAACCACTTTAACAAAATTTATACGATTTTTAGTTAAACCTCTAAGTGAAAAATCGTTAAAAATGGTAAATTAGAAATTCATTTAATTGTTCGTGCCAATATCCAAAAATTCAAAGTTTTGCCCTGGCAAGGAATGGGTTAACGTTGTTCGATTTATTCCAAATTTTAAGCATGGAAGATCTGCACATTTTGCTATTATATTTTAAGCATCACTTCTAAAAACTCAACAGTACCCTGTGGGGAAAAAAGGCGTCAGTTGGTTCCCAAACCTGTCGCGTGATACGTGAAAACCGAAAATACATATCACGAGATAGGTGAAAATAGGTAGCTACCACGTGACCGGTTTAAAAGTTATGACATCCCTGCGGGAAAAGGGCCTCTCCCAGGACACGTCACATGACCATTTCACAATGAACCGGTCACGGGACCGATCACTTTAACATGGGCTTGTCCTAGGAGGGGGTCAATTGCCCACTGCGACATGTCACAGGATTGGTCTAAAAGAATATGTCATGAATCTTAAACCGGTCATGTCGTAGGTACTTTTATAACACGTCCTCTTTTCAACTATTTCGTGATATGTATTTTCGGAACCGGTCCAGTTTTCACCTACCACGGGACAGGTCCCAATTCCCAACTGACCCCTTTTTTCCCGCAGGGTAATGACATGTTCTTTTACACCAGTCCTGTGAAATGTCACAGATAGTGTTTGATCCCCTGCTAGGACAAGCCCATGTTAAAGTGACTGCTCCCACGAACGATCCCTATCATAATGAACCGGTCACGTGACGTGTCCTGGGATAGGTCATTTTCCCGCAGGGTAGTTGCAAAATATTTGCATATTTTTTTTTTTTTTTTAATAAATTGTCCTTTATAAGCTTGGGGTCATATTTGACCCCATGTCCACAAGGGTTAATGAGGTCATATTATTTTTTTTTCCAAACCACTAACCTATTAAGATGAAATATAACATTTAAAACTACAAAATTGTTTCATTTTTAATGCAAAGTATTTAAAAAGAGTAAATTTATTTAATTTTTTTTATAAAAATCACACTTTTCTCGAAATCCACAAAAAATAAGAGCTTGTCACCGACAGGTCCATGAAGGGATTTACCTAAAAATTGTCATACTTCATCTCTAGGATATATTTAGCAAGCCCTTGAAGTGCAAAATCCATTCTCTTAAAATTTGTTTAAGAAAATTTTTTAAAAATCGAAAATGAAGTTTTGAAAATTATGCCAAAAAATTTATGCGTATTTTGCCGTATTTAGCGCGACAGGTTAACAGACAGGTAATAAAACAATATTTTATATCTGAGTATTTATAAGTATAGAAAGCAAAAAATAATTACGGCTTTAAACAATTTCTGAAAGTTGAAAAAATTTCCATCAAATTTTATGACCTACTGTTTTTTTTGGCACAAAATTGGTCTGGGGCATTTGCTATTTCTTGGCGAGTTTTTAACCGATTTTAAAGTAATGTAACTTTTTGTAAAGATAATTTTATACTGATTATACGATTTACAACAGAAGTGGTTCAAAAATTTAAATATAGAACGAAATTTTCATAAAACTGAAAAAATTCATATTTTTCCCATATAAACACTATTGAAATTTTCAATCGATTTCCGCCTTAACTTTCCTTTATCCGTTTGCCACCAAACTTCATATTTATTAGTTTTATATGGAAAGGACCCCGACACTCTTTGAAATCACTCTTTAAAAACTTGCCTTATAACCTTGGACCCCCTTAATGTGCATCATAATATTATTTCGTTAAAAATAATTTAAAATACATTTTAAATTAATCAAAAATACATTCAAATAGAGGATTATTGATTTTACATTATATTTAGCCCGTTTTGTGGTTTATTTTCAATCAATGTTTAATAACAGACAAAAGAAGTAAAAACAAACGAAAGTCGTTTAAAATAACCATTAATTTTTAGCTGACAAAACGTTTGAAGAAAAAAAGAATTTTTGTAGTTTGATTTTCAAATTGAAAGTATTTTTTTTTATTTATATGTATGTAATTACAACACACACACAGATGTATATATTTTTATTTTCTATGTTTGTATGTAAAACTTATTTGAATAATTTCTTGTAATTTTTATTGAAATAATTTTGTCTATAAACAAACTATTTTGATAAAAAAAACAAAAAAAAATTATTTAAATTTCTATTTTTAGAAACAGAAAAGAAAACGTTTTCTATCGTGATAATTATTTTGCTGCATTATCAGCTTAGCCTAGAACCCACTCGATGCAGCATTACCTTCCATACACATCTAATACTTTATAGTCATTCTCAGTACAAATATAAATACGCTCTGCGGGAAAAGAACCTATCCCAGGATACGTCACGTGACCGGGACGTGAAAGCGACCGATCACGGGACTAGTTTTTTTATATGAAATGGACCAGTCACTTTAACATAGGCTTGTCCTAAGAGAAGTTCAATTGCCCTCTGTGGCATGTCACAGAACCAGTCTAAAAGAACATGTCACACAACACGTTACAGGACTGACGCAAAAGAACAAGTCACTGAACTAACGCAAAAGAACATGTCACACAACTCACTCCAATGAACCTGTCACTGAACTAACGCAAAAGAAGACGTTACTGAACTCACGCAAGAGAACATATCATAGAATATAATAAGACAATTTTTCAAAATATAATTTCAAATGGTGTAAATAAAAACTCCATTAATACCTTATTACGAAAAGTTTTTATTTCTTAACAGAAAATAGTTTTACCTAATTATTCGGGCGAATATTGCCACTTCCTACTTAGAGTTGTTCTTATATAAGGATTCTTTTGATACCAATTTTTTTAAGTGGTTTGGAAGAAATACAAATATTAAAAACATATGATTAACCAATTTTTATAGTTTTATCCGTTATCTATTTTTTTTTAGTTCAGTCGGAGTTCTCTCTTGAAAGATTTCCCTAAAAAATACTTAAAACTGACCTAGTGATAGGTACTTTCAAGCCCCACTCAGACTAGTCGCGACAAAGTCACTTTTAAATCAGTGACATGATAAGTATTTTAGGAACCGGTCTTATTTTCACCTACCACAGGACTTCAAACCCATTACGTGATATAGACTTTTAAACCAATCACGTGGTAGGTTTTTGGGAACCATAACTGTTTTCTGTGAACTGTGATAGGTACTTTTGGAAACGGTCCAGTTGTCAATGACCACAGGACTGCTACTTACAGATATATACTTTTAAACCACTCTCGTGTAAGATAGTCACGGGACAGGGGCCAACTGACCCCTTTTTTCCCCCAAGGTAATTATATTAATATTTTTAAAATTATCTTATGTTGTATATAACCTATCACGGGACAGGGGCCAACTGACCCCTTTTTTTCCCCCAGGTAATTATATTAATATTTTTAAAATTATCTTATGTTGTATATAACCTATCACGGGACAGGGGCCAACTGACCCCTTTTTTTCCCCCAGGTAATTATATTAATATTTTTAAAATTATCTTATGTTGTATATAACCACATGTAATTATATATTGATTTTTATCAAATTATATATGATTTATATGATAAGATATGGAATATATTATATCATACAAAATTATATACAACACTATATGTTATTATATATGTATGTTTTATATTGGACCACATATACTTATAAAGGGTGTCCCAAGAAGAACGCAATTTTTAAATCTGGCAACATTCGAAGTGTCATTGTTTGACATTTGAACAATTGTTATTGTTTCCTAGTAGAAGGTACGAGGTTAGTAAAAATGAAGCGCTACACGAATGAACAACGCATTCTCATTGTGAAATTGTTTTACCAAAATGGTGAAAGTTTTGCGGCTACAGTTCGCAAATTGCGATCAATTTGGGATCACAATAATGCTCCAAAAGAGTCAACTGTAAAGAGATTAATGGATAAATTTGCCTAAACTGGGTCTGTTAGTGATGTAAAGACAACAACGCGTCATCGACCAGGTCGATCGACCGAAAATGTCGCAGCTGTACGTGATGATGTCGCTCAAACTCCATCCACCTCAATTCGACACCGAGCTCAGCAAATTGGTGTCTCCAAATCCACTTTGCAGCGAATTTTGACGAAAGATTTGCATCTTCATGCATACAAAGTTCAATTGACTCAGGAACTGAAGCCAGCTCACCATGGACAGCGAAGGGAGTTCGTTAATTGGGTATTGGAGAGACAACATGAAAATGCTGATTTTGCCGATAAAATCATCTTCAGTGACGAGGCCCATTTTCATCTTGATGGCTTCGTCAATAGGCAGAATTGTCGCATTTGGGGTGAGGAAAATCCTCGAGTGATTCACGAGAAGCAAATGCATCCTCAACGTGTCACTGTGTGGTGTGGTTTTTGGGCTGGAGGAATCATTGGACCTTTTTTTTATGAAAATGGGGCAGGTCAAGCGCAAACAGTCAATGGTGTTCGGTATCGTGAAATGATAACCAGTTTTTTCTTGCCTAGAATTGAAGAAATGAATGTGGAGGGCATGTGGTTCCAACAAGACGGCGCCACATGTCATACAGCCAGAGAAAGAATTCAATTGCTGCATCAGTCATTTCCAGGTTGTGTTATTTCGCGTTTTGGAGATCAGAATTGGCCGCCTAGATCGTGCGATTTAACACCATTAGATTTTTTTCTTTGGGGTTTTTTGAAGTCGATGGTTTACGCGAATAAGCCGACGACGACTCAAGCCTTAAAAGAGGAAATTGGATGCTGCATTAATGAAATACAGCAGCATTCATGCAAAACGGTCATTAAAAATTTCATTAAAAGATCGCGTGCATGCCAGGAAAGCCGCGGCGGCCATCTGCACGATATATTGTTCCATACATAACCTCATTCTGTCTACTTTACGATATAAAAAAGTTTCACGATTTTTTTTAAATATCTGTGTTTTATTTAAAATTTAAAAATTGCGTTCTTCTTGGGACACCCTTTATATGACTTATACAAAACCATATATATTTATATATGCTGCCGTGTAAAAAATGTCAGATCTCAACAGATCTCAGGCTGATGAAAAAAAAAATATTTTGTTTTGTGTTTTTTTTTTAATTTCTTTTTATTTTCTGATTAACATTTTTTAACAAAACTTTAAAATTTTAACCTTTTTAAGGACAACCAGATTTCCCAGCCAGAAACATTTTTTCTGTTTTTTTTTTGATTTATTTTTATTTTTAATTTTTTACATTTATTTAAATCTTACTTAGGCTTTAATTTTATCCGGCATTTTTGGTATCAAAGCTACATATTACAGCCGATATTACAGAATATGAATTGGGATAAGCTTGTTTTTAGCTCATATTATACAAATAGATACTTTTGGCATACGGTTTAAGTGTTAAAGCAAAGAAATTGTGTAAGTTTTAGAACAATTTACAAATGTTTTCCTAAAAAACATAAATAATTAATATTACTCATACGCACTGTGGGACATAATTACAAACAAAAATTGTAAGAAATTAATAACCCAGCAAAAAAAAAAGTAGCAAAAGATTAGAAAAAGAAGCAGTGATTTTGATTCCAGTGTTGTGAAAATTTGGATCGGAACCAATAATTTTAACATAGGGGTTTCATAGGGTGGAAGTTTTCTTTTATGATCCTTTTTCATTGCATCTAAAGCCCTTCTTATGCTTTAGTGAAGAATTAAATCTTTTGTTCTTCCCAAATAAATTTTGAATTTGTAATTTAGATTTCTACAGGACATCAGTAATCGGGCCTTAGCCTCATTTTCACAATCTCCCGTTAGCTTCTACCTGGGAATTTAACTGACACATTTGTTGTTGTTTCCTATACCAAGTTTGAGTTTTACTGTTCGTTAAATTTTAGCGGGAAATTCAGCAATCGGGCCTTATTTATCGCTATTCGAAATCCTTGCAATTTTTACTACAATAAATTTTTTACTTTTTGTAGCGTCATAGATTTCATTAAAAATCTAGATTTCATTAAAAATCACATTTTTTATAAGTTGTGAAAAAGAACTTCCTTAGAAGAGAAAAATCAGAACTAAACAATACTTTAGAATCAATGAAAAATTGATTCCTTAAGAATCACTTCCATTTATTTTTGCTGGGAACTTAAACTAATGGTTGGTTCAGTATAAAATGTATGAAGCAGGGATGGAAAACATGGTACAATTGTACTTTTTTTGGTACATTTTTACCTTGGTTGGTACCGTGGTACTACCGCGGCTCATTTAGTACAATTTGAAATTTTTTCAAATTTTCAATTTATAACTTGATAAAACAACATAACATAAAGTCGACATTTTTTAAAAGCAGTTTTTATTTATTTAGCTACTATAGTAAAAAATAAAGTCAGTTTTAAGTTGAACCGGCTCTAAATTGGTGTCACCTCAAATGTATCAAATGTTTGCATACACATTGTACTAAAATATTCGCAAGTGGCAACATTGAACAGCTGATTTTAAATTACCTCTCAAAACAAAAAAAAAAAATAAGAAAAAAGTGTATTATTGTTAAAAAGCAATTAAATGACTTTAAATTTTTTAATATCAAATCCTGAAAAAGTTAAATTGCCCTCAAAGTTTTGTGGTAATTATACGACTACATAAAATTAACGATAAATTTTGTTTCACCCCGTAAATTTAAATTTTTTTAAGTCTTTTTAGTGTCTATGCAAATCTGACGCAATACGGTAAATAATTGTTAAAAAAAAGCGGACAAAATTTTGGTACCGTGAGGATCGAAAAAGTACAATTTGTTTGTCTGGTTGGTACAATAACAGAAAACAT
This sequence comes from Eustalomyia histrio, assembly GCA_949748255.1. NCBI lineage: Eukaryota > Metazoa > Arthropoda > Insecta > Diptera > Anthomyiidae > Eustalomyia > Eustalomyia histrio. The sequence goes on from OX456525.1 coordinate 140,265,856, forward strand.
ATTTTCCTTCCCTGGTATGAAGCAATTTTAGGAGACAATTAAGACTATCGCAATAATAAACAAAGGATTTATTTTAATTTTTTTCTTAACAGTGCTATTATTATAATCTCCATTGTTTTGTATAGCAATTAGTTAATTACACTTAATCAACATCTATAATATCTTTTGAGCAATTTTTAACAACTAACATTTTAATTGTATTTTTTTAGTTTCTTTTCATTACCAGTCGCTAACATTACTACAAATGAATATAAATTTAGTTAGTACGACATTTTTAAAATCATTAAAAATATATCAATGGATTTTTTCTATATTTGGTATAACCTTACCACCATATTTAATGTTTCAACAACATAAAACTTATAAATATTATTTAATATATACAATATATATTCTATATACTTTAATACTTATCGCTATGGTTATATATTCAGCTAACGCTCATAATGTTATAGCAGATTTATATATCAAAAAATACGATTTAGATATTATAACAAAAATATTTAGTTATATACAAAATTTCGCCTTGGCCATAATATATTTAATAATTGAATTTACCAAATTTTATAATCAACGACAATTAAGAGAAATTTTAAACACCATAGATAGATTAGAAATGGATATAAGAAGTGTTTGCCATGATGTATATAAAACACCCACCATTTGGAAAAGCATTTCATGGAATTCTGCTATAATTTTAATAGTATTAACATTTGTTTTATTTTATATCAATTATATTTTTATAGCTGCTGAAATGAGTATAAAAATAAAAATTTTTATATTATATGCTACAGTATCATTACAAGTGAAATTATTAGAATATGGTGTTTATATACAATTGATTTATAAATTTGTTAAAATGTTAAAGAAATCCTTAAGAGTTTTAAAAGAGGTTATTGTATATAAGCCAAGCAACAGATCGAGAGAATTGCCTTTATTTTATCGTAATATAATAATGAAAAATCAATTTTTATTATTACAAGTATATTCAGTGGTTTTAAAATTAGAAACATATTTTGCCTGGACCATATTATTTATAATTTTTTACAATGGCTTTGCTATATTGTACACTGTTAATTGGGCTTATATGCGTTTTGTATTTGAAGACGAAACTAATTGGCTTAATCAACTTTGTAAGTATTTATTTGCTTAATAAATATTCAAAAATAAGAAAACCCTCTTTACTAATATTTCATTTCTAACAAATAGGTCGTTGTTCTCATATTATTGTTTTATTAGTCAATATGTTATATCTAAGCTATTTAACACAAAAATGTATTAATAAAGTAAGTTTTTATTGAGGTTTATTTTAAACTTTTAATTAAATTGCTTACTCTTTTAAAGTATCAATCATTTTCCTTGTTATTGCACAATTTTTATTTGCAATCCTATGATTTTAATACATCAATGCATTTAAGAGAGTATTCATTACAATTAATGCATCATCCTCTCATTTTTACTTGTACTGGTTACTGGGATATTGATTTAAGCAGTTATGGTAAGGTAAGGTATTTTTTAAATCATATTAATTGTAGTAAGAAACTAAAGGAATTTTCAAAATTTTCTTGCAGATGGTTTTGGCCATTTTTGCTTTTGTTGTCATTTTATTGCAATTTAAATTAGAAGACAACAGCAAGGGATCAATATTAGCTACTCAACATATATTTGGAAAATTTTTAAAACAAATATGAGTTCTTCAATATGAATAGCTCTGCTAATTACTGTATTTATTGTTCATCATGATACGTATAAAGTAAAACAAAACTTGTGTAAAATAGAATGTTTAATTTTAGTAAATTATTTGTTAAAATTTAATGGAATTTGGGAATTGCTTGAAACACAGGTTGGTTGAAAAGTTCCTGCGCTCGAAATGAAAGAATACTGTTTTTGTTACGAAATATATTTTTTTATTCAATATAATCTCCTAGAAGCTCAATACACTTGTTCCAATGATCTTCCAATAATTTTATCCCATCCTTATAATGGCTTTCCGAAAGCTCTGCAAAATAACTGTCTACGGCTGCTATGGCCTCTTCATTCGACAAAAAATGCTTTCCACGATGGAATTGTTTGAGATTTCCGAAGAGATAGTAGTCACTAGGAGCCAAATATAGTGAATACAGTGGATGTTCAAGCAATTCGTACTTTAATTCTTAGAATTTAGCCATCGTCAAAGCACTTTTGTGAGCAGGTGCATTGTCTTGATGAAAAATGATTTTTTTCTTCTTTAAACCAGCTCTTTTCTCACGAATTTTTTCATCCAGCTGATCCAAAAGGCTGCAATAATATTTAGAGTTGATTGTTTTACCTTTCTGAAGATAATCAATCAACAAAATTCCTTTTGCATCCCAAAAAACTGATGCCATAACCTTCTTTGCTGATCGTTGTGACTTCACCTGCTTTGGAGCTGAACAACCAGCTTCAGTCCACTGTAAACGTTCTTGTTTCAATTTAGGATCATGGTGGTAGATCCAAGTCTCATCCATAGTTACAAAACGACGCAAGAAGTCGGTTTTATTCGGCTTAAAACGCTCCAAATTACGCTGAGAAATTTGTTTTCGATCCAGTTTTTGTTGAATTGTTAATGTGTGCGGCACTAACTTTCCAAACAGTTTTTTCATACGTAACTCTTCATGTAAAATATGGAGTACTCGTTCGTCTGAGATGCCTATGGCATTAGCAATTTCACGCTTAGTCAAACTTGGATCTTCACTAACCATATTATGTACCTGCTCAATGATTCCTGCTGTGGTTGTAGTTTTTGGTTGTCCTTCGCGTGGATCGTCTTTAAGGCTGGTACGACCACGTTTAAATTCACCAGCCCGAATTTCAACGGTACGTTTTAAAGTTTAAAATTGCCTTTGCTTTTAAACCCTTCAAAACAAAGAATCTAATGATTGCACGATATTCAATTTTTCCATATTAAAAAAAAATCAATGACACGTCAACTTTAAATGGCTTGTAAACAAAGAAAGAATTGACAAAATGACTTGCAACTTTGCATGTGTTCTCAGGACAGTTATACCAACTTGAGAAAAAAAAACGTTTGGAGCTGGCAGTGCCATCTCTTGGTGAGCGCAGGAACTTTTCAACCAACCTGTATGTCAATGTTAATGGAGTCTTTTATGGACACTTTGAAAAAAATACAAAAATTAAATAAAGTTCGAAACTTAATCTGAATTATTAGTATAACAGACAACTCAATTTAGCTAAACATCGCATGCATTTTTTTTTTTAGTTTTAAAAAAAGTCCAGATAATTTTCTATCAGCTCAGAAAGTTTTAGCGTAGTACTTGACTTCGTTTTAAATATTGTAAATATTTAGGAAGAATTAATAATTTTCTTCTATATACCTAGTACTTTCAATTATTCTGACACACGGTTTTTTCTTGATAAAAAATAAACAACAAGAGGTTTTTTAAATATTGAAGAATATAACAAAAAAAAATTATTCAAAATGACCGCTATTTGCCTTCCAACACGACCGGCGAATCGTCTATTGCAGTGCGCACGACCTCCATGGGGAAATTGTCCACTGCGCAGATAAGTACACGCTTAAGCGATTCCAAATTTTTGTGGTGAGTAGTGCAGACCATGCCTTCTAAAAGGACCACAATTCATTGTCTAAAGGATTCAGGTCTGGACTACCCGATGGCCAATCATCCGTAGAAATAAAGTTTGGTAAATTGTTTTTTAACCAGTCTTGAGTGGTTTTTGCCTTATGAGCTGGGGCAGAGTCCTGTTGAAAGGTCCACGGCTCGTTTTTGAACAATGTGCTATTTAATGGCTTCACAACCTTTTTTAAAACGTCATATTGGTACACCTTTGCCGATGTTTTAACACCTTTTTGCAGAAATGAAGCTTGGTGACCCCATCATAGGCGACTCCCCACCATACCAGCACAGAAGCAGGATGGTGACCTTTCTGAACTCTAGGAACCAATTCATTTGCTTGCAGAGATGACTGAGCATAGACTCTATCATTTTGTTTATTAAACGACTCCTCCACAGTAAAAATTTTTTCGTCAGTAAACATAATTTTTCTGTGGCGGTTTTTGGCGTACTGGCGAATCAATGCTTTTGATTTTTGCTTCCGTTTCTGCTTTTACGCTGCCGTAAGTAGATGCCCCGTGTGTCTTTTGTAAGCCCGAAGTCCCAAGTCATATTTAATGATGCGAGAAATGGATACCTTCGATATATTCATCTCCCGCGACATTATTTGCTGCTTTCGGAGTTGATTTCGATAAATTCGATTCTGTACAGCTTTATCGGCTCTGGGAGTTCGCACAGAGCGCGGATGGCCAGATCTCGGACGGTCTGCTACTCCACCAGTATCCCCAAACAGTTTTACAGCACGATAAATAAAACTACGACTAACCCCGAGCAGCTGCAATGTTCGATAAATGTCTCCAGTTTCCAATCCACACTTTTTAGGCCAATTACGACAATACGGTTTTCAATATCTCCCCATTCCATAATTTAAAGTAACGCACGACAAAAACTTTTTACACAAAAATTAAGTTTAAATGCTAGTTGTCACAAAACTATCAACGTAACAAGAATATGTTCAGTAGATTTCTTACAGTGGGGGCGACTAACAGTGTGTCAGTAATTATGAAAGTACTAGGTATATTAACATAGGGACTCCACAATGTGTGATCTATGTGATGTTAATTATACGCACTGTGGTTCTAACTGATAACACTGTACAACACTGTACAACGGATTCTGGTAAAGAGGGGGAAAAAAAATATACGTATATTGCACATACTTATTATGAATCGGCGTTAACATATAAAATATGTGTTTAACAATATTGTGAATAAATTACGAGGAACATTTTTGTAGAACATTTTAACCCTCTAACTTCTCATTACATTGATCTTTTCTGTCCCTTTCTTGGAAAAGGAAGAAAACTACCCTTAAAACAGGGATATAAAAAAACAAAATTCAACTTGAATGTCCCACAAAGGGAAAGGGACAAAAAAGACACAAACATTAAGAAGTTAGGGGGTTAAAATTTTCCACAAAAATGTTCTTCTTAATTTTTTACATTAATCTGCTGAATACATTTTATACCTCAAATGTAAGGGTCACATGGTTTCTTATGACGATTCACCATAAGAATGTGCAAAAGGTAAAACTTTAACACCCCCCACCTAAATTAAAATTCAGATATAAACTTTTAAAACTTCGATACAAGTATATTTGTGTTTTTTTTTTTTTGGTCCCCTCTACCAGAATCCGTTGTCGGAACTTTGCTATTTTGGAAAAAGTTTGATTTTGTTGTACAGTGTTATAGTTATTAAGTATTTTAGATAGACTATATGTTCTTCAAAAGGAAGCTGAATAACACGTAGGGAAATATCTAAATTTTTTTTGGAAATTAATAACTGTAAAATTAAACTTTTTAATATTTAAATAAATCGTGTTTATTATTCCACCAAAATTGACTCTAAAAAGCTTTACACAGCAAGAAAAACCATAATTAAATTAAATATTCCATATTCTATATTTAAATTAACATTTCATTTTTTACGAACATTTTTAAATAAAGTATGAATCTTAATGAAGTAAATATGATTCCAAATAAAAAAATAATATGTTTCATATTTAAATATATCAATATTTTTGTTTTTATCAATCAGTGAAAATATATTTAAATTAAAAATAAAGCAAACTTTTATTTAAATTTAAAATTGTTTTTATTTAATTTAATGTTGTTTGTGCTTGATTTAAAATTTTTGTTTTCAAATTTACAGCATTTTTCATATTCCATTAAATTATAATAAATAATTTATTATAAATTAGCGGTAAATTGTTCAAAATTTAACCACGCCTACTTCGCCCATTTTTTGAAAATTTGCAATATTTTTAATATTAAGATTAATGTGGCATGCTTTTACCTAATTACATGAAAGGAAGAGCCTCATTTTAGGCTTTGACAAACCATTGAATAACCAAAACATTTGCTTAAAATAATATTTTAAAAACTTAATTTTGAAAAAAAAAATTTTTTTTATTTGGAGGGGGGAGGGAGGAGGATAATAAAAATTCAATCAAAATCAAACTTTTATATAAAGTATAAAATTAATGTATAAAATATCAATAACCTTCTACACTCACCAAAAAAAGTCTGTAATGGCAACTGAAAATTTTGCTGTTATTACGGGAAATTCTGCTAATTTGAGCCCAGCGGTATTTTTCGCTAATCTTAGCAACACATATCTGCTGACGTGTAGTACAATGAAATTAGTAGAAAAATTAGTAGCCGCTACTAAATTTTAGTAGACTTTTTGTAAAGTGGAATTTAAAATCTGTTTGCTAAAATCAGCAAAAAAAAATGACTAAATACTATTAATATTAGTACAAAGTTTTAGATTTATTTTTTTTATCGAGCATCAAAAATTTTGATTATATTTTTTAAAAGATGTTTTATACAAAATGAAAAAAAAAATCAAAGGCTTAAAAATCTTAAAAATTCTTAAAACACAAACGAATTTATCATTTTGTTTTAATTTGATAATTTCTGTTTTGAAAAATATTTTAGTCAATTTTTTTTTTTTTTACTTTTAAGGTGAAATTTAAATTGTTGTTAGGGCTGATTTTTAGAACTAAAAAACTCCTTTTTAGTGCTATTTTAAGTGGATGTCCTATTTTTAGACATGAGTCGGTATCTTCACTTCTGATCCCTTTTTTAATCCTATGTAACATTTTAGGGCAATTTAAGTTTGTATGTATAAGTTTAAATTATTAGAAATAACATTTCCTTCAATATCGACTTTTTTAAAATTAGTAATTTTTTTTTGCTAATTTTAGCAAATCGGTTTTCAAAAATTTGCAAAATGATTTCTGAAATTAACAAAGAAAATTTGTAGATATTCTGTAAAAACTCTGTAATTTGTAAAATGTACATAGCAAAAAGATTTGCTAAATAATAATTTTATTACTAAAAATCAGTACAAAAATAGTAAATTGGGATTGAAAACCATTTACAAATTTTTCTACTAACTTTTTTTTCTGAATGTATGTTTAAAAAAGAAAATATTTAAAGTTCATGATCACCCTAATTTCAGCCCAAAAGAAGCTAAGTTTTATATCGAAACTTAATTTTTATAGGTCATTTAAAAAAGAGTCTAAATTAAATGTAACTAATTTTTTTTTTAAATGTTCACTTATAAATTCTATTAAAACTTGGCTTTCATAAGGAATTTATTGCTGAAATCTAAAATGGCTATAAATGTTATATTTTTAGTTTAAAAGCAAAGGTAATGAAAAATAATATTTTTATATTCATAAAAAAATTTAAATTGCTTAGACTGTTTTTGCTTAAATAAATTGCAAAAAAAAGTATTAAAAATTATGATCAGTCATATTTTTTATATAAAATTAAAAATTTATTGCTAATCCAAATAATTTAACTTTTAAAAAATATTTCCTCAAAAAAAGACAAATTTGAAACAAGTCCCTGTTTAAACAAGTAAAAAAGGGCTAAATTCGGCTGTGCCGAATCTTTGAATACCCTCCACCAATATCCTAAAAAGATGTTCTCTTCTGTTTTTGATACAAATAATATAAAAAAACTTTAAAAGTAAAATTATGTAGGTGAACTTTTTTGGTGGAAAAAAAATTTAGAGGTGAAAAAAAATTTTTAAGGTGAAAAAATTTTTTGTGGTGAAAAACAATTTTAGTGGTGGAAAAATGTTTGAGGTGAATACAAAATATTAACTGCTAAGCGACTGGTGAATATATATGAGAAAATATGTTATGTACCAGTCGCTACTATGAAATTGTACTAAATTTCTATAGGCAATTTAGAGGCACCTTTATATTTTCACTAGTTTTTTTAAACATGTACTGCACAAAAAACCCATTTTAAAGCATAGTTTTTGTCAAATACTCGATTTCGTTCCGGCTAATGGGAACTAGCTCTGCAGCTGAATATGCCTAATGTATTTTTGAGAATTGAGGGATTGACAAATGTATATTTATGTTAATTTTTTCTTTTATAAAAAAATACAGATGAATAAAGTGCGATATTGTGCTCTTAAACATCTAAATGAATATTGATTTAGAAAATAAAAGTATAATATACACATAAAACGTATATTTTGCATAGCTTTTGGCAAACATGCGCCACCTATTGGGAAATAGTTTCAACTAATGTTCTTTCTTTAACAAATTAATGTCTTTGATTTATGTAACAGAACTTTTGTTATTTAGTTTTAGTAATGTTATTTACAGAGGTCTGCTCTGTTAGCGACTTTAACATTTCTACTTACTTAACAGAAAAAAAATAGATACAGAAAAATTGTACCAATTTGTATGGAAAATTTAGAGGTATCTTCACATTTTCACTCATAACTTTTGAACCACTTGACCGATTTTGCTCATTTTAAATACCAAACTGCTCGGGAGGATGTTTAATAATCTGGGTAAAAAAAAGGGAACCCCGCTTGCGTCTTCGCGTCGTGATCGCCATTTCAACAGACAGACAGACGGACAGACAGACAGACAGACGGACATCGCTAAATCGACTTAAAATTGCATAAGGATCACGAATATATATACTTTATGGGGTCTTAAAACTATATTTCGACATGTTACAAACGGAATGACAAACTGATATATACCCTCACCATATATGGTGGAGGGTATAAAAAAACTGAGCATTCTCTTATTTTAGCACTTATTTAAATAAATACAATCTATTATTTACCATTTTTATTAGACATTTAATGAATTTCTTTGGATTAATTGCGTTATTTTTAATAAAGTGAGTAATGTAATGGTTGTTTTAAGCACATATTATTCAAACGTATACTTTTGGCATACAGTTTTAATTTAGAAGCTTAGAAATTGTACAATTTTTAGTACAATTTACAAATGTTTTCCTAAAAACTAAATAATTAATAATACTCATACGCACTGTGGGCCATTATCTCTCACCAATATTTTAATAAATTAATAACTTTTAAACCAGTGATCGGCACTCATAGTTTACGCGTACAATACACGAATGTCAACAATACAATTATTTCATTCAGTAGTATGCTATTTTTCAACAGAGCAAGAATATGTCGCTTTCTGGAAGAAATAAAGTACACTCTAAATATTTGGTTTTTTTTTTTATTGTAGGTAATTATTTTGTTTTTCGTTTACATTTTAAATTAAAACTGTGGAACGTTGAGTGGGAAGAATTTTTTTATTTTTTTTTTTAATTTATTTAATGAGGCAGAGTGCCTTGTATACAAACAAAAAATTATTATTATCATTATTATGCATTATTTTTATTTTTTATAATAGAAAAAACAAAAACAAGAACTATTTTAATTCAATGAATACGGATATTCTCTTATCGATTAATTCATTTATTAATTTATTTATTTATTCATTTATATTGAAAGATAAAATTATTTCTTACGGTGTAAAACACCAATACATTCATATTCTCTCTTTCTGCCGACCACTGGTTTAGACTACCGGTTGGTTTAGTAGAAAATGTATGAAGAAAATTTAGGAGACAACTAAAACTATTAGAATAATAGACAAAGAATCTTTTGGTTAATATACAGGGTGATTTAAAGGGTAATCAATTACCTGCAGTATAAAAATTTGAAAATTTTCATTTCTTTACATTTCATTTATTTTAATTTTTTTTCTTAACAGTGCTATTATTATAATCTCCATTTTTTTGTATATTAATTAATTTATGACACTTTATAAAAAATAATTTATTACACTTTATCAACATCCAATATCTTTTGAGCAATTTTTAACACTAACATTTTCATTATATTTTTTTTAGTTTCTTTTCATTACCAGTCGCTAACATTACTACAAATGAATATAAATTTAGTTAGTACGACATTTTTAAAATCATTAAAAGTATATCAATGGATTTTTTCTATATTTGGTATAACCTTACCACCATATTTAATGTTGCAACAACATAAAACTTATAAATATTATTTGTTATATACAATCTACATTATATATTCTTTAATATTTATTATAATGGTTATATATTCAGCTTATGCACATAACTGTATAGCAGATTTATATACTAATAAATATGAACTAGATGCCATGTCAAAAATATTAAGTTATGTACAAAATTTAACCTTGGCCATAATATATTTAATAATTAAATTTATCACATTTTTTAAACAACAAAAATTACAAGAAATTTGTATCACCATAGATGCCTTAGAAATGGATATTAAAACTAGCTGCCGAGAATTATATAAAACAGAAAGCATATGGAAAAATCTCTTAATAAATTCTGGTTTATTTATAATAATTTTAATATTTCTATCATTTTATATTAATTATTTTATAATAGCTGCTGAAATGAGTATAAAAATTAAAATATTTATATTATATGCTACAGTCTCATTACAAATGAAATTAATAGAATATGGTGTTTACATACAATTGATTTATAAATTTTTTAACATGTTAAAGAAATCATTAAAATTTTTCAAAGAAAATGTAAAAAAGGAAAAGCTAAGATCACAGGAACTGTCATTATTTTATAGTAATATAATAATGAAAAATCAATTTTTATTGATACAAGTATGGTCATTAGTTTTGAAATTAGAAATATATTTTGCCTGGCCCATATTATTAATAATTTTTAACAATGGCTTTGCTATAGTATACACTGTTAATTGGGCTTATATGCGTTATGTTTATGAAGATGTAGCTGATTGGCTAAATCAAGTATGTAAGTATTTTAGCTTAATGTTTAAATACATTTTAATTATTATACCCTTTATCACAGGTGGAAGTGTATATATAAGTTTGTCATTCCGTTTGTAATTTCTACAATATTGATCTTAGACCCTATAAAGTATATATATTCTGGGTCCTTATGAAGAGCGAAGTTGATTTAACGATGTCCGTCTGTCCGTCTGTGTGTTGAAATAGGTTTTCCGAAGAACCCAGACATGATGAGGACTTCATTGTTATTTATTTCTCTTAAATGTGATCCATTTCTGTTTGCTATTAAAAATCAGCCAGATCGGTTAATAAATGCCTGAGATATTAGCAAAAAACCAGGACTACCTTTAATTTTTTTCTCTAAAATCCCTTTGTTTAATATGTATGTAGAATTTTACGCATAACAAACACATCCATTTGTTGAAATTCTTTTCTTTCATCTCCACCTTTTGTACACAAACAACAAACACATACAAAGATTTGTCATTTAAATAAAAACTAAACAAATCTCTAATGAACGAAGACTTTTTATATATGTACCTCTATTAACGATGATTTTGTGTGAGCTTCAATAGCTCAGTTGTCTAGACGCTATGTCACAAATACTTTTTTTTTCTCTAAGGCCGCGGGTTCGATTTCCGGTCAATTCACTTTTTTTTGTACATTTTTTTTTTTATTTTCTTAAGACTTTTTTTTTTTTTTTTGTTTTTAACATTTAATAATTTTTTATTAATAATTAAATAATCCATTAATAGGCTAAAAACATTAAAATTTTTATAAAAACCCTCTGATACAAACAAAATACAAACGTTTTCATTTCTATTTTTTGCTCCAATTTAAAAGAATTTATAAACAGATTTTTAAACCATTTTATTTCTTATATATTAAGAAAATTTTATACATAATTTCCCTTTGAGTGCAACTATTTTAGGTCATAACTTATAATAATTTATAAAAAAAAATGTATAAACTATTTTCCTTCAAATTTTTAAAATTAAGCTTAAGAAATTAAAAATATTTTTTAATAAAAAAGCGAAATAAAATCCCAAATGCAAATTTGCCAGCTAAATCAAACGTTTTTGTAGAAATAAAACACATGCAGTTTTAGTGATTTCTTCTAACGATTTGTTGAAATTCTTTTCTTTCACCTCTTCACAACAAACACTATTCTAGAGCTGTAATATGACTTATATAGCAAAAGATCGAAAATCTTTAGTATAACATATTTGCTGAAAAAACTCGGAAATATCGGTTCAGAAACAAAAAAGTTATGCCCAAAACATAAATTTTTTTTAAATACCTATTTTTAGGAACCATAAATCTTCCTGAGTCCAAGTTTTGTCACCAAACTAAATGGTTAATTTCCTCTTAAAGGCGTCCGTATATAAATCTGTCCATTCCATAGATGTCCATATATAAACTTCAGTTTTTTCCCAACCATGGTGAAGGGTATATAAGATTCGGCATAGCCGAATTTAGCCGCTCTTACTTGTTTTTTTTTATTATTTTAATATCTAATTTATTACAGGTCGTTGTACTCATATTACTGTTTTATTATTTAATATGTTATATTTAAGCTATTTAACACAAAAATGTATTAACCATGTAAGTTTTTTTTGGAGAATATTCAAGACCACCCATTTAAAAATCGAAATATATATGATCATACATAAGCATACATGATCATATATGACCATGCTTAGTTCGATATATGATAATACATGATCCGATATATGACCATAGATGTATTTTCGGATACGAAATTTGAGGGTATATGAGCGTATATTTCCATATATGTTCATATATGCTATTGATTCATGTATGCTCATATATAAACTTATACGGCTACATAACCTTTAATTTAGAATCCAAAGATATATGATAATATATCAGATCATGTATGGTCATATATCAAACTATGCATGGTCGTATATGATAATGTATGATCATGTATATTTGGATATTTACATGGATATTAATTAAATTGCTTGTTCTTTTATAGTATCAATCATTTTCCTTTTTATTGCACAATTTTTATTTGCAATCCTATGATTTTAATACATCAATGCGTTTAAGAGAGTATTCATTACAATTAATGCATCATCCTCTCATTTTTACTTGTAATGGTTACTGGGATATTGATTTAAGCAGTTATGGTAAGGTAAGGTATTTTTTAAATCATCTTAAATTTAGTAATAAACTAAAGGAATTTTTAAAATTTTCTTGCAGATGGTTTTGGCCATTTTTGCTTTTGTTGTCATTTTATTGCAATTTAAATTAGAAGACAACAGCAAGGGATCAATATTAGCTACTCAACATATATTTGGGAAACATTAACCACAAAAAAAACACACAATTTATAAATGTGTATGAATATGTATACGATTTTGTGAAATCTTTTAACATCTTATATTTATTTAAAAAAAAAAAAAACTTTTTTTGCAAATATTAATAAAAAACTTTTACATTTATAAAAAATTTGAGTTTTCTTTTTCATATAAAACATTTAATTATGAACTTGAACGTGCCAAATTTTAATTAAAAATATAAACTTACAGATAGCAATACACACCCAATTGATCACACACTCAGAAAAAAAGTTAGTAGAAAAATTTGTAAACGGTAAAAAAAAATTATTATTTAGCAAATCTTTTTGCTTTTTACATTTTACAAATTACAGAATTTTTACAGAATATTTACAAATTTTCGTTGCTAATTTCAGAAATCATTTTACAAATTTTTGAAAATCGATTTGCTAAAATTAGCAAAAAAAAAATACTAATTTTAAAAAAGTCGATATTGAAGGAAATGTTATTTCTAATAATTAAAACTTATACATACAAACTTAAATTGCCCTAAAATGTTACATACACTCAGAATATTATGCAGTGAACTGTTGTAGTTTAATAAAAAAGTTTTTCGTTTCATTTAAAAATAAAGGAACATACATTTATTTTTCAAAGAAATATCTATATTAACTTTTTTATACATTTATTTGAAATAATTTACTATAATTTACCGATTTTTTTCAGTTTCATTTATTTTTTTCATTTGTTTGAAATTTAATAAAAAATTACCCACAAAACGGAAACTTGTGGTTTATTTGTGTCCGTAACAGTTATTACAAATTTAAATTTTGTTTGCTGTCTGTTTCAAAAAAAATATTCAAAAAATTTCCATTTTATTTTTTTATTTAAATTGGTTGTATAATACAAAATTTTTCAATACAATTTACAAGAACTTCATAAACACACACACATACACAAATACATTCACACAAAAAGTGTTTATAGCTTCATATACATACATTTTGTATTGTTCGAGTATATTAAAAAAAAAAACAAAAAAAATACAAAAACGGAAATAATTTCAAATAAATGAAAAAAACATTTATTTTTTAAGGATTGGTAGGTAAAATTTTGACATTTATTTTAACTGATTATATCATTTGTTTCTTACGGATGTGTCAGTTGATTAATCAACATTTCAAAATATATAACAAATGGCATTTAATTTAAATGAAAATTAAGTAGACCGGTTTTTAAATGAAATATCATTTCTTTTAAATGATATTTTCAGTTATTTTAACTTATAAACTTTTTTAAGTGTAGGATTAAAAAAGGGATCGAAAGTGAAAATACCGGCTCATGTCTGAAAATAGCCTTAAAAACAATTAAATTTAACCTAAAAAGTAAAAAAAAATTGACTACGCTCAGAAAAAAAAGTTAGTAGAAAAATTTGTAAACGGTTTTCAATTCCACTTTACTATTTTTGTACTGATTTTTAGTAAAAAAAATATTATTTAGCAAATCTTTTTGCTATTTACATTTTACAAATTACGGAATTTTTACAGAATATCTACAAATTTTCGTTGCTAATTTCAGAAATTATTTTACAAATTTTTGAAAACCGATTTGCTAAAATTAGCAAAAAAAATTACTAATTTTAAAAAAGTTGATATTGAAGGAAATGTTATTTCTAATAATTTAAACTTATACATACAAACTTAAATTGCCCTAAAATGTTACATAGGATTAAAAAAGGGATCGGAAGTGAAGATACCGACTCATGTCCAAAAAGAGGACATCCACTTAAAATAGCACTAAAAAGGGTTTTTTAGTTCTAAAAATCAGCCCTAAAAACAATTAAATTTAACCTTAAAAGTAAAAAAAAAATTGACTAAAATATTTTTCAAAAAGGAAATTACCAAATTAAAACAAAATAATAAATTCGTTTATGTTTTAACGCCTTTGATTTTTTTTTTTTCATATTGTATAAAATATTTTTTAAAAAATATAATCAAAATTTTTGATGCTCGATAAAAAAATAAATCTAAAACTTTGTACTAATATTATAAGTATTTAGTAATGTTTTTTGCTGATTTTAGCAAACAGATTTTAAACTCCACTTTACAAAAAGTCTACTAAAATTTAGTAGCGGCTACTAATTTTTCTACTAATTTCATTGTACTACTCATCAGCAGACATGTGTTGCTAAGATTAGCAAAAAATACTGCTGGGCTCAAATTAGCAGAATTTCCCGTAGTAACAGCAAAATTTTCAGTTGCCATTACAGACTTTTTTTGGTGAGTGCAAGAAACATACAGGTACCATGCAATAATGAATATAAAAAATAACACAACAACTGGATTCCCAATTCGTTCCCAGATATGGCAACATTACACTCAGAAAAAAATAGTAGGTAGAAAAATTTGTAAACGGTTTTCAATTCCACTTTACTATTTTTGTATTGATTTTAAGTAAAAAAAATTATTAATTAGCAAATCTTTTTGCTATTTTTATTTTACAAATTACACAATTTTAACAGAATATTTACAAATTTTTGCTGCTAATTTCAGAAATCATTTTACAAATTTTTGAAAATGTAATTACTTAAATTAGCAAAAAAATTACTAATTTTTAAAAAGAGGATATTGAACGAAATGTTATTTCTAATTAAAACTTACAACTACAAACTTAAATTGTCTTAAAATCCCAGCAAAAATGAAGCTGCCAAAGAAGCAATAAAAGCATCACTACTATGGCAAAGGCATCACTTCTTTTCTGATGGTTTCATCGATGAATTTAACATTAGCGTATCATAGGATGGAAATATAAAAAATGATTTAATAAAAAAATTAGAAAAGTTCATCAGAACTATTTTCTCAATTTGAATAAATGCTTAAGATTCAAAAAAAATATACGATATACTATAACTTATGCTTTAGAAGTAATGAATCGGGTTTATATCCAGATCACTGCATTTGAGATATGAACACATGAATGCTTTTGGAAGTGCCTTAGAATAACACGAAAAAATTATAAAAGAATGTCAACTGAAGCTTAGGAAGCAATGAAAGAAGTTATAGTCGCAGAATGACTACCATTTTTTTTTGTTGGGATGTTACATATATATATTAAAAAAAAAGGGATCGGAAGTGAAGATACCGATTCATAACTAAAAATAGGACATCCACTTTAAATAGCACTAAAAAGTTTTTTTAGTTCTAAAAATCAGCCCAAAGAATAATTAAAATTTGATCTTAAAAGCCAAAAAAAAAAATTTACTAAAATATTTTTCAAAACAAAACGTCCCAAAATGTGACTAGAAATTTAAAGGGCAATCTTGAATTTGTCTGGTTTTTGGTATTTTTGTAGAACATTTCATCCCCGCACTTCCCCTTTTTCGGGGTGTTTTTTACAATTTGTTAAAATAAAGCCAAAAAATGCTGTTATGAGGGGGAGTTACAGGGTTAATATGTTCTACAAAAATATTTGCCATACCAATATCTACAAAGTTGCTGAACATACCCTACACCTCAAATGTAAAGAAAACATAGTTTTATATACCGATATGCTGCAAGAACAGGCCAGAGCTGGGATATTTTGACCGCCTCTAAAATGTAATTCCGATGTAAACTATCAAGGTGCCGAAAAACGTATATTTTTTTTTGGGCTCCTTAACAAGAATCAATTGTCGGAACGCCGTAATTTTTAAAAAAGTTTGAAATTGTTTTACAGTGTAATTAAACGAAATTTTGTATATAAATTTATATTACTCCAAGGACAAAATTTATAGAAAATTATTAAAATCGCTTCATGTTTTAAGCTAGTTGCCATAGAAAAATCTCAATTTAAATGATATAACAAAATTAAACAGATTATAAAAGATTTCTTTACAGAACCTATAAAATTTTAATCATATAGTACTTATTGTGAGTAAAAAAAAAGTTCAGTTCCTAAATGAATTGATAAACTTTTGGGCGTCTGAATTCCTACTACAAAAAGGGACCTTTAAAATTGTAATTTTTCGAAATATGTATAAACCTATATTTGTTTTTTTTTTAATTCTAACTTTTTCCTTGTAATCATCAATTCATTTATAATTCATCACAATGATAATTTATATTTTTTATCGACTCAACAGGGCGTATGAGTAATATGATGATTTAATTAATATCAATTATACGCCTCAGGCAGTCTTAATAATAAAACTTACTTTTCATTTATTTACTTGTTTATAAACATTTTAATTAATATTAAATTCATAATTAGCATTAAAATACATAAAACAATAATTTCAATATCACTAAAATATGTTTATATTGCAAAAACTATATATTTAACAAAAATCATTTTTTTTATATTTTATTTGTAAACAGACATGCAATTAAATTTATTTTTATAATCAGGAAAATCAATTTTAATTATTGCAAATTTTTTATTATTATTGTTTTCTTTTTCTAATAATTTAAACAAAATTTTGCTGGCAGCTAATAAAAATATTTTTTGTTTACTAACAATGAAATTGATATAAACCCAGCAAAATATTTCTGAATAATTTGTTAAAAAAAAAAAAAATAATAAAATGTCTTACACTTAAAATGGAAAATAAATCTTCTTTATAAAACCATAAGGATACAAAGTAAAAAATTTATCAAAATTTAAAAAAAAATGTAGAACAGACAAGTAAAAAAATCTTTGAACACTCTCTTAAGAAAACAATGATTTACCAAATCAGGTCAAAAAAATATTTAAAAATTTAATCAAAATTTTTTAAAAAACTATAAGAAACACAATGAAAACCAATCTAAGAAAAATTTTTGCTAGCTTAAAACACATCTACTTTATAATTATATTATCATCCCTGTACATTCTACAAGTGCACAGATAAATATATTAACTCGAAAAAAAGGGTATTTTGCTTAATTTCAAATTATGTATTTTCCAATTAAAACAAAAATTTATTTACCAAATTTGTATTATTTCCACCATCAAATATGCATCATAACATTTGATAATAAAGACCCCTTTTGTTTGATTATTTTAATTTTATCTAAAATGTAACAGTGTAAAAAAAAAAGTTTCACATTATATGTTGACTTTATTCGTGTTTGTTTAGCGGGGTGAAAAAATACACAAGCCACATTGCAAAAGTTTACAATATTTAAAAAAAAAAATTATTTCAATTTTGTTTATATCATAAATATTATTAAACTAATTAAATTGTTGTACAATAGACATTAAATTTGTGTAAATGAAAAAAAAAGTAGAAAAAGTAAATGGATTTTACAGATTTTTATGGATGGATTATTAAGGAAGTAATTGAAAATTTGTATTTTTTGAAATTTATAGATTTTATAATGTACTTAAATATAGATTTTATAATGAAGTGAAATAAAGGAAATGTAAATTTTGAAAAATTTTAAACAATAAATAAATTTAAACATTTTAAATGCATACTTACATGCGAGAGAAAACTGCAAAGAAATTAACTAAAATCATTCAACGCTTGTTTTCCCTCTATATTCAGCAGTTTTCTTTCGTGTGTAAATATGGCTTAGCAAAATTTAGCAATTTTAGGAAATTTTTGTAGTTTTTTGCTCTTTTTAGAAAGAAAAGATTTTTGTGAAATTTAGATATACGAGAGAGGAGACAAAATTAACGATCATGTACTGTTTTGAGCGCAGAAAAAAACGGTAAAAAATTACGGGGAAAAAGAATAATTTTGCCAAAACCAAAATCCCTCTTTATTAAAAATCGCTTCAAGGATATTTCCATTTTGTTTAGCTCTAGCAATATTTAGTGAAATAATTTAGTATTAAAAAATAATTTTTAGTATTAAAAAATAATTTGTAGTATTAAAAAATAATTTTTAGTTCTAAAAATTATGTTTTAGTACAAAATGCATCAGGTTTTTGATAGTATTCCTCTTACAACTAAAAAAAAATTTGATACAATTAGTACTAATAAATGAATTTAGTACTATAAAATTTTTCTAAGTAGTACTAAAACACATAAAATAACTAAAAGGTTAGATCTATAATTAATTAGTTCTAAAAACTCAAATTTTGACTCTTGGCAAAAAATAAAAACATGTATTTAGTACTAAAAATGGACAAAGTTAATGTTTAGTACTAAATTAGCAATTTTTTTATTTTTTTTCTTAGTACTAAATAATTTAGTACATTTAGTACTAAAAAATAATACCATAGTATTAAGTACTAAAACATTGTAGATAACTAAAAAAGTTTGTTTTGTTGTTAATTAGTACTAAAAGTTTTTAATTTTGGAACTTTGACTCATTATACAATAATATTGTAGTGAAATCTTCCATTTAGTGCTAAAAAGTTCATTTAACACTTGAAATTATCTCTGAGTTATAAAATTTTGCAAACATGTAAAAACATGTATTTAGTACTAAAAATGGACAAAGTTAATTTTTGGTACTAAATTAGCGATTTTTATTTTTTTACTTAGTACTAAATAATTTAGTACATTTACTACACAAAATTAATACTGTAGTATTAACGAATAGTTTAAGTACTAAAACATAGAAAATAACTAAAAAGTTAGATTTGTTGTTAATAAGTACTAAAAGTTTTTAAATTTAGGACCTTTGACTCATTATACAATAATATTGTAGTAAAATCTACCATTTAGTGCTAAAAAATTCACACTAAAAGTTATCTCTGAGTAATAAAAAATTCATTTTAGTACTAAGGGATTATGCAATGAGGTACCCAAAAAGTTACTGTAGTATCAAATAGTTTCTTTTTTTAATACTAAAACAAAGAAAATAATTAAAATGTTAATTTTGTTATTAATTAGTTCTAAAATTTAAAATTTTATGAATTTTAACTCATGGTACTAAATAAAATCATGTATTTAGTACAACAAGGTTAATTCGTAGCAAGGTTAATTTAGCATTCAAATCTTCTTCAAGCACAAATTGTCGATTTTTTTAGTACTAAATAAATAGGCACATTTAGTCACGAAATATTTTTGAGTACTAAAACATACAGCATAACTAAATAAATCGATTTGTTGTTAATTAGTACTAATAGATGTAATTTTTAGAATTTTCACTCATAGTTTTGAAAAAATTTATATTCAGTGCTAAAAATTGGTTTAGTACTAAATGCTTCTGATTTTTTATTTGTCCTTTTAGTACAAAAGATTTAGTACAAAAAAAGTTTATTTAAAACCAAAAAGTTTTTTGTATACCAAAATATAGAAAATAACTAAAAAGTTAGTATTTTTATTAATTAGTACTAAAAGTTTAAATTTCTGGATTTTTGACTCATGACTCTTTATAAGAAATTGTATTTAAGACTACAAGGTTTATTTAAAACTATAAATCTTCATTAACAAAAATAGAAAAATTTAGTTTTAGTACTAAATTATCAATTTTTTAATTTTTTAACTTCATACTGAAATATTTTACGTTATCATTTGGTCCTAATAGGTTTAATTTTTAGAACTTTGACTCTTAATATTTAATAAAAAGTTATTAAATTAATAGATACATTTAGTACTAAAAAGTTTATTTAACACAAAAAATAATTTTTTGGACTATTGTAAAATGTTGGTTTTGATACTAAATCCATTGTTTCTTTTTTAAAAAATAATTTTAAGTACTAATTATGTAACTAAAATTAGTACTAATTTCGTACTAATTACTTTACTAGAGTTAGTAATAAAAAAAATAACACAAAATTAAAAAGTTGTTTTTTATAATAACAAGGATTTGAAAAATTTTGTTTTATTATGGATTAGTACTAAAATTTTCAACTCCCGGAACTTTCATTTATTTTTATTAAATTAAATTAAAGACTTTATTTAGTACTAAAAACTTAAACTAATACTAAAAACCATTTTTGGCTACAAAAATTAAAGTTTTAATACTAAAATCGTAGATTGTTTAATTTTTCCTGATAGTACTAAAAAAGTTATATTTAGTACTAAGAAGTAAATTAACCACCTAAAGGCGTATTTAAGTACTTAAAGTTTGGCTTAAAAAATGGTTTTAGTACTATTTATATTGTTTAAACACTAGGAGCTCAAATTCAGAAAAAGAGTTTAGTACTAACAAGGTAAAATTGCGATAACAAAAAATGTTCTTTAAGTACTATAAGTAAGTTTTAGTATTAAATTCATAGTATTTTTTATATTTTCTCACACTCACTTTTAGTACATATTTACAAATAAATTTTCACTTATAGCTTTTAGTACTAAAAATTTTCTTTTTTACTCGTGGTAATTACATAAGAGTCTCGTTTAGTACTGTACAGCTTATTTTGTTCTAAAATTTTACCTTTAGTACTAAAAAGTTAATTTTGATACTAATGCATCCTCTTCTTACTGATAGTTTAAAAAAAAGTTACTTTTAGTACTAATATGTTAATTCGGTTCTAAAAACAATAAAAACAAAAAGTTAGTTTTAGTACTAAGTAAAGCAAATTTTTATGTTTACTTATTTTAGTTAATATATTGTAGTTATAATATTTTGTACAAAAAAAGCAACAAATATTTACAGATTTTTTAATTCTTATAAAATTTTGAAATTTTGAAATAAAAAATTACTTTTAGTACTTACAAATTATTTTTTCACTCAAAGCCTTTAGTACTAAAAATTTTCTTTTTTACTCATGGTAATTACATAAGAGTCTCTTTTAGTACTTTTCAGCTAATTTTGTTCTAAAATTTTACCTTTAGTACTAAAAAGTTAATTTTGATACTAATTCATCCTCTTTTTACTGATAGTTTAAACGAAAAATACTTTTAGTACTAAAAAGTTAATTCGGTTATAAAAAATATAAAAACAAAAAGTAATTTTTAGTACTAAACAAAACAAATTTTTATGTTTACTTGTTTTAGTAAATAAATTGCAGTTATAATATTTTGTAGAGTCTCTTTTAGTACTGTACAGCTAATTTTGTTCTAAAATTTTACCTTTAGTACCAAAAAGTTAATTTTTATACTAATTCATCCTCTTTTTACTGATAGTTTAAACAAAAGTTAATTTTAGTACTAAAATGTTAATTCGGTTCTAAAAACAATAAAAACAAAAAGTTAGTTTTAGTATTAAATAAAGCAAATTTTTATGTTTACTTATTTTAGTTAATATATTGTAGTTATAATATTTTGTACAAAAAAAGCAACAAATATTTACAGATTTTTTAATTCTTATAAAATTTTGAAATAAATAATTACTTTTAGTACTTACAAATTATTTTTTCACTTAAAGCCTTTAGTACTAAAAATTTTCTTTTTTACTCGTGGTAATTACATAACAGTCTCCTATAGTACTGTACAGCTAATTTCGTTCTAAAATTTTACCTTTAGTACTAAAAAGTTAATTTTAATACTAATTCATCCTCTTTTTACTGATAGTTTAAACAAAAGTTACTTTTAGTACTAAAAAGTTAATTCGGTTATAAAAAATATAAAAACAAAAAGTAATTTTTAGTACTAAACAAAACAAATTTTTATGTTTACTTGTTTTAGTAAATATATTGTAGTTATAATATTTTGTAGAGTCTCTTTTAGTACTGTACAGCTAATTTTGTTCTAAAATTTTACCTTTAGTACCAAAAAGTTAATTTTGATACTAATTCATCCTCTTTTTACAGATAGTTTAAACAAAAGTTACTTTTAGTACTAATATGTTAATTCGGTTATAGAAAATATGAAAACAAAAATTAAGTTTTAGTACTAAACAAAACAAATGTTTATGTTTACTTATTTTAGTTAATATATTGTGGTTATAATATTTAATACAAAAAACAGCAACAAATATTTACAGATTTTTTTAGTTTAATTTTAGTGCGAGTTAAAAATGGAGTGCTAAAAAAAGGTTACAAAATTTATAAATTTTACTAATTTGTACTAATTTAACAAAAAGGTGATCAATTTCAATAAAATTTATATATTAAGGTTACGTTTTAATCTAACAAATATTTAGATGTCTACAAAATCTTTCCTTTATATAAATAAAAATACATTTTACTAAAATAAACTGCAACAGCTTAATTAGCTCTAACAATAGCAAACAATTACCGGCTATACAATAACTACATTGTATTTTCTTTAAGCTTTAATTTACGCACTCATCAACAATAACAAACATCACCATTAATACCATCTTAACTTTATGCAGAACCGCAATCTTAACTTTTTTTAGTACATCCATTGAAAACAATTTTTCCTTTTGTCCTAATTTGGTACATTCATTTAAGACAAGGCATTGCTGTTATTGTTCACGTTAATATAGAACAATTCACAAAACTTCTTTTGATTGTTATTATTTGTACATTTACAATGTAACAATTTAAAATAAACCCACATATGTATGATTGTTGGAGAAATGAAATAAACTGGTGATTTTAATGGGACCTTTTAATGACAAGTTCTTAAGAATGAGAGTAGAATGAAAGTTACAGGGTAAGAGTAAAAAAAATATATATATTTTTTTTTAAGGAAGTGTAGCAAAAATTATAACAGGGCCAAAAACAAAAATATCCAAAAAGAAAACTATTTTTCAAATTGTACTAAAACTAGTCAAATTTATTGAAGCAGTACTAAAAATATTTTTTTCTAGCAAATTATCTAAAGTTACTAAAATAGTAAAAAATTTATAATTTTTAGTACTTTTTGGTAAACAAAAAACTTTTTAGTACTAATAGTATAATTTTTAGTACTTATAGTACAATTTTTAGTACATATGGAAAAATTTTTAGATTTGATTAAAAATATTAATAGTTTTTTTGTTTTAATTTTTTGTTTAATTTTGAAAATTGCTATAATTTTAGTACTAAATTTAAGTTTTTAAATTTATGTAATAATTTAACTGCACAAGTTGCCTCAAAGTATTCACGACCTAGAATATAATAGATTAAGGAATCTAAAGGTAATATTAA
This sequence comes from Eustalomyia histrio, assembly GCA_949748255.1. Taxonomy (NCBI): domain Eukaryota; kingdom Metazoa; phylum Arthropoda; class Insecta; order Diptera; family Anthomyiidae; genus Eustalomyia; species Eustalomyia histrio. The sequence goes on from OX456525.1 coordinate 140,289,781, forward strand.
TCATGGGGAAACCTTCATTTCTAGTTGTTGATGATAGTTAAGTAGTGTTTTGTTGCCTTAAGTATTAGTGTGATCCACTTTTTTAGTTTTCTGTTCTGTCATTTTTTATTTTTTTATTATTAAATATGTGGTACTTTTACTTAACTACACTTCTAAAGAGGGTTTACTAAACTATAACATTTTATTTCTTTTATTATTTTTCAACAATACATAACAACAATGGTTATATTTATGTTTTAGTATGTTACAAGAAATTGACATGTTTTTATTTTTATAAGAAAAAAAATGCTAGATAGTTTTTTTTTTTGTAAAAGAAATTGAAATAAATAACAATAATAAGGACTGTAAAAGCTTAGGAATTTTCCTGGAAAAAAATTGTTTATAGTTTATTTATAACAAAAAAGTTTAAAACCCAAGTATAAAAGTTTATATATTATCAAATGTGGTTTTATCTAATAACACTATGAAACAAAATGGGAGTTATGATCTTGGGCGTCGATGATTCCTAGATCAGACGAATGTACTAGTGAAACCCCCAAAGGATTTTGTACTGTGTGAGTACAAACAAGTTTTATGCATATTTAAGTTTTCATTTTTTTGCCCCCACTGTACAATATAAGACTCAAAAACCAGTATAAATGTTCTTCTAAGCTTAATTCTGAGTTCAGATGTCTGCAATAAAATTTTATAGCGATTTTTTTTGTAGCGCCACGGTAGGCTAGTTGGTAGCGTGATAGCTTATCAGTGCGGGGGTCGTGGGTTCGATTCCCACCAGAGGCTCTGGTCTGTTTACGCTACAACGAGCCAAAAGCCTTTGTTGCTAGTGCTCGGTTAGGGTAATAAGATAAAATTTTTAATTGAATTTGAATAGTATTAGAATATTTTAACCCCCTGTTGGCCCATTTTAGTGGTCATTTAAGACCTATTTTTGAATATATACTAAAAAAAGTCCCCTAAAACTGGCGTTAAAATGTTGGGCGAATAGGTTCAGCTGAAAATTTCACTATGGGTTATTGAAGACAAAAAATTCAATCAACGATAGTAAATCGTAAAAATTGTGAATTTTATTTTTTCACTCTTAGTATAGTCTTTAATGTTAAATAGAATTCCCAAACGGATAACTTTTACACCAGATTCCAATTGGTTTTTAAAGCTAAAAAATTAGGCCGGCTCTTCATATATATCCAATGCTCCTCCCGAGTAGTTTGGTATCGGCCCAGCGGTTAAAAAGTTATTAGTGAAAATGTGAAGTTATCTCTAAATTTTCCATACAAATGGTTGAATAATATTTTATAATCACCTCAAATATTTTTCACCTCAAAATATTTTTTTCACCACAAAAAATTTTTTTACCACAAAAAAATACTTCTAAAAAATTTTTTTTTCTAAAAAATTTTTTTCTCCTAAAAATTTTTTTTCACCTCAAATTTTTTTTCACCTCAAATTTTTTTCTCATAAAAAATTTTTTTCTCCTAAAAAATTTTTTTCTCCTAAAAAATTTTTTTCTCCTAAAAAATTTTTTGACCTAAAATTTTTTTACAATCACAAAATTTGTTTTCACATCCAAAAAAGTTTTTCACCTTCATAATTTCACTGCTAAAGTTTTTTACATTATTTGTATTAAAAACAGTGAGAACAATGTTTTAGGACATTTGTGAAGGGTATTTAAAGATTCGGCACAGCCGATTTAAAGCCTTTTTTACTTGTTAATTTTTTAATTATAAATGTTGTAGTGCCTTTTAAAGAAAAAATACTTAAGAAGAAATGATTTTTATTAAAATTTTTTTAGTTGAATTAAAAGGTGTAAAATTTACCACCACGTCACTGAGTATGTTCAAATATTTCACCCTACATTGGGCGCCATAAAATGTACGTAAGAAATGCCATCATACAATCATTATCAAAACTTTTGAGTGTATCATCTATCGCATGGTCAAGGATCAAATACCAAACAATCTGCTTAGTTTTCGGCAGCATGCGTACGTTAATGAAAGATCTGTGGGAACCAATCGATGCAGGAATGTAAAGCCTCTTATTTTTTTCTGACACTTATACAGAGTGCTTTTAATAACGTCACGACTAAAACGCTTATCCAGTCTCTGGAATTTTTTGATGTGAACACTTGTCGACTTTGTCGGTCACATGCCAGAGAACCGTTAAATGTGCTAAAAGGTCGGTGAAACGAATATCGGCAATAGTGTAGTGTGAACCGAGATACTACACAGGCAGGAATTTTATCGCTTCCTTTGTGGGCTACCACCATTTAGGGTCTTAAAAGAACTTCAGCCAATGAAGGATTCAAGTTCGTCTGCTAGGCAGATAATGTGTCGATATTACTGAGGGGAAAAATCCGAATTATGTAGGACGGTGTCCAGGGCCAATAGCTAGGGGACTAAATGTTAACCCAAATAAGACCACAGTTTTCCTGTTCAATAGAAGACAGAGGGGGAGGGAGGGGGTGAGGATAACCTCTCATTTTATCCGGTCTTTGAACATGAGAATTATGGATAGTATCAAGTACCTGGAAGTTGTTCTGGATAGAAAACTCTGCTGGGGCGACCATATCGAGAATAGAATTACTAAAGCTTACTGTGAGTCCCATTTAGAGCAATGAGTTTTAAATGGGACTTGAACCGAAGAATGACTTATTGGCTTAACACAAGTGTCTTCAGGCTGCTAATGACATATGCCGCTTGTGTGTGGTGGCCTTCGATCCTGAGAAAGTTAATAAAGGGAACTCTAAAAATCTAGCGGCTATATTGTCTGGGCAGTACCGGCACTATTAGATCGACATCTACAAGGGCAATGGATACAATGCTCTCCATCAGACCGCTATATATTCAGGTTAAGTATGAGGCTGCACTTGCAACATATAACTGATTGTGCTCGGTGAGCGGTCTCTTGGAGGCCGATGTACCTAGCATCAGAAAGTCTTTGAAAATCTGCCAATCTATTACATTTTGTATATGGAATGTGGTAGGATGGCGGAACAACATGTATTGGCGGACTGCGATTTTCTTATTTCGGACAGGTAGCTGTAGAGGGATGAGAGAATAGCGAATGATTCCAATGGAATTAATTTCTACCCAAACTCGACGGGAGAACTGGTTTAGGTTTCTTTTGTGGGGATCTGGAAATAGGAATGTGCTTCCGGACCAGGGGAAGGTTGTGGCTATTATGGAGTGCATGCGGTTTTTAACTGCGACTGATTATTTTGGGAATGCAGTCATCTTTACTGATAGTCAGACTGCGGTCAATGCTCTGTCGGTGGAGTCTGTAAAAGGGTGATAAACGCTTATTCCGGTAAGGGATGTCTGAGCTTGATATGGTTACCCAGACACTTTGAAGTGGAGAAGAATGAGAGGGCTGACGATCTGGCCAGGGATGAATACAACGTGATCTCTGTTGACCTTCAAAATCCGAGACCATTTCGGATGACGATAACGGAGCTTAGACAAGAGACTACCAACATGCACAAGGAGATTTGAAGCAGGGATAATATTGGTACGATCATAAAGGTTCTGTAAGGCGACCCGAATGTGGGCAGGATAAGAGGAAGCTGCTTAACCTAATCGAAATTCACTTAGGCCACTCTACACTATGATCACACCTTTCGAAATTGGGAAGGAGCGATTCTCCCGTGTGTAGGGTAATGACTCTAGAATACTTCCTTTATTTTTTCTCGGAGGACTCTGCCCAACCTAACGGGAATTCTCACAGGCCACTCTCTATTATGATCACACCTTTCGAAATTGGAAATGAGCGGTTCTGCCGTGTATAGAGAAGGACGATAAGACTCTATTTTCTTTGTTTTTCTCTGAGGAATCTGCCCAACCTGATGGAAATTCTCACAGGCCACTCTCTATTATGATCACACCTTACGAAATTGGGAAGGAGCAATTCTGTCGTGTGCAGGGGTGGACGATAACACTCTGGAGTACTTCCTTTGTTTTTTCTCTGAACTTAGGCCACTCTACACTATTTTGAAATTGGGAAGGAGCGATTCTCCCGTGTGTAGGGGAAAGACTCTAGAGTACTTCCTTTGTTTTTTCTCGGACGACTCTGCCTAACCTAATGGGATCACACCTTTCGAAATTGGGAATGAGCGGTTCTGCCGTGTATAGAGGAGGACGATAAGACTCTGAAGTACTTTCTTTGTTTTTTCTCTGAAGAATCTGCCCAACCTGATGGAAATTCTCACAGGCCACTCTCTATTATGATTACACCTTACGAAATTGGGAGGGAGCAATTCTGTCGTGTGCAGGGGTGGACGATAACACTCTGAAGTACTTCCTTTGTTTTTTCTCGCAGGAATCTGCCCAACCTGATGGTAATTCTCACAGTGGCCTATACTATGATCACTCCTTTCGAAATTGGGAAGGAGCAGTTCTGCCGTGTATAGGGGAGGACGATAAGACTTCCTTTGCTTTTTTCTCGACTTTTGCAAGGCATGTGAACGCTTTAAAGTCATAAGGGTGCTTGCGCAGGGTTAATTTGGGAAAACCGAAGGGATACTGAATGCTTCTGTAAGAACGGAATGTATGTATGTGATCCATTTTTGGATAATCATGAAGGACCAATGACCCTTTTTCTTTTCAACCCTTCCTAACCTACTATCATTATTACAATCTTAAAATATATTTTTAATAGAATTTTTACATTAATTTTATTTTATTCTAATTGTAAATAAAACTTTCAATTAAATTTTAAGAAATTTTCCTGTTATGCTATTGTTTTTAAAAATAAAACAAAACAACAAAATAAAATAAAAACCTTGAAAATCTTCTTAGTTTCTTTTTTTCTGCCATAACAGGCATGTTATTTCATTTAAAATTGCTTGCATATCCTTTCATAAATAATTTTTCTTTTATTTTTGAGGAGAGAGACAAAAAATCTTCTTACACATTGTCATGTTTTGTTTTTGATTATTTTAAATCACATGCATGAACAAAATATAAAAATCATCATGAATGTATGAATTTTTAAAGTCCTTTATGGAAGGATTTTCTTATAAATATAGAACATGTTATGTTGTGGCAGATAATACTCCTTTTCTTATATAATATTTGTCATTTATGTTATAGTCAATTTTATATAAACCCACACATAGACAGACTTAAAACAGGATAAGAAAATGTTTTCTACATAAATACATTCAAAGAAATTTGCAAAGTGATTTGAATGTTGCAGTTTTGAGAAGAAAAAAAATATGTAAGTACAAAACTCTGTTTGCTAGTGTCTTGTATTTGAAATGTTTCTTTTTATAAACTATGAAAAGCCAGGATGTATCATATTACTTTTCATTGCATATTTTAAGGTTGGCTAAGGTTTCACTTGTTTTTTTTTTATTATTTATATATTTTTTTTCTTAAAACGCAAAATATCTAGTAGAAAAAAATTACATTTTTGTTTTGCACTCGTGTTGCAATGTTATGATAATATGTATAACGATGATGAGAAAAAATATTGTAAAAAAAAATTCCAAAAAAAATATATGTATATATAAAAATAGTTTGACATGTTGTGTATGTGTTGCAAAAATATGAAATTTGAAAAAAAAAATATCTATGAATGTTCTTAATACTACCTACACATACATTGAAATGTATGTACATAATAATGTGACAGGACATGCAAATAAGAAAATATCCCAGCTACCTTGTCGTTTTCTCAACGTTTTTTTTTTTTTTGCCCTAAAAAAGAGAAAAAATTCAAGAATATGTGTGGGTACAATGTTTCAAGTAAATACCGTTTTACTACAAAAATATAACAAGGGAAGGAATCCCAATAACTTTATTTTGTTTTTCATAACAGAAAGTTTTTATTAAAAAGAGATTTATAAGTAAGAAAAATTGTTACAATAAGTAAAGTCGTCTGAAAGTTTTTTTTTTTCAAGTATTGGAGGTTTTGTTAATTTTAGCGTTTTTTTATCTAAGCGCTTTTTGATTTTCTAGTATTGTACATTAAACTAAATATTTGGTTGAACCTTTTTTAAAAAAAATTCGTCCTTACAAAAGCGTTTTTTGTTAAGAAACATAGTCATTGCATGGAAAATTTTTTTAGCGGAATTTTTCACTCGCTTAAAGTTTTAGTTAAAAAGTTTTTTTCCCGATTTTTTTTTTTTTTTTTTGATAGAAAAATTTAATTTATTTAAAAATGTGAAAGCAGAAAAAAATTTTTAGAAAGTACAATAGAAAATATTCAATTCGTCATTTCATGTAGCTCATCGAAATTGAGATATATGATCCTTTATGTCGTTTATAGCGGAATCAACCCTGCGATATCTGTTTGTCGATTGAAATGGAAATCATGTAAGAAAAACTGATTTTTCGTCATATATAATTCCATTTGAAATATATTCAGCAGTTTTATTTTTTTTTCAGCGAAATATTTTCCCGAAAAATTTTTTATATTCAATTTGTCATTCCGTGAAAAACTGAGAACCAGTCAGATGCATGTTTTTTTGATGCTTATAAAATTCAAAAAAAATTACAAAAAAAACTGGCGTAAAGATACAGATTTTTTTGCGATTTTTTCGCAAAATTTTTAAGTGAAATTTTATTAGCAACAAAATTAAAATAAAATCGCGTTTTGAAATTTCTTAGAAAAAATATTTTTTTGCGAAAACATTTTTTTCTGATAAAAATCTTTAAATAAACTAAGAGATTCAAAGGATTTATTTGCAAAATTGTATATTCTACAAATTGTCTTCCGTGAAATTTCGATTGGTATTTTAAAAGTTTTTGGCAATATTATTATAGATTTTTTGTCTACAACTCTTGGATGGTATAAAATCATTTGTTTAGGTGTGAATTCGTATTACGATGTAATTAAAACTTTTTGGCGGAAACATTTTTTCCGCGGAATTAATTTTATAAAAACATTTGTTTAGATGTGAATTCGCATTACGATGAAAAGAAAGCATTTTGACGGAAACATTTTTTCCGCGGAATTAATTTTTTCGTGTAATTTTTATTTTGCTTAGATTTTTCTATAACATAATTTTGGTTAAGAGAAAAAATTGTCACTTTTATAAAACAAAAAAAAAATAAGTGGTGCATAGATTTTTTTCGCGAAAATATTTTTTCTGTAAACTTTTTAATTTTTGTTCTTGTAATTTAGTAGATTTTTCCCGCGGAAATATTTTTTCTGTAAACTTTTTAGTTTTTGTTCTTGTAATTAAGTTATCTTTTTTTCTTTAAATAAAGAATTATTTGTGTAAGTATGAATTCGTATTAGGGCCAAGTGAAAATTCTTTGGCGGAAAATATCTATGATAAAGTTTTTAATGGCAGAAAATTGGAAAAAAATTTTTTGCCGATTTTTTGTCAAAAAATTTTATGTCAAGTGAAAAATCTACTTTTATAATAAAAAATTGGTCGACAGATTTTTTCCGAGAAACTATTTTTAATTTTGTTTTTCTTGCAATTAAATTGTCTTGTTTTCTCTAAATGAGAAAAATAGAATTATTTAACTACGAATTCGTATTAGGACTAAATCAAAATGCTTTAGCGGAAAATATCTAGGATATCTACGATAAAGTTTTTAATGGCAGAAAAGTGGAACATTTTTTTCCGCGTATTTTGTTCTTATAAAAAGTTTTTATTTATTTTTTTTTTCTAAAAATTTAATATCAAGTAAAAAAACTACGAATTTAAAAAAAAATGGGACCGCAGATTTTTCCGCGAAACTGTTTTTTCAGCGAATTTTTTTACAATAAATTGTCTTATTTTCTCTAAACGAGAAAAAGTAGGAATTTAAGTATGAATTCGTATTAGTCAAATAAAAATGTTTTGGCGGATAATATTTATTCCGCGCAATTGGGGTTTCAGCGATAATTTGTTTTCGTTTTAATTTTTCTGATTAGTGTCAAAAGGAAAAGTATGTCTTTTAAGATATTTTTTTTTGCGAAAATATTTTTTACGCGAATATATACTTTCCACAAATTTTTGTGTAAACTTTTTTCGCATTACATTGTCTAGTTTTATTTAAAACTTGTGAAGGGTATGAAAATATTTGTTGAAGTATGAATTTGTGTTAGAAAAAGTTTTGGTGAAAAGAAATTTTCGCGGAATTACTTTTTGCGAGTAATTTTTATTTTATTTTAAATTTTATACAACCTAATTTGTGTCAAGGGGAGAAACTGCAATTTTTAAAAAAAAATTTTCGCGAAATTACTTTTTGCGCGTAATTTTTATTTTGTTTTAAATTTTCTACAACCCGATTTGTGTCAAGGGGAAAAACTACGATTTTTATGAAAAGAAAAATTGGCGGATAAATTTTTTCATTGAAACTACTTCTTCCGCAAAATTTTTTCCTCGTACATTTTTCGCCATTTTATTTTTATAAAATTGTCTTGTTTTTTTTAATTATTTGAAAAGGGTCCTAAAAGAACTGTTTAAATAAATTTTTTCCTTGAAACTAATTCTTCAGCAAAATTTTTTCCTCGTACATTTTTCGCCATTTTTTTTTTATAAAATTGTCTGGTTTTTTTCAATTATTTGTAGAGGGTCCTAAAAGAACTGCTTAATGAATTAATATTCGGGTCAAGTGGAAATGTTTTGTCGAAAATATTTGTATTCCGCGAAATTTCATATTTAGTGAAAACTTATTTTTGTTTAGATTTTTATGTAGAAATTTTTGTTTAAGGGAAGATTTTTCCCTTTTTATAGCAAAATTATGTTTTTCACAAATATTTCCGAAAGCATTTTTATACCGCAAATATAGTTTTTTTATGTGAAGTAGAGAAATTAAAAGAATTTTTTTGTGGCGAAAATATTTTTGTCCCTCGAAATTAAAGCTAGATTCACAATGATGGAGTACTTTACGCTACAGAGTGACAATAAAGATGGCATAATACAAAAAATTTGTAAGTGCAAAGGAGAAGGCATCAAAATCCACTCCGCAGAGTAAAGTATTCTATAATTGTGAATGCACCATAACATGTTTTCCCCGATCTATACATCTGCTGCAACCAGCACAACTAAATTTAATATTCATAACAAATTGTTAAGCCCAAAGCTCTAGTTATTTTAACATACATTAGCTGACAATAATAGATTTTTGACACACCCATGTTTTACTGTCGAACTTGTTTAATCTTTTGATGTTTTGCTTTAACGTCAACCTTCCCTATTTTTATTTTTTTGTAAGATCATTCCATACATGAACAAACATTATGCATATGAATTGCATATTAAGTTTGTGTTAGTTATTTATGCATTTTTTCTTATTTCTCATTTTCTGACAAACATTCATTCACTCTAGTGCAATGTGTCTTATATTGAAAAAAGTGTTTTGAAGAGCAAAGGAAAACATTGCAATAGCAAAAAAGTTTTAGTATGCAAGGTTTGTAGTGTATTTAAATATTGTCAACAATTTTTTTTAGTGCAAAAGAAATATAAACATATATAATGTACTTAAAAATATTTTTAATATATTTGCTAATATAATACAAAAATAGTTGTAAATCGAGATTAAATTTAAATTTCTGTTAAACAAATTTTTGAAATATTAGGAAATTATAAAATAAAATTCTGCTGTAATATAATGATTAGATAATATAGATTTTAAAATGATTTATTTAATTTGTTTTACTTAAAAATTATGCAAATTATAATAATTTTCATAAGATTATACAAAAATTAATATTACTCATACTTTTTGCAAATTCAAAGTAAAGCTATTGAAGCTTGAATTAAGCCATTCTTTAAAAAATTATTATTTTTTTTTATTAACAAAACTCTTAATAAATATTTAGAAAACAAAATAAAAATATGTTGTTATTTAAAAAGTTATTATTTTTTTTTTTTGATATTATAGAACAAAGGCAACTTCACAATAAATGTTTAATTATATAGAGTATAAAATGGTTTATTTAAGTGTAATATCTTAAAGAAGTCACCCAATGTGGTGACGAAATATTGACATAAATAAATAATTATAATTAGTTTTTTTTTTTTTCAAAAAAATCTTAAGCTCATTTTAAACTAATGCATATATAATAATTAATATTACTCATACGTCATGTAGCACTTTTTAATTGTTTTTGCTGATTTGGATTCAAAAAATGTGAAGACTGCTTTATACACATTTATGGAAAATTCTAAAATGATTTAAATAACCCAGCAAAACTTTGGTAATGGGTGCGATATTCTCATGCGTTACCTTGTTATAATAGCTCGTTACTTTTTCATTATTTGCAAGCATAAAGTAATAAGTTACAGATTATTGATTACGTAATACATGACTTATAAATGTAAAGTAATAATTGAAATATTTTTGAAAATCTATTTTTAGATACATTACTTTGTGTTTTTTTTTGTAAGCAAAAGGGTAATGTATGTTCGTTTTGACAATACTAGCGCAACAATTCATTTAAGTTTAAAGCAATCAAATACTAAATGCGTCGATAGCTCAATGGGAAGAGTTCTTGGCTGGCAACCAGAGTTCCCTGGTTCGATTCCCATCATGACCACATTATTTTTAATAACGTTTAAAATATTTGTAATCATTTTTTTTAAATTAAAATTCCTCTTTTTTAAAAATCTATTTTTAGACACATTACTTTTTCCATTCTCGTAACCATATAAGTAACGCCTTACATTATCACCTCTAAAGTAATGGGTATATACATTACTTTGAAGCTCGTCACCTGTAAAATTCATCAGTGAAGTAAGGTGTAAAGTAATCCATGAGCGTCTATGGCTACACATTACTTTACACATTATTTGGTAATGTGTGGTTTTGCTGGGAATATCACAAAACGCCAGCCTTCGACCCCTGTACTTTTTATTATTAGGAATCAGGTGGGCCAAAGGTTATGTTGTTTATGTGCAAATTACATAAGATATATGTATTTCATTTAACTAATATTATAGATTGTTAAGTATCCAACCACTTGGCCGCCTAAATATTTAGAACAGAAATACGGGGCCAAAGGTTAGCCTTTTCTAATATTTTCCTTTCGAAAACTTCATTTAATGATGGATTTAAAGACGATGTGTACAAAAAATGCAACCAATGGGAAAAATAAAAAGTAGGGGCCAAAGGTTGGCTTGTTTGGAAATTGTATAATTTAAAAAATGCTTTAAATTGAAAAAGTTTAATTAATGTTATCATTTTAAACAAAAAAAGTACAAGGGCCAAAGGTTGGCTTTTTCTGATATTTTCCTACCGCAAAACATCATTTGACCTTGTGAATTGAAGTAAATGCCAGATGTGGACAAAAAATTCCAACCTTGGGTCCCTATTATTAATACAAAGTGAAATCGCAGGGGCCAAATAATGGTGTTTTCTGATATTTTAAATTTTAAACATCATTTAGTTACTAAATTAAAGTAAACGCAAGTTTCTTTTTTCAAAATAATTAAACTACGATATTTTAATCTTAAGAACGTGGGCCAAAGGTTGGCTATTTCAGATATTTTCTAAACTATGATATTATCAAATTAATCAATTGAACTAAAAGTAAGCTGTACACACAAAATTAAACTTTTGGCCCCTAGAATCGAAAGAATTTAAAAAAATTAGGGGCCAAAAATTTGTACTTTCATTATTTTAATATTTCTATAAAAAGATTGGTATTTTTGTCCCACTGTGTTGTTCACTGTAATGCTGAGTATGAATATAGTTTAAAGCACAAACTACCCAGACATGAAACATCTGATTGAATCAAAACGGTGACTTGAAAATTAATAAAAGGAAATGTCAAAAATTGCAGAGATACACAAAGGGATAGATATACAAAAAAATATGTACCATACAATTTATGTTGAAGTTTATTTTTTCTATCTCATTTTGTAAATCTGTGCAATTTCAAAATAACCATACGGCTCCAGAATTCTTGTTTGACAGATGTCATTGGTAACCTGTCTGTGTAGTCCGTGGTTTAAAGGTATTAAATCTGTAATTCAAATTTAAGTGTTATCCCTACGAGGTTCTTAAAATTCCCTTGAATTATACTTAAGTGAAAGGTAATTTTATAAAAATTTCTATCCATTAACAAATATATAAGTTTTTAAATAATTTTTTGCAAAAGTGAGCCATAGAATATGTGTGACTGAGTCAGGGGCTATAAAGGCAATTTAATGAACTTCTATAACTACAAAATCGTGTTTTTTAGAACAAGATACTGTAAAAAAAAGTCCAGTAGAATTTATGCCCAAACTAACTCCTTTAAAAAAAACTAATTTTAAATTTTACTCTAAAACTTGTTCACCCCACATCGCAAAATTTTAAAAGTCCACTTATTGCTTAATTTTAACGCCAAACACAGGACACCAATTTAAATAAGAAAAAATGTTGGCCTGTTTAACGTTTAGGGGAAAAAAATTACAATAAAAATAAAGCATACTTTTCTATGCTTAAATCATAATAAAATTCATAGTATACTTTAAGGTCTTTATATATTTTACAACAACTCATTCCTTACTTTTATTTAATGATAATTATGCTTATCTCCAACAACTGCTTCAATAATTATCTCAGCAAATTATCCTTTGAGAACTAACAAAAGTTTATTAATCAAAAATAACAAAATAATTAATGAAGTTTTTTAAAGTAAATAATAACTTTTCATCAAAAAGAAATAAAATAATATATGATTTTAGCAAAAACAAAATACAATTTGTATTTACTAGCAATAAAGTTATATTGGTTATACTCAAACAGTCAAGTTTATTAACTTCTTTTATCAGTTACTACACCCAGAGAAAGTTTCTTCATTTCAATCGTCCAACAAATAGTCAAAAAACATTTCATAAAAAAAGACAAATTAAAGTGTGACATGAAATGCTCACTTATTAAATCTTAACTTTATTTTAAAATGATAAGAAAAAAAAACTTAAATATTATGAAATATTTTTTAACTTTTTTTGAAATACTATGAATCATAATATTAAAAGCAAAATCTATTAAACATTTCATTGTTATAACGAAACCTTTTCCTTGAGTGTACTTGCAACATCATTATTGTAATAAATGTAGTAGTTTTATACGTATACGCTTATTTGAAGTTTCAAGTTGATGACGTTGACAAATATAAATTAATCCTTAACATCATGTTTTTTTTGTACAATCATCTAAAGGACACTTAATCACAATAGCAATAGTTATGTATACAAACTAAAGTCAACATTTTATTTAACATATTTATGTACAGTAGACCCTAGTGGCATATAATACTATTAACAAGGATCGATTTTACAGTCATTACTTATATCCAATTTACACTGAAAAGTTAATATAGCAAAAGTCGGATTAACTGCTTAATCAAGCGATCTGCTTAATCAAGCGATGAGTTTATGCGGCAAGCTATCAATGATAATAAATAAAATAAAATAATATTTTTTTATATAAAATAAAATTCATATTTTTATTAAATAAATTTATTTTTAAGAGAAATCCATATTACATGCATAAAAAAGTGCTGCCAAGTTAAATGATTATGAAGTGTTGGTACTTTGAGTACTTTTTTAATTTGATCAACGGTGGCAACACCATTAAAAGTTACACTTTTCTAAGACTCTAACAAAAATTAAAAATTGGAAAATTGCAATTCTTTTTAAATTAAAATGAAGAAATATTTTAAAGAATTTATATTATTTAATTAAAAAACCACTGTAGTTAATAAATTAAATTTAATTTTTATTTATTTCTGTTTTTAAAATACAAAATAAAATTCATATTTTTATTAAAGAAATTTATTTACCAGAGAAATCCATATTACATGCATAAAAAAGTGCTGCCAAGTTAAATGATTATGAAGTGTTGGTACTTTGAGTACTTTTTTAATTTAATCAACGGTGGCAACACCATTAAAAGTTACACTTTTCTAAGACTAAATTTTTACACTTCATTGTTCGTAGTGCGAAATTGCAAGGTTTGTGGAATAATATTCCCAAGGGTTTGTTGTTGTGTTTAAGAAAAACTTTACACTTTCGCCATTTTACATGACATGAATTTCTCACTTGAAATCCTTATTATGTTTTAGAAATAAAAATTTTTGCGTAAATTTCAAAAGTATTGTAATTCTCAGTTAAATTCTTTTTAAAGTTTTTAATCATTGTGGTATCAAAAATGAACAACTGCGCGCTTGGCGAATGTCCAATTTAAATTTTACTAACAACTAAATAAAAATTTCACATGGAAAACAACAACATATGTGTTAGTGGAAGCCCCAGTTAGTAGCGAATATGATATTGTGAAAATAAGGCCAAATCGGTAAAACGGAGGAGATCTCTTAAATATTCATATATTTTTATAACATAACTTTAAAAATTGAAAAAAAAAACTTGTTAATTTTTATATATTTTAATACCTGGTAAAAAATACCCCCTAGCATTTTTCTTTATCTTAAATTTTCTTTATAAAATTATACCACACAGAGAGAAAAAATCATAAATAAATTAAATTTGTTTTTATCATATTTAAATTAACATCTCATTTTCCTTAGAACATTTTTAAATTAAGTAGTTTAGTTAAAATTATTTTTTTGGTCTTTAATTTAAAATGTCAATATTTAAAATTTTGTTCTTGCATTTTAAAAATAAGTAAAAATAAATATTTGAATTAGAATAAAAACACACTTATTTTTATTGCAAAGCTAACATACTTCTATTTAATTTACAGTTGTTTCTACTTGACTTAAAATAATGGCTTTTGCCAAGTTTTTTGTTTAAATGATGTAAAAACTTACATACCTTTACCAAGGACTGAGGTGAAATAATAAAAAACTTGGTCCAAGTTTTTCTATATATTTTTAAGACAAAATAGCAAGCTGTATTAAAAAAAAATTGGCAACAATGTTTTTTCTACTTGATTTAAAAAAATGGCTTTTGCCAAGTTTTTTGTTTAAATTATGTAAAAACTTACATGCTTTTCCAAGGACTTAGGTGAAATAATAAAAAACTTGGTAAATTTTTCCAAGTTTTTATATATTTTTTTAAGACAAAATAGCAAGAAGCTGTATTAAACAAAATTTGGAGGCAAATTTTTTGTTTATATTTGTATTGATTTAAAAAGATGGATTTTACCAAGTTTTTTGTTTAAATTAAATAAAAACTTACATACCTTTAACAAGGACTTAGGTGAAATAATAAAAAACTTGGTAAAGTTTCCCAAGTTTTTATATTCTTCAAAAAAATTGCCAGAAGCTATATTTAAAAATTTTTTCGACAACAAAATTTTGTTGTGTATATTAACGGACTGTTGTGAAATCACTCCCTTAAACACTTAAAATAAAAAAAAATACGAGCGTAGAAAAAGTAAACACTAGTTATTCATTTAACTACAATATACACTCTCATAGTGCAATACTTTTTAACCAAATATACACACACACACACACACATAATTGTAGCAACATTGTAAGGATACTTCACATGTAGCATAATTATATGTAATAATATGTGTGTGTGTGGGACTGTCTCTCTGTAAGCGATTTTATATACGTATATAGTGGTCATGTTATGGTTGTTATATGAGTGCATGTTTGTGTTTGTATTTTTCTATCCCTGTATGTATGTGTGAGTGTGTGTTTATAATTTTCCCCAACATCCTCGTCCAAGTTTTGTTATTGGCCAGTATTGTGTCATGTTTAACATGTCCACTATACTTTTGTTTGCTAATTAACTGCAAAACGTACATTCATTTCTGGTAGTTGTTAGCAATTATACCGATATATAGTTTACATTGTTGCTACTTTTATGCCGCATAAACACATACTGATTTTAAAATCTCTCTATGTTAAAATAACAACATTTGAATTTCTGTAAAATAGGCATTAAATTTGGGATTCAACTTTAAAGCAATTTAAAAATTTAAAACCAAATTTTATTTATAAAAATGTTATATGTCAGATTTTTATAAATTGTTGATGTGCTGTCATATACAATTTTGAAAAAAAAATTAATGTTCTTTTAACAACAAATCTTTGATTTTTGTAATATTTGGTTGTAATGGAGAAAAATCTAAGACTGGTGGTAATTTTTTATGATTTAGTGGTTAGAAGTAAAAATATAACATATACATAGAGAAAAATTAATTTCTACATCATATTTAAAGAAAAATCTTATATTTTTACAAACATTTTTAAATTAAATATGATTGTTTTTAATGTAAATAGTAATCGAGTTTAAATAATATTTTTTTTTTTCGTTTTAAAATAATATTTTAATATTTTAGATTTTGTTTTTGCATTTTAAAAATAAATAGAAAAATATTGTATTTAAATTAAACAGTTGACCAAATTTAGTTTGCTTTCAAAACTGTTTTTATTTAAGGTGGGTGTGAACTGGCTTAATAAAATTTAAACTATATTCAGATTTCCAAAATTTTAAAATTTTTTAAAATATTTTTTCAAAGAAATTTCAAAACCTTTTGTCAATTTGTATTTAGTTTAGAATTTATTTAGCCACCTCGCACATGGCCTTGCTTGATTTGAAATTTTTTTCATAGTGTGTGTGGAAAATTTTTACAAACTACCACAGAACGAAGTCAACCTAAATACTCCAATATTAATGAAACTGGGATATGTGATAGGCAAAAATTAAGTAAGGGGATAAAACGGCGATTTTGGGGGATTTTTAAAAAAAAATTAAGGGCCATTTACTGATGCCCTATTCAAGCACTTTTTGTGGTTTCTTTTTTGTAAAAAAGGAAAACATATAAATGTTTGGTTCCTTAATAATTCGTTTAAATCTGCCTAAAAATCTCTAGATATCGACTAAAGTCGAGATTTCAGTGAAAATCTCGTGTTAAATCCAGAGATACCCCATAAAAATTAAATCCCACAAATTCACAAAATTTGTAAGAAATCTCTTGAAAATCTCGCAAATGTGAAGGTTTTGCAGAATAAAACCTCAGACTAAACAGAGACGACACAAGTAACAGCATATAAGATAGAGTTAACAACGATAGTATATTTTTACCAGAATTGCCGGACTTTAAAATCGCCTGTGCGTTTTGCTTATTTTTTAGATTGCATGGAAATGTGGCAACACTGGTCAACAGCTGACTTACAAATTGCATAATAATATAATAAAATAAAAATAAAATAATGTTTAAAAACATAAGAAAATTAAATTTAAACCCAATTAAAATGTACAACTAATTAAAAGAGGTGCCAATATTTTTTCCTGGTGGAAGAAAACAATAAAAAATAATTTGCCAAAGAATAAAGTTCTTTTTAAAAATATTTTTAATTTGAGGTTATTTTTAAATTCGCTCAAGATTTCTGACCATATTTCCATTTAAATCTCTGAATTTAAAGCCAGATGTAAAAGCCAGTATGGAACTGTGTATTTTTATAACTGACAAATTTAACCCTTTGACAACCATAGATTTTTGCACTAACAAGGGAATCTTCCCAGTGCTTACATGCTGATTTACACTCAGAAAAAAAAGTTTGTAGAAAAATTTGTAAACGGTTTTCAATCCCAATTTACTATTTTTGTACTGATTTTTAGTAAAAAAAATATTATTTAGCAAATCTTTTTGCTATTTACATTTTACAAATTACAGAGTTTTTACAGAATATCTACAAATTTTCGTTGCTAATTTCAGAAATCATTTTACAAATTTTTGAAAACCGATTTGCTAAAATTAGCAAAAAAAATTACTAATTTTAAAAAATTCGATATTGATGGAAATGTTATTTCTAATAATTTAAACTTATACATACAAACTTAAATTGCCCTAAAATGTTACATAGGATTAAAAAAGGGATCGGAAGTGAAGATACCGACTCATGTCTAAAAAGAGGACATCCACTTAAAATAGCACTAAAAAGTTTTTTTATTTCTAAAAATCAGCCGTAACAACAATTTAAATTTCACCTTTAAAGTAAAATAAAATTGACTAAAATATTTTTCAGAAATTACCAAATTAAAACAAAATGATAAATTCGTTTATGTTTTAAGAATTTTTAAGATTTTTAAGCCTTTGATTTTTTTTCATTTTGTATAAAACATCTTTTAAAAAATATAATTAAAATTTTTGATGCTCGATAAAAAAATAAATCTAAAACTTTGTACTAATATTAATAGTATTTAGTATTTTTTTTCCTGATTTTAGCGAACCAATTTTAAATACCACTTTACAAAAAGTGTACTAAAATTTAGTAACGGCTACTTATTTTTCTACTAATTTCATTGTACTACACGTCAGCAGACACGTGTTGCTAAGATTAGCAAAAAATACCGCTGGGCTCAAATAAGCAAAATTTCCCGTTACTATTACAGATTTTTTTGGAGAGTGTAGTAAAAAGATTTTTTATATTTTTTTGGCGAACAAAATTTTTGAAATTCTACATAAATTTACAAAAAAAATTATTTTTTCGTCGAAAAAGAAAGTTTTGCACAGACTCCTAAACATCGGAGATGACACATAAAGAAAATATTCGAGTTTCATCCAAATCGACATGTAAGCATTGAGAAAACTCCCTTCTAAGCGACTCTTTTGTTTATTTTCTGTGAACCAATAACAATTTCGACTCAAAAAACTCGCTTCCTTTCCTGTCATTTCGCTTGTCAGAGCCTTGTGTCCTACTTTGACGGCTTCTAAGGGGCAAGTGGGACCATATAGAGGGAATGCAGAAAAAATTGTCCCTAACTCAGTTGTGATTTTTTGATTTTTTTAAGTAACCAATAAAATTAAAAATTATTTTATAAAATATAAAAGATGATTAAAATATATCAGAATTATAAAAACAAAAATGCATGTGACAGAAAATAAAGTTATAAAGAAAAAAATTATTAAATTGTTAATTGATGTAAATGGGGGAAACTTAAAACAATTTTTTAATAGAACTTATAAAATGATTGGAATTTTACGGGTTGCTCTAAAAAAATCACGACTGAGTTAGGAAACATTTTTTCTGAATTGGCTGTATTTCGAAAAGTCGCCCTGGGAAGCCAAATTGTTTAATTCTAAAAATTACCCTAAATGTGGGATATTTTTTAAAACATTTTAAATTTAATCATTATTTTTATTTTTGTATTTTTTGCAATTAAATTTAATATTTAAAATTTACTTTAGTTTATGAAAATCTGTTGGAAATTGAGAATAATATCAATATTTTTCCAAAAATTGTCAATAATTAATAATACTCATACGTCCTGTGGACCCTAAACCATAATAATTTTAAATTTTAATAATATTTTCTAAATTAATTAGTGGATTGGAATTTTTCATTAGCACCAATTTCAGATTAGGGTATACACTTTTTTAATAAAATATCTGTAAATACCAGAAAATTATATACACCGAGCTGCAGGGAGTCAAAGTTGTTTAATTTAGTTATGAAGAAATCAAAGCTTTTTCAAGATTAAAATATTTTATTTAAATTTATTTATTTTATTAAACATATAATTACAAATTATATTTTAATACCCTAACCGAGGACTAGCAACGAAGGCCTTCAGCTCGTTGTAGCGAAAACAGACCAGAGCCTCTGGTGGGAATCGAACCCACGACCCCCGCACTGATAAGCTAGCACGCTACAAACTAGCCTACCGGGGCGCTCATTTTATTTAAATACTTGCTTTTATTGTAATTTTTTTTTATTTTATTTTATTTTATTTTTAGTTTATTTGTCATTTTTTTTTAATATACATTTTATTAAAATTAAAATTCCTTTACATTTTAATTAAATTATTTTATTTTTTTTTTTAATATATTAAAATTCTTTTCATGTTTTTTTTTTGCAACCTTTTTACCATTATTACACTGCATTGCCTTTTGATATAAAAAAAAACCAACTTCACTATTAATTTTATTACTTGTAATAAAATTAAATTTATTATAATTTAATTAATTTTAAATTAATTATTCAATAAGGTATATTAAAAATTTAACATCAATAAAATTAAAATAAACAAACAACACTTTACCACACCACACTTGATGTATATATTTAAATTTCAATTAAATATAAACTAATTAAAAAATAGCCCCACAAGATATAAACATTTATCAAATTAATAGTTAATTAATTTTTTGGATTATATTTTTCTTTTTGTATATTAATAAAATTTTCCGATTTTTTGACCCACAGACAAGTGTCAATGTTTTGTGTTTTATCTACTACTAACTAATAACAAAAATTTATAAAAACCATCGAAAAAAATGTGTCTTATAAAAAACGTTTTTCTATATAAACTATAACCATAAAAAAAAAATTATATTTAATTGTTTAAACAGTATTATTGGCCAACCTTTTTAATGTTTAGTGAATGTTGTAATTTTTGTTTTTGTCTGTTTCCCATATTTTTTCGATTACAAATATTGTTCTTTGTTTTCATCTGCCTTACTTTTTTTATTTTTAATGAAAAAAATATATACACATTCAACCTTACCATGAAAAAGGAAACACAAAATTTATATTTTATATGCAAAACTTATTGAACAAAATATTGGTTGTATTTGTAACATAAAAACAATTTCAGGAAGAACTTTTGATTTTACTTAAAATTTTTTTTTTTTTTTTTAGTAAGGCTGATATTTTTTTTTTTTTTTTGTAACAACAATTATGTCCGCTCAAATAATCCTTTTTGCTTTTATAAACCACTCACACTATGTATACATTTTATGTTTTCAATACATGATGTCAAACACATGCTCATACCCTCAGTGGGTTATCAATTTTATATTCCAACACTTCAAATTAAAGGTTATATTCAATAAGTTATACCATTTGCCATATTGCGAAAAAAAAAATAAATTTTTGGACTCCCAAAATAACAGAATTATAATACAATCTGTATTTTTTATAAAATTTTGTTAAAGTTTTTAATGATTTTTTTAATTTAGTTTTAATTAATTTTATTTTAGCTGAGGAATCAAAAGGATTTTAATTTTATATAGACATTGTACTCAATTTTAATAAACTTTTTATGAAGCTTTGCAAAAAAAAATCTTATAATACATTCATACCCAGCACAACTACACATTACCAAATAATGTGTAAAGTAATGTGTAGCCATAGGGGCTAATGGATTACTTTACACCTTACTTCACTGATGAATTTTACAGGCGACGAGCCTCAAAGTAATGTATATACTTATTTCTTTAGTGGTGATAATGTAAGGAATGGGGTTACTTATATGGTTACGAGAATGGAAAAAGTAATGTGTCTAAAAATAGATTTTTAAAAAAGAGGAATTTTTTATAAAAAAAATTATTACAAGTATTTTATTTAAAATATTTTCAATTAAAAATAATGTGGTCAAGATGGGAATCAAACCAGGGAAATCTGGTTGCCAGCCAAGAACTCAACCCACTGAGCTATCGACGCATTTAGTATTTGATTGTTTTAAACTTAAATGAATTGTTGCGCTTCGTTTTTCCGCTAGGTATATCAAAACAAACATACATTACCCTTTTGCTTACAAAAAAACATAAAGTAATGTATCTAAAAATAAATCATACATTACGTAATCAATATTCAGTAACTTATTACTTTATGCTTGCAAATAATGAAAAAGGTAACGAGCTATCATTACAAGGTAACGCATGAGAATATCGCACCCATTACCAAAGTTTTGCTGGTTACTGAACCCCAAGTTCAAATTCCATACAAATTTGAATTCGAAAACTTGAACTTAGGATTCAGTATGAACGTATTATTAGTAAACTTCAACAAAATCCATAAAAATTTGGATGAATTTTAATAATTTATTTGTCTGTTGAAATTCTTAGTTTCTGAAAACTTTCTCGAATAAAATAAACTTCTAAGAAATTGTTATTAAATTCGAAGTGCGAAATTAAAAAAAAAATTGTCACTAAAAAATCTGCGGAACAAATTTTCATCCAAAAATTTACGAAAAAATTTTTGTAAAAAAAATTTACGAAAAAATTTTTGTAAAAATGTTTTGTGGTTAAAATGTTGGAGAGAAAAATTTGGCTTTTTACTCTTAGCGTTTTTTTTTAATTATCATTTTTATTTAAAATCTTGCAACCAAAAAAAAGTTGAATAAAAAAATTTCCACCTAAATTATAAAATTTTGAAAAAAAAAAATTGGGCAAAAAAAATTTGTGGAAAAATGTTCATCGAAAAAAACTTACAAAAAATTTTCGTAAAAAATTGACGAAGAAAAAAAGTGAAAAAAATAATTTTGTAATAAGAATGTTATTTATAGCGATTTTTTAATATAGTTTTTTTATTTAAATTTTTGCAACCAAAAAAAATCGCCAAAAAATTGCATAAATAAAATTCTGCCTAAAAAATTATTGCCGAAAATATTTGTATTTTTAATAAAGCTGTTTATTATTTTATAAATTGGTAAAAAGAAAAAGTTTTAGAAACAAATTTAAAAAAATGTGGAAAACCTTATTTTGCGGTAAAAACTTCGCCGGGATAATTCTTTTTGCAAAAAGGAGAATTTTTAATTTAAACTTGTTTTTAAATTAAAAACCGCTAACATAAAAAACAAAATTTTTTTCGCGTTTTTTTTTTTTCTTGCGGAATTTTTTTTATAAAAGTTTTTTCCATCTTTTTGTAACCTTTTTATTTTTTGTTTTTGTTTTTTTTTTTTTTTTGCAAAAATTAAATTAACACATTAAATAGATAACGCCAAAATTTAAAAAAAAAATTATGCTGTTTTTTTTATTTCTTCGTGATTTATTTATTTTTTTTTTGCAAAAATTTAAATAAAAAACAAAAATATTTTTATGAAATTTTTTGCAATTTTTTTGTAAAAATTTCAGTAAAAACAGAAAATAAAAATTTAATTTTTTTTTTCTTTTTCGTAATTTTTTTCCTCAAAAATTATACAAAAACAAACCGCTTAATTAAAAAAACACTTAATAAATATTCGGGAAAAATTTTTTAAGCGGAATTTTTTTATACAATTCCTTTGCGATTTTATGGATTTTTTTTTGCTAAAATTTAAATAAAAAACACTAATTAAAAAAAGCTAACATAAAAAAAACAAATTTTTTTCAGCGTTTAATATTTTTTCGCAATTTTATTTTGCAAAAATTTAAATAAAAAACAAAAAATAGAAACCGCTGTTAGCAAATTTTTTTTATGCAAAATAAAAAAAATAATTTTTTTTTTTTTTTTTGAAAAAAAAAATTTTACCCGAAATTTGTTTTGCAAAAGATTTTAATATGTATTTTTTTGGGCACAAAATTATTTCTCCGTAATTTTTACCTAATAATACGTTTTCCTCAATTTATTTCGGAAAATTTTTTATGCGATTTTTTTTTTGTCTCGAATAACGCATCCTAATCTGAAAGATAGGCCTTTTTTATTTTTTTAATTAAATAATTAATTTTTCGAGCTCGTAGAAAACTTTCAAATCTATAAACTGTTTAGAAAAATTTTGCTATTTTTCTATAAATATAACAGTGTATTTTTATCAGAATATTTTTTAAGACTACAGTCTTGAGTATGATTCTCAACAAATTCTTTCAAACTTAAATTTAGTTAATTTTAAAGTCGTTTTGTACTTGCTTTTATTTTTTGTTCATTTAAACTGTTTTTTTTTTTTGAAATGTTATGACATCAAACCATATTTATTTTATATTTAGTATTTTCTATTTATTATATATGATTTTATTACTAGTGTTTATTTCAACATGCATGCATGCTTTGTCTATGGTTAGGCCTTTTTTTAATACATTTTTTTAATTAATTAAGACAATATATATATAATTTTTTTGTAATAGTCATAAATAATAATATATTAGTTTTATAATCGGATTAAGATTTATGTAATGACATGATAAATACTAGGTTACACAGGATGATAAGGGTAGAAAAAAATATTGTTAACTGCCAGAATAATTTGGTGGAACATTTTGTTGCTTATAATTGGTTATAATTTTGGAATTTGTCGGTGGAATTTCTTAAAATATATCTTGTTATCTTTTTTAAGAAATATTTTTGTTGATTTTTTAAAATCTGAAAAATTTAATATTTTAGAATTTAGTTTTTTATATAATTTTTCGAATTAATTAGTTAGGGAAGTACTCAAAATGAAGTAAAAATATTCAAAAGGTCTCGAAGAAAAAGAAATGCATTGCCATGTAAAAATCGAAATATATATGAACATACATGATCATACATGGGCTTGTATATGATCATACATGGGCATACATGGTCATATAAGTCCACACATGATCTCATATATCTTCGGATCCCAAAATTTGAGGGTATATGGTGATATATGTGCGTATATTAGCATACATGCTCATATATTATTCATGTATACTCGTATATAAACATATACGTCCATATACCCTCAATTTTCAGATCCGAAGATATATGATCATATATGAGATCATGTATGGTCATATATTGAACAATGTATGGATGAATATGACCATGTATGTCCATGTATGATCACATATAGGCCCATGTGTGATCATGTATGCTCATATATATTTCGATTTTTACATGGGTTAACAAATTAATATTTAAAAAGCATTCAAATTTCAAGTTTTGTAGACCGAAATACGCAGTAAAATTTATAATATTTTTTTAGCTAATGTTAACAACAGTTAATTATTTAAAATAAACAAAATCTATTGATGGGTTGAAAAGTTATGACTAAAAATATAAAGGGACCTTTGAATAGTAAAGCATTGAAATTATAACAATAAATTGAAAAAATTCTAAATATTTTATTTGAAATAATATTTCAATAAATTGTTTTAAAAAACCTTTTAAATTTAACAATTATTTTCCTTGAAAAAATCTAAGATTACAAGATTAGAGGCAGACTATAAGACTCTTCTACTTTTTTCGAAAATAATTTATTTCAAAAATTTTAATAATAAATTTTTTTTTTTTTTTGTTAACATACATTAAATTTGAACAAAAATTTAAAAGGTAAATAAAAAAACAAAATACAAAACAAATATTAATGGCATTGTAATGACATTAACCTTGAGTCAATAAATATAAAAATAGTATTAAAAATACACAAAATAAATAAATATAAATTAAACTAAAAGATATGGCGCTAAAAATCACAAATTTCATTACAATTCTTAATTATAAAAAATAAATATTGTTACAAAAGAAGACATTAAAAACAAATTTAATTTAAATAAAAACACATTTTATTACAATAGATAATAAAAAAAAATAAACTTAATTAAAATTTGATAGATTTTTTTTTTAACAAATTAATAATCTCCTACTGAAAATGTTAAACTCAATTAAAATTTAATAGAATTATTTCTTTTTTTTTAAACAAATGAACAATCTCTTACTAAAAACGTTTAATTTAATTGTTTCTATTGCATTCATTTTAATTCATTTTATTTTTATTATATTTTTTTTTTATAGTTGTTAGTTTTAGTATGAAAATATTGTTTTGGCGTTTTACTTTTTTAGTAATAAAACTTTTTAATAACAAAAAAAGAAATTTAGTTAAAACTCATTCATGTTCATATATAAACATTTATTGTAATGTTCCTTTTTTGTGTTAGTATTTAATGTTGGAATTTCTCCCTTGTATACAATATTAATAAAAATATTTTTATTTCAAATGTTCACAACAGAAATAAAAAATAAAAATCCATTTAAAATTGATGATAAAATTTAATATTTAGTTTTGAATTAAATACTCAAAGAAAAATGTTTTTATGAAAGAATAGTTCGAAGTTTTGCTTATATCCGAGGGGCGGATCAATAAGTCCATGACTTTTCGAATTTCCCTCGTAGTTATATGAAGTGCAGCACTGCTTCCTTGAAGTACCACCTGTTAATAGAATACTGTCAAATTTTGAGCAAGTTCCGTCATTTACTTTGCGTTTAACAGCAGGATTTTTTGAGGTCCACAAAATAGACATTTGTTTGATCAATCATTTCATCGTTGGAGCTAAATCTCTGTCCACCGAGCCATTTCTTTAGGTTTGGAAATAAGAAATAGGCACTGGCAGCTAAATCCGGAGAATAAGGCGAATGAGGGGACAATTCGTAGTGTACTTCATGGGTTTTTTCCATGGAAACGAAGCTGTCACACGATTCCGTTGGTGGTCGATTGTGAGCAAACGCGGCAGCCATCTTGCGGAAAGCTTTCTAATACCCAAGTGATCGTTCAAAATTGAAATCACTGAGCCATGTGAGATTCCTATGTCTTCCACAATCTATCGCACATTCAATCTCCGATCGGCCAACAACATATCGTGAATTTTTTCAATTGTTTTGGGTGTAGAGACCTCCACTGGGCGTCCAGAACGTTCGGCATCTTCCGTGCTTGTAAGGCCACAACGAAAGCCAGTAAACCACTTTTTTATTATTGAAATCGATGGTCCCAGAGTCCCCATAGTATTTATCAAGCTTTTCCTTGATTTGATTGACGGTTTTGTTTCGCAAAAAATAATGTTTAATGAGCACTCGAAATTAAATTTTTTCCATTTTTAAAAAAAATCCACTGTAAAACAATTTCAAACTTTTTCCAAAATTACTGGGTTCCAACGATTGATTATTGTTAAGGAGACCAAAAAAAAAATATACATGTTTCGGCATTTTGATAGTTTACATCGGAATTGCATTTTAGTAGAGGCCAAAGTTTTCCAGCTCTGGCCTGTTCTTGCAGCATATCGGTATATGAAACTATGTTTTCTTTACATCTGAGGTGTAGGGTATGTTTAGCAACTTTGTAGGTAATGGTATGGCAAATATTTTTGTAGAACATATTAACCCTCTAACTCCCCCTCATAATGGCATTTTTTGGCTTTATTCTAACAAATTGTAAAAAAACACCCCGAAAAAGGAGAAAGGCTAGGGATGAAATGTTCTACAAAAATGTTGGCCATAAAATTATACAATATGTGTCAGAGCAGACTAAAGCAAAAAACTTAACACAAATACCAAAAACCAGACAAATTCAAGATTGCCCATCAAATTTCTAGTCACATTTTGAAAGAAAATTTTTTAGAATCTATGATTTTTTCTTAACAATTTTTCTTCAAAAAGTCCTTAATATAAATTTTTTTTAGAAAAAATTTTTCTAAAGGAAATATTCTTAAATTTAAAGAGCTTTTTCATAGTTTCTTAGAACTTTTCCTTGAAGAAATTTTCTTAGATTAGGGATCATGCAATGATAATCCAGGAATCATAATATAGGTATGAGGGACCATAATATGATTACATTTTGAGCAGACTCTAAAAAATGCTTGTAAAATTACTACTATAAAATGGGCAAAGTTTTATGTAATACACTCACCAAAAAAAGTCTGTAATGGCAACTGAAAATTTTGCTGTTATTACGGGAAATTCTGCTAATTTGAGCCTAGCGGTATTTTTTGCTAATCTTAGCAACACATGTCTGCTGACGTGTAGTACAATGAAATTAGTAGAAAAATTAGTAGCCGCTACTAAATTTTAGTAGACTTTTTATAAAGTGGAATTTAAAATCTGTTTGCTAAAATCAGCAAAAAAAAATTACTAAATACTATTAATATTAGTACAAAGTTTTAGATTTATTTTTTTTATCGAGCATCAAAATTTTTAATTATATTTTTTAAAAGATGTTTTATACAAAATAAAAAAAAATCAAAGGCTTAAAAATCTTAAAAATTGTTAAAACATAAACGAATTTATCATTTTGTTTTAATTTGGTAATTTCTGTTTTGAAAAATATTTTAGTCAATTTTTTTTTTTTTTTACTTTTAAGGTTAAATTTAATTGTTTTCAGGGCTGATTTTTAGAACTAAAAAACCCTTTTTAGTGCTATTTTAAGTAGATGTCCTCTTTTTGGACATGAGTCGGTATCTTCACTTCCGATCCTTTTTTTAATCCTATGTAACAATTTAGGGCAATTTAAGTTTGTATGTATAAGTTAAAATTATTAGAAATAACATTTCCTTCAATATCGACTTTTTTAAAATTAGTAATTTTTTTTGCTAATTTTAGCAAATCGGTTTTCAAAAATTTGTAAAATGATTTCTGAAATTAGCAACGAAAATTTGTAGATATTCTGTAAAAATTCTGTAATTTGTAAAATGTAAATAGCAAAAAGATTTGCTAAATAATAATTTTTTTACTAAAAATCAGTACAAAAATAGTAAAGTGGGATTGAAAACCGTTTACAAATTTTTCTACTAACTTTTTTTTCTGACTGTATTACGAAAATTCGATAAATATAAACACCAAATGCGTAAGCACATTATGCCTAAAATTAGTATTGTTTTGTTAAATAAAAATTTTACGCACAAAAATTGTAAATATACTAACTTATAGTAGTAAAAAAAAACATGACATTGTGAAATTGAAAAAAAAAATCGATGAAATTTTCAAACCTAAAAAATTTATCAATAATATGAAATTTCTAAAC
Source organism: Eustalomyia histrio (assembly GCA_949748255.1). Taxonomy (NCBI): domain Eukaryota; kingdom Metazoa; phylum Arthropoda; class Insecta; order Diptera; family Anthomyiidae; genus Eustalomyia; species Eustalomyia histrio. Next base: position 140,318,075 of record OX456525.1, read on the forward strand.
AATAAATTTATTGTTTATATCAGTGGCGTCCAAACACTAATACTATGATATTTGCGTTTGTAGTAAACAGCTTTTTTATCGGGGACGGAAAATTCAGTACGTTAGTACTTTTCCCTCAACTTGAAAATAACTTTTCAAACAGACAACGATCAGTCTATGTTCACAAAAAAAAAAAAAATTAATAAAGCGTGGGAACAGTTGTTTTTGTTTATTGAAAACAATGACGGCAATCCCGTATGTTTGGTTTGTGGTTATAATGCTAAACGAAATCATAAACATACCATTGTAAGGCATTATAATTCATGCCAAAAGAGATTTTTGAATAAAAAATTAGATAGGGCCAAATTAGTAATTAAAGTTTCAAAAGAAAAATTTGCCAATCGACCAATTTCAATATCAAAGAAAATACTCCTTTTGTTATGGCGTTGAAGATGGCGTTTTTTTGTTTAAAGATCTTTTAAAAGAAGTATTAAAGTGTTTTGTCTTAAAAAAATTATACAACTTATAACATTTCGAAATTCAAAATTTCCATCCTTGTATTGTTCCCTCATATATGTAAAAGCTCTCGTCGAAGCTTGCTGTAGGTGAAAAAACTCTTTTGTAAAAGCTTGCACATTGTGCATACATATGAGTTGGACGCAACTGGTTTATATTCTTGCTGTGAGTTAACAATAAAATTATGGTTTTAATTGTAAATTACTAAATAATAAATTTATTGTTTTTTATTTCAAAACAAAAATTGTTTTGCTTTATAATTTTCAATATCATCGAAGAAAATGTGCGCAGTTTTGTAGGATTTTTCCGCATTTTTATGTACATTTACAGGAAAATCGTGTTTCTTTACACACAAATTTGGTGAATTTACTCTTGAATTTTAAAATTTCATTGAATTTTTACGCACTTTTAATGTAACTTTACCTATTTTGTGTTCATCAACTTACGCATAATGTGTGTATTTTTTTTTCATTTACGCACACAGAGTAAATTTACCCAACTTATAGTAGGAGTACAGTTTCCTACTATAAGTTGGGTAAATTTCAACAGAAATTAATTAGAGTGCATACTATAATTACGTGCGATCATACTATGATAAATTCAATATAATAACATGTTTATTTAGGACCATAATATGATAATTTTTGAATTATTTAATTTGAATTTTTGAATTATTTAATTGTCATAATATGATAACCATATTATGGTACGACTATGGTTGGCACAGCCACAAACCCAAAAATGTATGATGCTCTTCAAATGTGATTGCCCCAACCATGTTTTTTCTTTGCGTATCAACTTAAACTGTAAAAACACTTAAGGGTGCTCGTATTTATATGTGTGGTGAGAATAACTAGAAAGTGGTAAAAGTGAGCATGAAACATAATGTGGTAATACTGTATCGAGTGGGTTCTACACTTTGCTTACTAAAATTATCCATCAAATGATAATGCAGTCACATGTTAGCATAATAGAATGTTCTGATCTGCTATTTGATAGTGAAGAGTTGCCATTGATGGCAATTGACTTTAGATTTTAGGGCTGACATATAAAAAAAATTTCTTTTTCTACGAGTAAATGAAAATTGATGAATCGAATTTCTGTAACAATATTTTGCAGTTATTTTTATTTAATTTCTTCGAATCGTGGTTATTTTGCAAAATGATTTAAAGCCTCAAAGCAATAAATAAAAATATTCCTAAAAAATTAAATTTGAGGCTAATTTTCATTTGGTTGAGTTATTTTTTCATAATATTTTTTAGATTAAATTTCATTATAAAATTTTGTCCCACAAAATGGGGCTTAATTTAATTTTAAAATTGGGATCATATTTCTTGGGGACATTTTGCGCAATGCAATGGGATTCAAACTCGAAATCTACCGCATGCAATGTTTTTAACAAAACATCATAATTTTTAAAAATTCAATGCTCTGTCAGAGCCTCGATTCCTGGCAAATAATTTTTGCAAACGCTGAAATAGTGGTCTAAGCCAATTCTTTGCCAGTGATTTTTTTATAAACTACTGAAATTTTTGTAAAAAATATATTGACAAATCGCTTTTGGCAAGTGCTGGCAATACGTTTTTAATTCAACCAGAGCCCAGTGTCAATTTCTGCTTTGGGTAATTTTTAAAGCGTAGTGACGATTTGATCTTTATATTTATGTGATGCAGATATATATTATTTTGTTATTCCACATATTTTCATATATTCATGATCTTTATAGAATAAGTCGGTCTATGCGTCTCTTTATCCGTTAAAATAGCAATCAAGGCGCAAGGGGGGGTTACTTACACTGTGAAAATAAGATTCATTGTGTTGACCGAATTTCTCACTAACCGAATGGTTTGGTTGGAGCTTACGCTATATTTATTTGCGGCGACCGAAGTTCGATTAATACAACACAATTTTGGTTGAAACTATATATTACCATCGTATCAATAATACATTTGGTAACTAAAACCAAAATATTCAATTAGCGAGGAATTCGCTAGTTACAATAATTATATTATCTTTGAGCATTTTTACTCAGATGAGAAAAATGTGAAGTTGGCGTTAATTTTTCGCTACAAATTTTATTCACGAGTATTTTTTAGTACATTCACAATATATTTTCTACAGTCGGTAAGTAGTTTATTTAAAAAACTAATACGTAGTTTTTGTTTTTAAATGAAGAAACAATAGAAATTCATAGAAATATATTTTTTTAACTATTTGAATCAGTCATTCAAAAAACAAACTATAAAAATTTGCATACATTCAGTAGGAGTTGATATTTTCTGTTAAATGTAAAATTTTATGTTTTCTGTTTTTAAAAATAGAAATTCATATAATTTTTGTTTGTTGTTTTTTTTAGCAAAATAAATTGTTTATATACAAAATTATTTCAATAAAAATTATAAGAAATTATTCAAATATACATACACACATAGAAAATAAAAATATATACATCTGTGTGTGTTGTGTTTTGTAAAATTACATACAAATTCAAAAAAATTTCAATTTGAAAAACAAACCACATAAATCGTTTTTTTTCCATGTTTTGTCAGTTAAAAATTTCGATTGCTTTTGTCGATTATTAAATAATGATTGAAAAAAAAAACAACAACAAAATGAGCTGAATATAATAAAAAATCAGTAGTCCTCTTTTTGATTGTATTTTCGATTATTTTTAACGAAATATTATTGTGAGTACACAATTTATTATTAACATCTGGTGAATAAAATACTTGATCATATATAGGTATTGATATTTATCAGAGGTGAAAAATATTTTTTTCCACCTCAAAATTTTTGTCATCTGAAAAAAAAATTGTTTTCACATCCAATATAAATTTCAGCTTAAAATATTTTTTGGAACGTATTAAAAACAATCTATAAAATCGAATTTAAATGATTTAACTTGTTTTTAATAAAATTGTCAATGGTGTTTAGGATTTGTTTTTATTTAATACAAAATTAAATAAAATTTAAATAAAAGTGTATAATATTTTTTTTTTCGCATCATTCTTTAATATTTGTATTATGGAATAATACAAATATTTTAAAATTTTGACAAATTCTTTTGAAACAATTTGTGATAGTGTTTCTTTTTTGTATTCTCAGTTTGTTTGCTTACGTTCTCGCCTTACGTCCACAATTTTTTGATGAGTACAAAAACATTTTCAAAACCAAAAGCCACCGGCCACCACCAACAACGCCAATGTCATGGTTGATTTTAAATTGTATATTTATTTATGTTTTGTTGTTGTTGTTGTTCTTGTAGCAGCACTAAAACTTTGTTGTTTTCTCGTTCGAAATTCTTTCTTTGTACATATTTAAAAGGCAAAATTTTCGAAAAAAATTCAACTTGTACGATAAATTATACAAATATATGATGGATGGTGTTTTTTTTAATCGAATCTTTGTCTCCAATCTTATACACAATTGGAAATTAATTAAAATTAACGAGAAGCAAAAAAACAAAAAAAGTTACAACAATTTTTGTATTGTAAAACATTTAAATTGATATTTCCGTTATGCATTTTTTATAGTCTATACACACTAGGCTTGGGCATTTTTAGCTCTTTCTAAAGAGCGCTCTTTTTAGTTCAGCTTCTCTAAATCAATCACTTTTCTAGTTCAATAACGCTTCTTCTAGTTCAATCGTTCTTTCACATAAATTGAACTGCGAGACATGAACTAAGTGAGCAGAATTAAATTAACAAAAATTATGCAAACAAAAATATTTCTTTTTTTTTGCATAAGTCACCAACAGAACTGCCTGGAATAAAATGTTGAACACCTTATAAATGGAAAGTTGCAACATTAGAGTGCAGACTATTGGAGCATTTTAATTTTGTATAGTTAGATCCTATTTTACAGGCGCACTATACAGCAACATTTTTCATAAGAAAATAAAAACATAATAAAACCTAAAAGAGCTGAAGATTACGAACTAGCTCACTAGTTGAGAGTAAAGAATATTTCAATTGAACTAGTTCTTTCACCAATGAGTTGTGTCTAATATACACCACTGCGTGACAGTTTATATTGTCATACCTTTCTATATAAAGGGTGGTTACATTTTAAGGGCCGATGTTGATTTTCAATACAACACAAATTATTTAGGAAATCATTGTCATTTCTTTTTATTATGATAATATGGTATGGTTCAATTATGTATGGAAAAAAATATCGGCCAAATGGCCGCTGCGACCTCGGCGGCACACCTCCATCCGATGGTCCAAATTTTCGATGACGCTGAGGCATAATAAAGGTTCTATGCCGTTAATGTGCCGAATTATCTCATCTTTTAGCTCTTGAATTGTTGCTGGCTTATCGACGTACACCTTTTCTTTCAAATAACGCCAAAGAAAGAAGTCCAACGGTGTCAAATCACATGATCTTGTCGACAAATTGACATCGCCACCACATGAGATAACACGGCCATTGAATTTGTCGCGCAATAGAGCCATTGTTTCGTTAGCTGTGTGGCAAGTGGCACCGTCCTGTTGAAACCACATATCGTCCAGGGTCATATCATCAATTCCTGGCCATAATAAGTTCGTTATCATCTCGCGATAGCGAACACCATTCACGGTAAATGCTTGGCCGTACTCATGACACACTATCGCGAACAACAGCAAAGTTTTTCGCAGAACGAACTGGGCGAGCATGGACAGGTGTTTTCACAGACCCGGTTTGCTGAAATTTGCCCACAATTCTCCCGATTGTGACACATTTGGGCGATTATGCTGACCAAAAAAAATCACGAAGTGCACGAAATTCATTTTGATTTGAACGCCCATTTTCATAATAAGCCTGAATAACTTTAACGCGTTGCTTGATTGTGTATCTTTCCATGGTTCAAATTGAGTTTGTCTGAAATTGAGAAATGTCAAATGAAATGCGGAAAAAAACTTGACGTTTAGGTGTGGTTCACATTCAACATCGGCCCTTAAAATTTAACCACCCTTTATATGCCGTCCTGTCTATGGAAAATACTCCTACACTGGATAAATAAGAATGTAGAGTTTTAACACGGACTGTGTAACAAATAGGATGTACAGTAGACCATAGTAGACCTTACAGCCAAGAAAAAATGTTCGCCATACGCCTTCGAATTTAAATTATTTTCGCAAGGTAATTTTGGAAAAAAAAAGAATTTGCTAAAAGTAGGAGTAGCCCTTTTTAAATTGTTAGTTATATCTTCGGCATTTACAGTCGAATCTTAAAGTTAAAGTGAAATTTTTTTAATAGATATTTTTTGATCTCAAACATTTTATTAGTTAAAAATATTTTATTAAAATATTTAATTAGTTTTTTTGTTTTTGTAGGGTATTGAAATATTTAGCACCATCGAATATAATATTTTTTTATTGTTTTTTACACAATTTGTTAATTAATAAATTTCAATTTAATAAGAACATATTTTATATAATTTATTTAAATTTTCTTTTTATTATCATTTTTTTTTTTTAATATCCTCTTGATCTATTTTTTATAATTGTCATTGTTATTTTTTTCAAGTTTTTTTTTACTTAATTTTTTAATTTTATAGATTTTCCTTGAATATAGTCATTCACTTTGTTTATTTCGTATTTTTACCGCAAAACCAAAAAACAAAAACAAATATGTTAAAAAAAATAATAATTAAATAAAATAACGAAGTTCGGCAACATCAGAATATAAATTTTACTAAAAAAATGACACCCACTAATGAAGATAAAGAATTTTAAAATTTAGTCATCAAGATCGAAAAGAAAATAAACAATAAGTTATAAATGATATTTTAATGATTTGAAACTAAAAACATTAAGGGTAATCACGATGGGTTTGTGCACACAATGAAAAAAATGTGTCGTCATAACTACTGCAGGCTGAGAAATTGCAAATAACAGCCTGAGCTTTTTTGCATCGTGTGCAAATCAATATCGTGAATACACAAAAAAAAATAAAATCAAAAACAATTAAAAATAAAATTGAATTTGTAACAGCAAAAGAATTTGTTATATCAATTAATTAATTTTTTTTTTTTTTGTTAAAATTAATTCAAATTTTTCAGCAAAATA
>OX456525.1:140329622-140378062 GCA_949748255.1 Eustalomyia histrio
CGTTCGAGCATTTCGACTGGTAACTGGCAAATGACACGCGTGATGCTTCCCTCCAAGGCCTGAATCAAAGCGGGTTTGTTCGCATAAACTTTAGACTTTACATATCCCCACAGGAAAAAGTCTAACGGTGTGATATGACACGATCTTGGTGGCCAATCGAGCGGCCCAAAACGTGAAATTATGTGCTCACCGAAGTGTTCTCTCAATAAATCCATTGATTGATGCGATGTGTGGAAAGTGGCGCCGTCTTGTTGAAACCAAATGCCGCCGAGATCACGAGCTTCAATTTCAGGCATCAAATAGTCGGTTATCAAGGCACGATAACGGTCGCCATTGACGGTTACGTTCGCACCGGCATCATTTTTAAAGAAATATGGACCGATGATTCCACCGGTCCACAAACCACACCAAACCGTTGTTTTTTCTGGATGAAGTGGCAGTTCTTGAATCTCTTTAGGTTGCTCTTCGTCCCAAATGCAGCAATTTTGTTTGTTTACATACCCATTGAGCCAGAAATGGGCCCCATCGCTGAACAAAATTTGCCTCGAAAACATTCCTCACAGAACGTGAATTTTCGTAATAAAGTTGTACGATTTGTAAACGTTGTTCAGGCGTAAGTCTTTCCATTATGAAATGCCAAACAATACTAAACAAAAATTACATAACAGCATGACACGACTCGCACGTGATCTGTCAAAAAAAGGCAATTGAAAAAAGTATCTCTACTTGAATCACCCTTTATAAAGAAATTTTAAAAATATTTAAAGTTTTATTAAAGTTGTATAGTTTTAAAAAACCTTTACAAATTTGTAAAAATAGTTTAATGATTCTGAATAACAAATTTATTTAAAAAACTAAAATCATTTTTAAGATTTCAAGAACTTTTTTATATAAAACAAAGGTTCAAATTCTTAAATCTAGGAAGATTTTTTTTTAATTTAATAAACTATAGAAAAATTCTGAAATTCTACTAAAAATGTTGCTATAAAAAATTGAAAGAAAGCATTCATCTTTGTCCTATAAAAAATACATACTTCTCCAAAGCAAATGAGACTTTTATTTTTCTATAGAAAAAAAATATATTGAAATTTATTCTATGGAAAATTCGCTGTGATTTTAAAAATTCTCATTGCAATATTAACAGTTTCTAAGAACTTTTTTTTAAAGAATTCTTTGGTCCTTTATTGTTTATTATAAAAAAATTTTGCTATAAAACACCTCAGACTCTAAGCAGTTTTCGTTTCATAAAGTTCCTAGACTTTAAAGCCGGCCACTCACGTACAGTTTTAACTGTCAGTTTCAACTGTTCAGATATAACTGACAGACTTAACTGTGAACTGAGATGTACACATACGTGCAGTTCAATACTTCAGTTTTTAACATGGATTCGATCGAGCAGGACGGTTTGGCCGCTCTATATATTGCAATAAAATCAACTATCACTTGGTTCTGTTTACGCGACATGATACGCACTCTCGCTCGACACAAATTGAACTGAGAACGGTACAGTTGAACCCGCACACACGTTCACTTCTGTTAAATCTGTCAGTTAAGAATATAAAAATTTTAAATTTCTCAGTTAAACTAAACAGTTGAGTTGAAATGTCAGTTTAAACTGATCAGTTGAAACTGACAGTTAAAACTGTACGTGAGTGGCCGGCTTAAGAAATGTGCCGCTTAAATTTTGAGAACTTTTTCTTATAGAAAAGTTCTTAAGTTATGAAAATTTTATTCAATAGAAAATCGTTAATTTTTTCCTATAAAAACCCTACAGCACAGTATGATTTAAGTTATATTCCAGAAAGGAAATTTTTTTTTGGGAAGAGACCTGAGCCTTATTAAAATATAGCGGTGCAATAAATATAGTTAAAATCTTGAATGAAATATCTGAAAATATTTATTTTATTTTTTGTATCAACTCATAAATAAAATTTTAACCTAAATTTATGATTTAGGGGCTTTTCTGTGGGATATAGGTCTGAATATGAACCAATTCTGTCCTGGGGCCAAGAGAAGCTAATGTATCTAAATATATGTACTCAGAAAGTGATTCTGATTCGATTGGTCAACCATAAGGTGGGACTTGGTCCATTATTTTTGTTAGTTAAAAACATTAGCACCAACTCGTTGAACTGTTACACAGAAGGTTGTGGGTATGATCCCCAGCGACGGCAACATTAATTTAAAAAAAAAAATAATATGTATGAGTTTTTATCTCCCATTCATATCGCAACGTCCTCTTTCGGTGTTCCCATATCACTTAAACCCACTTAAGTAAAATAACATAACAGGACTATGAATTAAAAAAGCTTTCAACATAAAATTTTAATGTTTTTATTTAAAAAAAATTGAAATAGAGCTATAAACCTCCGTATACATGTTTTTCGAGCTGACAAAATATCTTATCAGAATGCGAAGTTTTTGAAAAGTTTGAGCTTCTAATTAGAGTTTTAACAAAAAACCCATTAAAATATATATTTTTCTTCTTAGCAATGAAACACGTGACTAGGTATATTCCTAACAAGCACTATGACGTTACTTATGTTAAAAATATTAAATAAAATAAAATTTTAAAAATTGCTTTAAATTCGAATACTGTATATTCTAAAAAAAAAAACAGTTTCATTAAAAATTTATAATAAAAGCTAAAAAAACTTGCATGGAATATTGTTTTTAATTTGATGTATCAACAAATTTTTATGAAATGGGATTAGTTAAAAATATTTAAGAATTCTTAATTGCACAAACACCGAAAAGGACTTGTCAGGAATATGCGGGATTTTTATATATTTTCTGATAAGCTCTTTAATTCAAAAGCTTAAACTAGGTAGGAAAAGAGTTAGGAAACAGTGGCAGTTGTATTTAATTTTGTTTGTGAATTTCGCAAAAATCATATATTGATAATTTTTTCGACAAAATTTCCTACTTCGTTAAAACACTACGAAAAAACCTAATATTATAAGGCATGATTGTTTAAAAAATCTCAAGATGCTTTGAATTGTCTCAAAACAAACACTTTAGAAACCAACTCAATAGACTTAACTTGATATTTCAGCAAAAAGCAGCACTTTGTGTTCGATTAAACGATTAATTGCCAATTTTTCCTATTATCGATTCGAAAAACCGATTAATAAATATTCTTCATTTTTTGAACAATGACCTGACTGACTGATTACCCGACAGGGTCGAATAATTGGAAATACTGGAAAATAGCTTAGATTTTGAGAACTTTTTCCAATAGAAAACTTTTTGGTATTTAAGAATTTTTCCCTAAAAAAATGTCTAAACTATAAAAAAAAATTAGCCTTTAAAAAAATGTTTGACAAATTAATTCTATAGAAAATTTCCTATTATTATTTTATAAACTTTTTGCTTTCAAAATCTTTTTCATTTAAAAAAATTTCCCGATTCTGACAAATAGTTTTAAGAGAAATACTGCCCTGTTCTATTTTGCAGAGTTATAAATAAAATGAAAAAAAATCATATCCCAGAAAATTTTCACAGAAAAACTGTTTGATTTTTAGAAACTCTGCAACAAAAAATTGTACAGATTAAGGGAACTTTTACAAGCATTTTTGTCTACTAAAAAGTTCAGATTTGGGGAACTTTTATGACCGTATCCATAAAGGAATGGCTATATTAAAAAGTCGAGAAAATCGTTAAAAAGCATAACCAAACAGACATTATGAGAGTAAATAATGAACGCTGGGAAAAACTTTTTACGGTCTTAGACTCATATTACGCAGAGTTAAAAACAAAATGCAAAAAATCATATCCCAGAAAATTCAACAATTTAAACAGAACGAAAAAATCATACCCCTGAAAATTTCGACAAAAAGCTATCCGATTCTTAGAAATTTTACAACAAAAAATTGCACAGCTTAAGAAGACATTTTTAAGCATTTTTGTCTATTAAATAGTATTTAGGTTTGAGGAAAAGGGATGCCTATACTGAAAAGTCGATAACTTTAAAAGCAAAGCGATAAAAAGCATAAACAAACAGACATCGCCAAATCGACTGTTTTATGAGGTTCGTTAATGAATGCTATTTAGTTAAAGCGTGTTTTACGGTCTCAGACTCATAAAGTCATATACACACAATGAAACGGCGAATATTAACCTTATAATGCACAAGATGGCCTAAAAGCGGTTGTGACATAATTTTTTGTTTAACGAACTATTTTCAAGCGAGAAAGATTTCGTAAATTTAAAGAACTTACTTTTTAAAACAGAGCAAAATATTTAAAAAAATCCCCAAAAATATATTTACGCTCTGGTATACATTATTGATAATAACAAAGTAAATTAAGAGTCTCTACTTGCAAAATAAGTTACTATTTTTGCTTCAGCACTCACAGGATACCGTCAGGACACGTTTTACAAACATCCCTCTAACTTAAAAACCAGTTAACAGATTCTTTTGAAATTCAGCGCAGCTAATACACTCAGACTTTGTAAGTGTAAACAATTTTGATAAAATTTAACAATAATTAGTAGCAGTTTTGCTAAATTTCGAAATTTTCAATAAGCGAAAATCGCTGTAAATTTGATAAGTCAACAATTTTCGGTATGTAATTTTATTTTTCTGATAGTGTTATTTATAGCAAAAATCAAAAGTTATTTTTGGAATTTTTGATTCATCTTCGTGATATATTGTGCTATATCGCCTAAATAAAGCGATAAATCAAAATTTTAATATCTTTGCCATAGTAAAATGTCAATGTAACCCTCTAAAATGTCGAGGTTGCAAGAAATTTCACGTATAAAATCTTTCAGTGACTCATTTCACCGATAGAAAGGGTGGTTAAATTTTAAGAGCCGATGTTGAATTTGAACCACATCTAAACGTCAAGTTTTTTTCTGTATTTCATTTGACATTTCTCAATTTCAGACTAACTCAATTTGAACCATGAAAAGATACACAATCGAGCAACGCGTTAAAGTTATCCAGGCTTATTATGAAAATGGGCGTTCAAATCAAAATGCATTTCGTGCACTTCGTGATTTTTTTTTTTTTTTTTGGTCAGCATAACCAAATGTGTCCACAATCGGGAGAATCGTGGGCAAATTTCAGCAAACCGGGCCTGTGAAAACACCTGTGCATGCTCGCCCAGTTCGTTCTGCGGAAAACTTTGATGTTGTTCGCGATAGTGTGTTATGAGGTCGGCCAAGCATTTACCGTGAATGGTGTTCGCTATCGCGAGATGATAATGAACTTATTGTGGCCAGGAATTGAGGATATGACCCTGGACGGTGCCACTTGCCACACATCTAACGAAACAATGACTCTTTTGCGCGACAAATTTAATGGCCGTGTTATCTCACGTGGTGGCGATGTCAATTGGCCGCCAAGATAATGTGATTTGACAACCTTTGGGGTTATTTATTTATTTATTTATTTATTTATTTAACTTATTGATTTATTTATTTATGTATTTATTTATTTATTTTATTTATTTATTTATTTATTTATTTATTTATTTATTTATTTGTTTATTTATTTATTTATTTATTTATTATTTATTTATTTATTTATTTATTTATTTATTTATTTATTTATTTATTTATTTATTTATTTATTTATTTATTTATTTATTTATTTATTTATTTATTTATTTATTTATTGTACATAATGTAATATAAAGCCACATAGGCCAATAAATCATATTACAAAGCAAAATCCCTAAATAAAAAACTTAAATTTAAAAAGGAAAAAATTTGAAAGAAAAGGTGTACGTCGATAAGCCAGCAACAATTCAAGAGCTTAAAGATGAGATAATTCGGCACATTAACGGCATAGAACCTCAATTATGCCTCAGCGTCATTGAAAATTTGGACCATCGGATGGAGGTGTGCTGACGAGGTCGCGGCGGCCATTTGGCCGATATTTTGTTCCATACATAATTGATAAATGACAATATAAATAATTTGTGTTTTATTCAAAATCAACATCGGCCCTTAAAATTTAACCACCCTTTATAAAATTTAAAATATTTCTTACCTCCATTTGCTTTAATTTAAATGTTGAAAAAAAATCTTTTTTTTATTCAATAAATAATATTTAAATTAAAACAATTATTTTAATTTGTTTAATAAACCTACCCATGGTCATAAATTGATAACTCGTAATTGATAATTTTTTACAACTTAAGATTTTGGATAAAAATCGATTGGGATTGTTATCTTAAAACTTGAAAATAAAAGACAATTTAGATTGTCAGCTTATGACCCTCGATATGCACAAGCGTTTAGTTAAACTTAAGTAATATTTAATAGACAATAAAAATAAGAAAACTTACTTACCTACCCTCCTAATAAAATTCTTGAGGGTATGATTATGATTAAGTAGCACTCATAGCAGTTATTCAATTTACAAAATTTTACTAAACGAAAACTTAAAACACACTTTAAATACGTTTAAATACAGTTGATTCCAAAGATATGGAAGATTATGATTATGACAATGTTGATGATGTTGAAAACTTAAAATCGCTGTATATGCCCGCAAAACAGGAACACTAATTGATTTTGACTGAATAAATGACTTAGATTTTTTTTTGGAGTCATAAATAATCATAAATTATAACAGAAACAATATTTATTACTAAATTTTATTAATAATAATGATTTATATTATAAAACCCCAACATTATAAATAAATACTTGTTTTTGAATATTAATTATTCAATAATTGTTTTTCCAATATTTTTGCTTTGTTATTTTAAAAATGCATTTCAAATTTACATAATTTTTGTATACACAATTACACCTTTTAATTTATTAAACAACTGTTTTAAGCAATTTTTAAACAAATCTTTTGATAAAATTTTCTTTAAAATTTTCCTACAATATCTTATTATTGTCTTGAGATTTTGTTTTTATATTTTGAACATATATTTTTTCTTTTTAAAAAAATCTATATATTTTTTTATATTTTTTGCGTATGTATTTTTGATTTTTGTCAAAACATCCATAAACTAATGAAAATATTTTTTGGCACTTGTCTAGAAATTTTGTTAAATTTTTTCTTAATATTTTTTTTTTTCAAAATTTATGTAAAAATATACCAAAAAATTTTTAAACACTTAGAACAACACTCATTATAATTTATTTTAATTTTTCATCATTTTTCTTTTTTAATAATTTAAAAATTTTTAAAAATTCTTTAAAACATTTTTACGATTTTTCTATACGTTAAAATTGTTTGACCGTTCACCAAAGACTGAGTAAAAAATCTTAAAGATCTTTATCAGCACAAAATCTTAAAAAAACATAAAAAAATTAGTATAAAAGCTTTTACATGCTCTCTTTAGATCAATTAATGTTGCTGGGTTCGTACCTATCGGAAAGAGTAAGGGGGCATAAATGAATGAGAAGTTTTTTAGCTAGTGCCCTCAAAAAAATTTGTTGGTTTGTTGGCGCCTGTGGTAAAAAATAGTTATTAGTTATTTTAAAAAGTTGAAAAACAACTAACAAATACATTAAAAATAAGTTGTAAAAATACTTGACAAATTTTTACTACAATAAAATTGTTACAAAAAAATTTCAGTATTATATTGTAGGTGAGTGAGAACTGGGCACTAATTCTACAAGACAAGAGACGATTATCGTCCTCTTTCCAAGTTAAAATTCAATCGTTTTAAAGATGTTACTGTTAAACTATTAGATGTAAAATTACTGTCTTTTACCAAATTTGTAACAGTTTAAAGTTTTTACATGGTAGATATTTAACTTCGAAAGTGAACGCTAAACGATAATCGTCTTACAGAATCTAAGCACTGGCTAACTAAAATCATAGTTTCTAAAGAATTCAATCCTTTATTCGATTTGCAATTCTGATGGAATGATTGAATTCTTAAGCTACAACTTTTGAATGGGAATGAATTCTTAGTTGGTCTCAATCAATTTAATTTTAAAAGACTTCATTTGTTTTTCATTATTTGATTTGTCAAATAATTTGCAATCGATTTTTACTTCATCGATTTGCAAATTTGGAATTAATTGTAATTCGGAAATGACATTCGACTTTCTTCATTCAAATTTAGTTTAGTTATTACTTAAACGAAATTAAAGTTTTTTTTTACAACAAATACAAGAAAAACAAAATTAATATCGAAGAAATCGCTAGAATTGAAAAAATCACTAAAATTGAAAAAAATCGCCAATTAAAAAATTTCCAAAATTAAAAACTTTTTTAATTTGGTAAAAATCGCTCAAATTGAAAAAGATCACCAAAATCGGAAAAAACCCAAAAAAATTGTAAAAATCGCCAAATTGAAAATAAAAATCACTTACATTTAAGAACGCCAAAATTGATACAATTCGAAAAAAGACGCAAATTGAATAAAATAAAAAAGTCGCCAATACAAAAAAAAAAAACAAGAATTTAAATAAAATCGCCAAAATTGAAAAAAAAAATTGCTAATATTTTAAAAATATTTCAGAATTAAAAAAAAATCCCCAAAATTAAAAAAAAATAAATAGATTTTATTCGCTTAGATACAATTTAAATCGTCCATATCTCGAAAATTAAACGCGCTAAACAAATAATATTTGCAAGTCTCAAGTTTTAAGTTACTAGCAGAGAGATAGAGAGGGCTATCTTTAGCGATACTAAATTTTGGCAATTTTTTCACTTTTGGCGTTTTATTTTTAAAAATTAACAAATTTTAACTGCGAATCCAATAATTTCTTTTTGTTGTTTTCTTCTTGTATTTGTAAGAAACCGTTAAAATTACTGTAATAAAATAACGTAATTGTTATGTTTTCCATTTATTTTTTTTTTTTTAAATCGAATGAAGAAATTGAAGGGCATTCCCAAATTGCTTAATCACATGAAACAAAACCGAAGGAACATTTTATGGTGGGTACGAACTGGCCAAATAAAATCTGAACTAAATTCAGGTTTCCAAATTTCTTTAAAATTAAAAAGTATTTTCAAATATTTTTCAAAAAATTTTAACCCTTTGTTAAAATTTTAGTTTAGAATATATTTAGCCACCTTGCACAGGACGTAAATCCTAAATTCGTAAATAGATTGAGTAAAAATTTATTGAATTCCCAAATTGTAAATCGAATGAGTAAGAAATTGAATTAATTTCTTATGATTGAATACCCAATGATTGATTAAATCGATTGAGAAAAATTTATTGAACTCCTTAGATGTGAATTTGATCGAATGAAATCCTTCTCGCAAACGTTTAAAAAGGAATTCATTCAATTAAAAAGTAAATCAAATTAGATTTTTAGGGAATTCATTCAAAACAGAATTCAATCTTTGAAGCTCCGACTAAAATTTAAACTAAATTTAAGTTTACAAATTTCTATGAAATTTAAAAAAATTTTCAAATATTTTCCAAAGAAATTGGAAACCTTTTCGTCAATTTTTATTTAGTTTAGTATTTATTTAGACATATTGCACAGGATCTATAAATATATTTATACCTATAAGCGTTTGACAGAAGAAATATTTCGGCCTGATGCTTATCTACATCTTATATATTAAAAGATATGTATAAGACCCACACAAATCAACATATTTCAAAATTTTATTAATAATTTCAGCGATTTTTTTTTTCATGCAAAAAAATGTAATTCTGCACGCACGAGTGCTCTGTACACGAATACACAAGAAAATTGATTTTTAGAAGACACACGAATTCATTCCTTTAAGACTTACATTTTTACTTTAAAAACTAAACAGCTGGTTTTTGTTTAAAGTAAAATTATTTCTATTTAGCAAACACTACAAATTATAACAAAGCTTAATAATAAACAATACTCGCATACCAACAATAAGATGCTGATTGTGAAAATATATTCATCTCAAAAAATGTACAAATTTATTTAAAAATATGTATATTTTTATTATTTTTATGGTGGTTCAACATTTTAACCCTATAATGCTCTTTTCTCAGATATCGATAATATTTATATTACAAATTTTATTAATTAAGAAGCTACAGGGATTTTTGCGAAATTTCCACTAAAAATTATTAAATTTTACCGAAATTAAATCCGCTTACTACAAAGTCAAAAAATTTGGAAACTGGTTTTTGAGTTGGAGGGATGTTCGTAAAACGTGTTCTGATAGTATCCTGTGAGTCATGAAGCAAAAATAGTAACTTATTTTGCAAGTAGAGATTCTTAGCTTCCTTTGTTATTATCAATAATGTATGACAGATCGTAAATATATTTTTGGCGATTTGTTTAAGTATTTTTTTCTGTTTTAAAAATTCAAGTTTTTTTAAGTTTACGAAAATTCACGCTTGAAAATTGAAAAAATTTTTAAATGCAGAAAAACTAGTTTAATACGTTCTCTAACGATATCAAGTAGTTGCTGTAATAAAAAATTAATGTCTGACGACCGCTTTTTGTAGGTCTGGGGCATTAGAGGATTTAAAAAAATTTATAATTATTTTTGTTGTTGAATCTTACAAGAGTATTAAATTTGTTTTCAAATTTAACTTACACGAATGATAATATCCATTCATCTGATTTTGCTATACAAACAGCTGTCATGTAGGAACAGACATACCTTTTGAGTGTAAGTGTAATGCTGAAAAAGAAGGTGAAAAAAGCTAAACTATAAAACTAAATGTTGGCAAATTTTACTGAACTTATCAGTTGTTCTTACTACATTCATTTTTTTTCCAAAAAATTTAAATATTTTTAATTTATCTACATTTGTTTTTTTTTACTTGAAAATAACTGCAATTGCAGTTAAAATATATCTGGAAATTTTTCTTTATTAAGATATCTTTCGCAATAAAAAAAGTAAACAAATTTATGTTAAAACATCTTCAGACACATAACGCTCCTGCTATTAATCAAAAAAAAAAAAAAGCTTTCAGTCAAAACAAAAAAGCTTAACATTCTAAAAAGAGAGTTTCCGTTATTTTAATACAATTTATTTCTTTTGGGGACCTTTAGATTTATTATCATTAGTTGGAATAAATGATTTATTAGTAGAAGCAGTTATAGTCTGTTGGGCGATACCTGATATTTTAGTTTTAGTGGCTTTGGTTGCATCCGAAGCTTTATCAGTAGTTTTTTCATTTGCAATGCCGACTTTTGAATCAGTTTTTAAATCAGCTTTGGTACTTTTGTTTTTATCCTCTTTTCCTTCTTCTTTATTTTCTTTGGATAATTCCTGTATTTCTGATTTAGATGTTGCTTTCGGAGTACCCAATGGCACGAGTGGAGTTCCTACATGAATATGTTTAAGATCTCGCTTTAGTGTACCCCTAATATTGCCTTCCAAATTATTAACATAAACATCGGTGGCTATTTCATTAACTTCAGTGTCTTTATCCTGGCGAACTTGTTTGACGGCACTATCTACCTCGATTTTTATAACATCATCGATTTTCTGAAGGAGAAACAATATAAGAGAAAAGTTATCGATAACAATATCAAACATAACTTTATAGGCTTTTTACACTGAACAACATCTTTGTGAAACGCGTGAAAATATGAAACAAGTGTTTACATTAGCAACATCTTTCATCTTTCATATGCCATTAATTCAGCTGTCAATAAAATAAAAGAAAAAGACGCATATTTTTTGTTAAAAATAAAAAGTGGATTTAGAGAAAGCATTAATCATTGGAGTAGTTGTTGCTTTGCAAGAACAAACCCGAATTTTAATGCAGAACATTGAAATATTAAAGGTCATTCTGGAAGAAGATGATGATGAAGAAAAATTTTTGGTAGACATAAAGATGAAATTCTTGCATGTGCCGCTCATTTTCCTTTGTTGAATAATTTTTTTTGTTTATTTTCTGCAATGTCGGTTTGCTAGTGATGGCACAAAAAAATCGTTTTTTGCCATTTTTTTAGTGATGACTCTTAAAATAACGAAAGATGTAAAATGAAACAAAATGAGAAAGGATCATCTTTTGTAGATGTAGAAATTCTTATGGGAAGATGTTAACATCTTTGCAAATTGATGAAAGATGTAGCTCAGTAGAAAAAGGCTATTAAAAAAAATGTTATTGACAGAAAATTTTTACAATTCGCTCAACTACCGTAAGCGCCATCCCACAGGCTCTAGCAGAGAGCCAATTAACAGTAATTAAGGTGTATGCATACTCTTGAGATTTCTATACTCGTTGGTTAAATTGATCGAAGAGAAAATTTAGATTATGTATAAATGTTGAGATTTTAAAGTTGAAAATTAAGCAACTGTAAGCGCCATCCCACAGGCTCTAGCAGATAGCCAGTTAACAGTAATTGAGATGTATGCATACTCTTGAGATTTCTATACTCGTTGGTAAAACGGATCGATGAGAAAATGTAAAAAATGTATAAGCGTTGAGATTTTAATGTTGAAAATTAAACACGTTAAAAGTTAATGTACATAGGAGAAGTAATTTGTTAGCTTTTGCCTAAAATACATTTCTGTGTACCTTGTTCTTTTTCTGAGTTAACGAATATAGTTAAGGCGAAAACACAGCTAAAGTTGTTATTTTTTTGAAAACGAGTTATCGATACCACAATTCTTTAGAAAAAACAATTATCGATAACGAGATTTTTTAAGGAACACCAGAGGGTCAATTCTCGTTCTGTGAAACGGTGAAATGAAAAGTTTTTTCACGTTTTCATAGTACTTTTGATTCGCGTTCTGTGAAAAAATGTAAAAAAATATCAAAACATTTTCATATGAAAAAAAAGTGGAACGAAACAAGATTTTTTCACGATTGCACAGCACTGGCGATTCTTGTTCTGTGTAACAGTGCAAACCACTGTCAAAATATTTTCATATGAAAAAATTGTTTACACAGACTATTTATAAGTGAAATAAACATGGAGAAGACTGTAAGAGGAAAGCGTGCCAGCGAAAGCCAAAAGGAGTATTTAATTAATTATTAAGAAAAGCATGTGGACATTGCAAACGATAAGTAAGTAGCTTAATAAACATAATCACACTTATTAATCCCATATTTACAGATTTGTAACTGCAGATGGTGCCAAATTTAGAGACAAAAATTGTAACGAATTAGCGGCGAGCCTTAACAGTTTTAGTGGGACCCAAAAGGACAGTTAAAAATGGCAAAAGTATGGCATATTTATTTATAGTTTATTTATATTCTTTATGAATTTTTTTTTTCTTTAAGTAATATTAGACTTCATACGCGCACCAAATATAGTTCACTTAAAGTAAGCCGATATTAATCCATGAAGTGCTTGTCGGTTGTCATCTCGAATGCATTGTGGTCAGCACGAAGTATGCGTCTCAGCACTCTCAAAAAATTCCTATAAGTTATTAAATTATTTACTGCAATGAAATGCTAGTAACATCATTGTCTTACCTTTGTTCATCCGGAATTCTTTGAGTAATATCCAATAATACAATTAATCCAGATATTTTTATATTATTATTTAAAATAAATTTTACGAACTTAATTCTCTTTTGTTTACGTTTTTCTCTGTTTTGACATTTGCTTTAAATTTTGGATAACACAGTTACAAAATTTTCATGGGTACAGTGCGAATGAAACATTTTTTTCATAATACATACGAGAATCGCAATTTATGTATTTGTGAAAAGTTCGAGTGAAAAGTGCTTATGAAAACGAAAATGAAAAGTTTTTTTTCATTTCACATTATCACAGAACGAGAATTGACCCTCAGTCCTCCATAACAGAGACACTTTCCATAGAAAAGAATTTATCGATAGCAAGATTTTCAAAGTTATAAAAAGTTATCTACAAAATGACAAAAAAAAAAGAATTCTTTAAAATACAATTTAACGATAACATGAATTTTATAAGACACTAGCTACATGATTTCCTATAGAAAGTTATGTTATCGTTGAAAAGATTTATTATAGATAATTATATTGTTATCAATAAAAAAGAGTTATTATAGAAAATTATGTTTTTGAGAAAACATTTATATAAAAATTAAAAACCGATAACAAGATTATCAATAGAATGTTATATTATCTGTAAACAGGATGCTTTATTTATAAATAAACAAAAAATTAAATTGATATCGATAACAACAATTTTTTATAACCAGAATTTCTATAAAATTACATTGTCAATAATATATCTTTCAAAAGAAAATTATATTATCGGTTACCAGAAATTTTATACAAAATTATATATCGATAACAATATTTTGTATTTTTTCGATAAAAAAAAAATAAAATTGTAGGTTTGTTTTTTGTTCGAATTTAATATCTTTATCTATAACTACTTGTAAAGAAAACGACTATTACTGTTTTCGTATATGGACTTCGCGGGAACGCAAAATAGAGCGATTATATTGTTTGCCCCGCTCTACCTTTACTTACAAACGCATAATTCATTTGTTAGCTTTTATTGTTTTTAATAATTTATCAAATTAAAAATACAAACATTTTAAAAATTTGTATGACAAATACTTTTGTTTGCATTTAAAAAAGAAAAGACAATAATTTCTTAGACTTGGCAGCATTTTTATACATTCTTAATTTTTAAGTAGCTATATCTATAACTACTTAGAAAGTCTATATCTACTTAAATTTGTATGGAATATTTATATTAAATTCGAAAAAAAACAAACCTTTTATTAAATGTAAAAACAGAATATTAGTGTTTCCCATCGAAAAAAGTTTTTAAATAAGAAACAAATTTATGTATTTAAGAATTATTTTCAAGTTTATGTTTTTTCTATACAAAAAAGTTTTTAAAAGCTATAGGTTTTTAATAGAAAAAGCCTTTCGAATCGAAGTTTTTATGAGAGCTACAGAACCTCAGTTTTTTTCTACAGAAAAATATCCTTAGAAATTAAATTTTTTCTAAAGGAAAGTGTTCAAGATTTATGACGATTTAGAAAGTCATCAACATTAAAGGTTTTTAATAGAAAAATTTCTTTCGATCTGAAACTTCAAAATACGAATTTTTATACAGGAACATGTTTTGAGTTTTTCTACAGAAAAAGTCCTTAAAATCTTTGTTTCTATAGAAAAAAATATGCATATTCAACTTACCTTAAATTCTTCTTCTGTTAGCAAACCATTTTTGGTACATAAATCTTTAAATGTTTTTATGGGATCATAATTTTGTCGCATCATTTGTACCTCGTCTCGCATACGATAACTGGTGCCAGGATCTGACATAGAATGGCCATGATAACGATAAGTCTCTAATTCCATAACTAATGGTCCACAAGTACAAGCATGATTTATAGCAAATTCTGCAGCACTTCTTACCGCTAAGATATCATTACCATTAACCCACAAACCAGGAATATAATCTCCTCTAGTATAGTAATCGGTACTGCATGATGACCTTTTGGTAGCAGTACCCATGCCATATTTATTATTTTCGCATACATATATCACTGGTAATTTCCAAAGGCAAGATATATTAAAGACCTCATGCAGTTGACCCTGATTGGCAGCCCCATCACCATAACAGGCAAAATTGACACCACCATCACATCGATAGGCATGAGCAAATGCTACACCCGCACCTAAAGAAGTTTGAGCTCCTACTATGCCATTACCACCATAGAAATTGACAGCAAATGTATGCATAGAACCACCTTTGCCGCGGCTACAGCCAGTTTGTTTTTGACATAGTTCCGCTATGATGCCATGCACGGGTACACCCATTAACCAAGTCCAACCATGAGAACGATATGAGGTAATAATAGTATCTTGAGATCTCATAGCAGCCTTAATGCCTGTAAATTTTTA
The DNA here is from genome assembly GCA_949748255.1 of Eustalomyia histrio. Lineage (NCBI taxonomy): Eukaryota > Metazoa > Arthropoda > Insecta > Diptera > Anthomyiidae > Eustalomyia > Eustalomyia histrio. Next base: position 140,345,314 of record OX456525.1, read on the forward strand.
ACAAATATTATTATACCATCTCACAGAGATTAACTTGCTTTAAAAGAGAAAGCTATTTTCTACATAAAGGAACAGCTAAATGTAAAAGAAAACTGCTAGAGACAGATAAAAAAACAGTTTAAAAAAGTTATATTATGATCTAAGCTATTCAGATCTGATTTTGCATTATCTCGTGCAGCAAATAGATGTCTCTCTCTCTCTCTCTCTCTCTCTCTCTCTCTCTCTCTCTCTCTCTCTCTCTCTCTCTCAGATAGCAAGCTTATTTTGTCAGCTATCTTTGCCACAAAGAAGTTAGCTCTCTGTCTCTCTCTCAAAGACCTAATTTTAGAACCCTTTTCCATCGCCTTTGTTATCGCTTACCCACAGCACAGGCTTCTTGGCCCACATATAAATGACAAAATCCCCGTATTAATTTCTCTGCATACAATTTAGCACAGGCATTTTCCATTCTCCTTATAGTTTGCATATCATTGTACATTTTCACGGCATTTTTCTTAGTTAAGCATACCGTAGAACTTGGCTCCGTTTCCAAATTATACAATTTAAAGGCCTAAAACGGTAAAAGCTGTAATTGAAAGAATTTTGATAGTTTTGCAAGTAACTTACATTGCCTAATTGTATGATGATTTTATGATTATCTCCAGCATCACCACCACCACCACCAACTGTATTATCTTCCTTTTTACAAAAACGATCCAGAAAAGATAATGACCTTTGGCCAGAGTTTGATAATATTCGTGATATTAAACAATTTTTTGATAAATTCATTTAGAAAATTTTATTGATTTTTCTTTAAAATTTTTAAAAATGAAAATTGAAAGTCAAATAGTTGATAAAGAAGAAATCAGATCAATAGAAGTTTTGAATAAACTGAACTGAACCAGGGATAGAACTTTTATTAACTTTAAACAACTTTGATAACGATATTTTGTTTTGAGAATTAATCTTTTTTCTATAGAAAAAGTTCCCAGATGTGAAATTTTTTCTATAGAAAAGTTTTCAGAATCTGTGATTTTTTCTACAGAAAAAAACCACAGAATTGAAAAAACAATTCTATAGAAAAACGTGCTTGGAGTCTGAGAATTTTTCTATAGAAAAAGCTCCTTGGAGTTTAACAATTTTTCTATAGAAAAAACTTCAGAACCTAAGATTTTTTTTCAGAAAAAAAAAAGATTTTTCTATAAGAAAAACTAGTCAAAATTTTTTTTTATAAAAAGTGCTCAGATTGTATGGCTTTTTCTAAAAAAAAATTCTTTAGAATCTCTGGATTTTCCTATTAAAAAAGGTCTGTTAATTTTTTTATAGAAAAGTCCTCGGAATCTGAGAGTTTTTCTACAGCATCTGGTACTTATGCCACGATATAATTCTCAAAATTTAAGTCATTTTCTATAGAAAAGAAATCATCAGAATCTAAGTATTTTTTTATGGAAAAATTATCACAGAATGTAATAATTCTTTTATAAGAAAAAGTATCAAGAATCTGACGATTTTTCTTAAAGAAAAAGTATCAAGAATCTGTGGATTTTTTCTATACGAAAAATTACTTATAACCTGAAGGAAAAGTTTCCGGATTCTGTTATTCATTTTATTTAAAAAATCCTTGGAATAACAGCGTTTTCCTAAGGGGTTTTTTAATATAAAAAGTCCACACTCTGAAAGTTTGTTGAAATTCTGAGGAACCCAAGAATGTTTTGTATGCTAAAATTTGATGCATTTTATAAAGAAAAATAAAACAAGTCATGTGGATTTTAGATTTTCTATGGAAAAATTACAGAAAACCTTATTTTTCAATATATTCAGACTTGTATTCTTATTTTTATGAGTTTGTTAAATCTTTGTTTAAAAAATACTCATTTTTTAATAAATTTTCTAAGATGTTTATTTTTCTATAATTTTTTAACAATATTAATTCGTTTAGACTCGTGAATTTTTTGCGTTCTAATGATTTGCTTTAAGAAATTTAAAATATTTACACAAAAAAATTTGAAACAAGCCTTCTTTTAAAGTTGGGATGAGTTTGGAAAACGGCAAAAAAAATATAGCCAATTATATAATAATTTCTTTTTACTTTAATCTTAAGTAAATTAAATAACTAAAAATTAAAATTCACTTTAATTTATATCGTTTTTCAATTAATTATTTAACTTAAATAAAATCTTTCAAGGTGCCTAATTATTCGGTGAGAGTAAAATATTAGTGATTGACTCCTTTGCGTTCTTGTATATGTTTAATATTGTAGTCAACAAGACCACGTATCTTAGGTTCCAAATTTTGGGAATACACATCAGTCCACAAACCGGATACTGGTAATTCAGTATCATTTTTAGCCAAGGCTGTGGCTTCATCAACCTCTTTGCGTACTTTAGCATCAATAGCTTTACATTCATCGGCAGTTAACAGACCCAATTCAATACACAATTCCTTAAAGGAGGTAATGGGATCACGTTTTTGACGAACTTCTTGAATTTCTTCACGGGTACGATAGCTAGTACCAGGATCAGACATAGAATGACCGGAATAACGATAAGTATTGGTTTCCATAACTAAAGGACCATTTTTAGTGACATAATCAATGGCAAATTCAGTGGCACTGCGTACGGCTAAGATATCCATACCATCTACCCAGATACCGGGTAAAGCATCACCACGTGTATAGTAATCGGTATTGGAGGAGGCACGCTCAGCACTGGTACCCATGCCGTAGTTGTTATTTTCACAAACGAAAATGCAAGGTAACTTCCACAAATGAGCCATATTATAGGCTTCAAATACCTGACCCTGATTGGCTGCACCATCACCATATAAAGCCAAACACATGCCACCATTGCCCTTATATTTACAAGCCAAGGCAACACCTGCACCCAAAGGCACCTTGAGAAAACGAAAAAATAATATTAATAAGCAACAATATGTAAAAAAAATTGTAAAACTCTATACCTGAGCTCCTACAATACCATTGCCACCATAAAAATTGGGGGAATACATATGCATGGAACCACCCTTACCACGGGCACAACCGCTTTTACGTCCCGTCAATTCAGCCAAAACACCCAATGGAGGCACGCCCATTAAATAAGTCCAACCATGCACACGATAGGCAGAAATTATATTATCAACATCTCGCATAGCAGCTTTCATACCTTAAAATATATAAAAAGAAGAAAACATATTTTTATTTTCTTTAAAAATGTTCATTTTATATTTAATTTGAACTTACCCACAGCACAGGCTTCTTGGCCAGAGTATAAATGACAGAAACCTCTGATAATTTTCTCTTTATACAAGTTACCCGCTGAGGTTTCTAAACGTCTTATAGTTTGCATTTGTGTATAGTATTTGGTGGCTTCATCTTTGGTGATTTTTACAGATGTTTCTGGTCCTGAATCCAAACGATGTAATTTGAATGGCTTTAAAAGAAGAAAATCTATTAATTTATAAATGTAAATTTGAAATAGATTTGAAAAAGCCAGTTTAATTTAAATCATAAAGAAAATAAAATAAAATCTTTTGAGAAAGTTATTCTATAATTAAAATTTTCTACAAATTTTATATTACTTTTATAGAAATTTCAAAATTTGTTGTAGAAAAGCGTTCAGGGTCTGCCTTCTTTTTTTTTTCTATAGAAAAGTTTTAAATCCCAAAAAAAAAATTTATAGAAAAACTGTCAAAATCTAAAGTATTACTTTTGTAGACGAACCTTAAATACTAATGTTTACAATTATTCGACCCTGCCGGTTAATCAGTTAAGTCATTATTCAAAAAATGAAGAAAATTGATTAATCGGTTATTCAGGTCCATTAATCGGAAAAATTGGCTATTAATCGTTTAATGCAAAATAAATGTATTTCTTTCACCAATAAGAACACAAAGAGATGCTTTTTGCTGAAATATCAAGTTAAATCTATTGTTTAGGATGGTTCAAAGCATCCTGAGGTTTTTAAAGAATCATGCCTTATAATCTTCGGTTTTTTTCAGAGGAATCTCTTTAAAAAGAATATGTCAGACGTGTTCAGGGGAAGTAAGCCCTTAAAAACGATGTGGTGTTGATAGTCGACACTGTCCAGAAAAAGATGCCTTAATAAACAAGAGCTGCCTTCAAAAAAAATTCAATAACAAATTTTTAAAAATATGGTATGAATAGTTTTTGCGAAATTCACAAACAAAGTTTAATAATACTGGCACTGTTCCTTGACTCTTTAACTACCTGGTTTAAGCTTTAGAATTAAAGAAGTTATCTATTAGAAAAGCTGTAATAAAAATCACGCATATTTCTGGCAATTCCTCGCCTATTTGTCAGTGTTTTTTGCAAATAAGAATTCAAATAAGCGAATTCTTAAATATTTTTGACTAAACAACTTTATTCTACTAAAGTTCCTACTTCATCAAATTTTGTTGATAAATCATTTTTTAGTTTTATAAACTTTTTCATATAAATTTAAATGAATTTGTTTTTTTAAGAAAATACAGTTTTCGAATTTAAATTAATTTTATATTATTATTTTGTAACATAAGAAACGTCATAGTGCTTGATAGGAATAAACCTAGTCACGTGTTTCATTGCTAAGAACAAAAATATATTTTTCCCTAAAGCTCTGCTTAGAGGCTTAAGCTTTTCTAAAAATTCGGATTCTATTTAAATTATTTGGTCATGAAAATATAATTTCATATTATTTAAAATTAATTTTTTTTAAGGAATTGAAATATAAATAAAAATTGTTTATCATAATTTCTAAAGCCTTTGGTTTAGTCGATTTGAAAAGAATTTTATTGTATTTTAGTTGATGTTTTTGTTCAACGATTTTCTTGCCAAAGTTAAGAAAATTTAGGAAGTTTTAAGAAAAATAACAAAAAAATTCATATTAATATTTTAACCGGTTAATTGACTTAACCGGTTAATCGATTATTAGAAATGAAGTTTTACATTATTTGTTTCGAAATTAACCGAAATAGAGTCGATTAATCGAGGAATCGGTAAATCGATTAACTAAATTGGAAACACTATTAAATACTGATAAGTTTTTTCCCTAGAAAACCAAAAAATATCAAAGATTAAAAAAAAAAATATTTCTCCTTAAGGAATATTTTCCTTTAGAAAATCTTCACATTTGAGAAGAAAATAATCACTCACATTTTGAAGAAAACTTTCTAGCATTTTCAGGAACATTTTGCTAGCATTGATAAAAGAACATTTTCTATTGAAATTTACTTAGAACTTGAGGATATTTTTATTTCATTTATTAAATGTAATATTACATGAAAGTTGGAAACATTTTCTATAGAAAACATTAAATATTTAGAAACAAAGTTACAACAGAAAAATTCCAAAATTTTGAAGACTTTCTTTTCAAAAAAGCTAGTTGAATCGATGCCTCGAAGACTGAGTGCCGTTATTAAAGCAAAAGGAAAAGCAACCAAATATTAAATCGTTTTTTTATTTATTCAACATTTTGTAATTTCAAAGCCCTGAGGCCAATTAATAAATTTCAATATTGCACTCACTTAAGGGAAGAGTAAAATGCAGAGTACATTTTGCTTTTGTTTCATAAATTTTGTTGTAAGAAGTTTTTGTTGTTTTTTTAGAATTAAGTTAGGTATTAAATAGTGACTAAAAAAAACATAAAATGTAAAATATTCACCCTTATTTTAGTTGTCGTCATCGACACAAGGCAATGTCGTCTTGGGATTTTTTTTGAAATTGGTATTCCCGTTGTCGTTATCGAAAATAATTGATAACTGTCGACAAGTATTTGGTATTCTGTAAGAAAATGTGACGACGATGTTGTCTTGAAACGACTCTGATTTTGTCGACACAATTTTTAGTAACGACTTGAGGAAAAGTAATGACTGAAAAAAAACGGAAAAAATGTCAAGAAATATCAAATTTATTAAATGCACTTGGCCCACCGAGAATAATGTGAGATGGATGGCAGAAGATAAAGAAAGCATGATCATATAAAGTGCATTATAAAAATATAACAAAATTTATTTGTAGGTTTGGCGAGACTTAAAGTTAAAAAGAAAATGGTAGCCAACAAAGCCGAGTGTAATGCTACAGGTGGCGGAAGATTCAAGCAATTTTTATTGAGCCCGCTAAAGGCAGCTGTGGCAAATCTTTTACAGTTTCAGAAACAGCTGAACTCTAAGTTAAAGTCGTTTCCAACACTGAGCTGGTACGACCCCTGGGCTAAAAATCTTAATGTAGCTGCCAACTTTATTGTTTTGGAAATAAATGTGGACTTGATTTCGGTTTTCAAATTAGGTGCTGTTTTATTCAGCCGAAAGTAACTTTCAAACCTTTTAAAAAAAATTAGAAGATTAACAATCTTTAAAGTAACAGACTTTGATTTTGCTTCTCACTTGTTATCCGGCAGATTAAAGATATTGGATTTCTGTATGATAAGTCTTCTTTCCAATACTAGATTTTCTTTATTTTCTTCATCACTGGTATCAGAATTTAAATTACACATAAAAAACATTTTTTCGCAAAAATAATAAACAGTCAGGTTTTAGGCATGGGTACAGTACAAGTGCACTTCTTCTTGGTCTAACTGATTCAGTTAGGAAGTTTCTGGATAATGGTAAAAATGTAGTTCTTCTGTCACTAGATTTATCTAAAGCTTTTGACCGAGTGATACACTCAAAGCTTGTGGACAAATTGTTTAACCTTTTTGATTTTTCATCACATGCTTGTAAACTTATAACCTCTTACCTGAGTGGCAGAAGTCAGTTTGTTTCGATTGGTGAATCTCTTTCTTTAACGAAATCAATAACCAGTGGAGTCCCTCAGGGTTCTGTAATTGGTCCACTTTTATTTATGATATACCTGAATTATCTCCTTACAATTGGTAATGGTCTATCCTGTAAGTCCTACGTTTATGCGGACGATGTTCAGTTTCTTTGCTATGCGGATGCACAGTTTGTAGATGTTTTGGAAGAGGGTGTAAATTTCATCATACGTGAGGTTTTGTCTTGGTCTTCTAGCAACGGTTTTGCTGTCAATCCAAGAAAAACGAAGTTAATGGGGTTCGGTTTCGGAACTGATAGTATAATGGTTACTCTCAATGGTATGAGAGTCGAATTTGTTGATAAATTGAAGTGTCTTGGAGTTTTAATTGACAATAATTTAAGTTTCTCGTCGCATATTAACAGCGTTTCCTCGAAGATATCATTTTTGTTGAGAAGGTTATACTCTCTTGATTTATATCTGCCTCTCTCGATTAGGATACGTGTTGCTAATGCCTTGTTAATGCCTCATATATTGTATTGTGTTGAGGTGTTTTCTAGTACCATAGATACTGAATTTAATAAGTTTTCTAAGATTTTTAATAGAATTATTAGGTATGTTTTTGCCCTAAGACTTCGGTCCCATGTCACACCGTACGTGGTCAAATTTCTTGGGTGCTCTTTTAATAATTATGTAGGTATGAGGTTACTGATATTCTTTTACAAGGCAATGGTGAATGGTTTTCCGGACTACATAGTTGACAATTTTGTCCTGTCTAATTCGGAAAGGAATCCCCAATTAGTATACCCAGTGCATCACACTACAATGTTTGAGCGATCCTTTCAGATTAGGCTTTCACGGATATGGAATTCCCTACCTACGAACCTGAGGGGTTTCACTTTTTCAGCCCAGGTATTTATGCGGAAGCTGAAGGATTACTTTCATGTTTAATAGCGGTTTGTGCTACCTTTCCTTTTTTTGTTATATATACATATCTCTCAAAATTTAAATTTTATTTTTTATTAATTTTTTTTTTTTTTTTCATTTAATTCTTTAAGAAAAACTAAATGTCTAGCTAAAGTTTTTTCTTGTTTTGTTTATTTTATTAACTATTGCTACACTTAGGGAAACTTGATAATTGTACTGCTATTATGCTATATATATTTTATTTTTATTTTACTTTATTTTTTTATAATTATTTTTTTTTTATTATATAAATTGTTTTTTTTATTTTTTATTATGTAGTAGCTTTTATTAATCATATATGGCCTTAGGGCTTTGGTTATGTAATTTGAAGAAAATAAATTCTATATTTATTATAAAAAAAAAAAAAAAAAAAAAAAAAAATAAATCTGCCGACTCAATTTTTAGAGATGTGTTTTTGTTTAAATCGATAAACTGTCAACGTCGTTACAACACTGTTTTAGAATACCAATTTGGTGTCGAAGTGATGTCGACGTCGAAGCAAAGTGATGTTGACTCAAAAACGACGACGACATTGATAACGACAACTAGAATAAGGGTGATTATCTTATATTAAAATACTGAAATATATAGTATATTATCAAAAATACTTTTGTACACTTTATTTTGACGCTCACTGTATGTATAGTTGTAAAAAACTGTACAAAAATAGTAGGCACATTTTTAAAGATTATCCGATAATCTGCCAGATTATAAAGTTTAAATTTGTATGGGTAATAACAAAAGTTTTACAAAATTTATTTATTAATCCATATTGCAATACAAAGCCATAAAGGCCAAAACAAAATATATTCCATAGCAATTAACAATTCCCAGTAAATTACTAAAACTAACTTAAATAAATAATAAATGTTATCGATAAACAAATGACTGCACTCATTGATAAATTAAATTTATTGGCTCCCCAGAAATAATAGCACAAAAAAGGTTAGGCTACGAGGGCGGATCAATAAGTCCGTGACTTTTCAAACTTATACGAAATGCAATGCTGCTGCCATCAAGTACCACCTGTTAAAGTTCCGTCATTTACTTTGCGTTTAACAGCAGAATTTTTCGAGGTCCATAAAATAGGCATTTGTTTGATCAATAATTTCATCGTTGGACCTAAATCTCTTTCCACCGAGCCATTTCTTTAGGTTTGGAAATAGGAAATAGTCACTAGGGGTTAAATACGGAGAATGAGGCAATCCGTAGTCTACTTCATGGATTTTTACCATGGAAACTAAGCTGTCACACGATTCCGTTGGTGGTCGATTGTGAGCAAACGCGGCAGTCATATTGCGGTAAGCTTTCTCATACCCAAGCGATCGTTGAAAATTGAAACCACTCAGCCATGTGAGATGCATATGTCTTCCACAATTTATCGCACATTCAATCTCCGATCGTCCAACACCTTATCGTGAATTTTTTCAATTGGCCTCCGGAACGTTCGCTATCTTCCGTGCTTGTAAGGCCACAACGAGTCAGAAAACCACATTTTTGCCATTCAAATCGATAGTGCAGGGTCCCCATAGTAGGAGCAGTGTTGCATTTCATAAAACTAAAGATTTTATAGCAATCCACTATTAAATCTTTATGTTTGTAGTAGTACTGCCTGATATAACCTCCAGACCATACAAAATTTGTGGCATCGCAGAATTCAGTGGCGAATCCCATTTTGATGAGTCAGGTCATTTTAACAAGGTATTTAGATTTTAAGTTTGTATTGTCTCAAATAATTTTTTGTTTATATTTTAACAAAAGATTTTGAAAAATGTTTTCCAATAAATTAAACCCCCATACAGACTGATTCCCAAAATACTTATTTTCGTTTTTTCAAGTTTTCAACTTTTAAGTGTCATATTTCAAATCGAAAACATGGAAATGATGAAAATAAATATGAATGGGGTATTAATTTAATGTTTTTCACTTTTTTACTATTTATTATTTTTAAATTAATCTAGAACGTAAGGAGTTATAATTATTTTTAGTTCAAAAAATAATGATACCCCCAATCTTAATTACACACTGGGATGTGTTTAATTCAAGTTAAAATATACGAATATTATTGTAACAGATTATAATGATTATAACTCCATAAGAGTTTTATTTTCTGAACAAAATTTTGATTTTTTAAGTTAAAAAAAATAAAGACATTGCAAAAGAGTTTTCAAAGTCTTTTTAGTAAAATTTAAACAAAAAATTCATTGGGTCCGCCAATGAATTCTACGAACCAAAATTAAGTTTACGTGTTTTGGGATTTGTAGTGTGTCATTTCAAAAGTTAAAATTTTACTTACAGTGTTATCAAGAATAATACCGAGACTACTACACCGATCTACAAACTTAATTCTAGAATCACATAATCCGATTTATACAAGACTATGTCTGCCATTGAAATAGGCTATTAGGTCCAGTTAGGAATTTTTGCTAAAATGTTATTGATTTATTTCTTTTTTTTTTTAATTTCTTAAATAAAATTTATTTCAAAAATCCTACTAAGTGCTGACTATAAAGCTTATGACCAAAATCTGTACGTCGGCGTAAGCCACGTGTTAAACTATTCAAAAAATGTAAAACAAGTTCATAAGTTGACATAAGACCTTCTTTGATTTTATATAAATTATAAGACTTTAACTTTTTTTATTAAAAATAATTCTGTTTAATATTACGATAAATTTATTTTAATGATTATTTATCTATTAGTAATAGATCTATTAGTAATATACTATTGCAAAAATAGTCTAAACGTTAAAAATTATTTTCGTCAAAAACCCAGTACTTGTTAAATGCAGGACAAGTACTTGGGCACGGTAAATTTAAATAAATAAAAATTAAAAATACAATAATTTATGTATGTTATAAATATTATATTATATATGCCAGCAAAAATAATTCGACAAAATATAAAAAATAATTTAAAAATCTGCATAATTAATGATAAAGAAGGGAAAACTAAAAATCTATTAGAAGAATTTATTGAAAATGTATGTTAATGAAGGAGAAAATAGTTAGCAGTACCGTTATATGTATAAAAAAAATTGACAAGAGCCTAATTGCCGTTAAAGTGTTATACAGATTATATTGTAAGCGGAAATAAGAAAATATGACATAAACGGCTAAATTAATTAAAGTCTGTTATGTTACATTTAAACAAATTGTGATTGTTAGTTAAAAGAACTATTGCTTTTTGTTAATGCATAAAAACAACAAAATGACCTTGACGTTATCTTAATACACACATTTTGTAGCAAAAAAAAACTTCCAGATTTTAAAGTCTGACATTTTGCACAACTTTCCTTATTTCCTTTTAATTTAAATATAGCAAACTTGAATTATCATTACAAATGTACAAAAATTAATATATAAAATTGCAAAAAATTATGTAATCTTTCAAATAATTTTTCTATATTCCACTTTACTTACTCGTTGTACTTGCACGGTAGCCTCGGTAGCATAATTATTAGATTTTTGTGTTCCGGCTACAGCTGAACTCTGGAATAAACCGAAAAATGAGCTTGATTTAGAACGTCCACCATAATGTTTACATATAGTTTTTCTTAAGGCCCTTGTGGTTGACAATGGTGCCTTTGGACAACCAACAACATGCATTTGTTGTGATGAATTATAACCTACTTTTTGCAATTGTTTAACCACTAAAGGCAATTCACTGACTCGTGTTAATTGACGCAACATTTTTTCACAAAATTCAAAAGCTTTTATTATATACGGCGTTTTTGAAAAATTTAATTATTTTCTTTTTAAAAGGAAAATGTATATTTACTGAAAAAATTCAGATGTCGCGTAATCTACCAAACCCAGACGTCCACAATTGGAGAAAAACCACAATCGATTAACTGATGTAAAAAATCATTCACAAAAATAAATGTCAAAGTAAGGATAGTGCTGCCAAGTAATGTTGTGTTGTGTTGCCACACATTTTGCTAAAAAATTATCATATCGCCAGTCATTTTATGCATATAAAAATGCTTTGCAAATAAAAAATATATAATCTTAATATTAAAAAATACAGATTTCAATAAAAATCTCGTGCAAAATCTCAAGATTTCCATACAAATGATATACCGAAAATGTACGAGATTTGTAAGATTTTCTTACAAATCTTGCAAAAAAGTGGCTTGGTTCTAATTTTTTCTTCCGGCGGAGGAAACCAATGAAATAAGTTTTGCAAATTACGTATTTTTCTCACATAAATATTGAAAATTCTTGACTCTAGCTTTTAGTTTTAAAAGAAAAATAAATTCACTAACATAATTATCGTTAGGCCATTACATAAAATAATAAAAATTGTACTCCGCCAAAAAATATTGTACTTTTTAGAAACATTTTTAATTTGAGGTTACTTATTACGTTATTTTTTGTTGGTTTGTTTATAAAAAAACTTTTTGCCAAATCGAATCCAAATGTAAACGGTCAAAATTTCTGTACCAGATTTCTATTGATATCTTGAGATTAGAAGCCATGTAAACGAAGCATAAAACAATCGGCACAGTGAAGGTAGGCATTAATGTTGGCAGCACTATTGGCAATTATTGCAAGTGTGGCAGCACTTGAACCGGCATACAAAAGAGAGAGACAAGAAAAATAAAATTAAATGGTTGCCAATATCAAATATTACTATAAAGAAATGGGTATATACATAATCATGACAAACAAGTTTTTAGAATACTGCATGTATATTTCAGATATATCATTTAAATTGTTTATTAATAGTGTATCTATTGTGTATCATTAGTTTCTATTTAGGCTAAAAACTTGTTTTTTATGTTCCAGGCTGATGTTTTTTTTAATAAATTTTAAACGGTACAATATATATTGATAATATTTTATTGCATGAAAGTTTGGTTTATACCAATTATGTATGAAATGTAATATCGGCTAAATGGCCGCCTCTGGCCGCTGCACATATATAAGCATATTTTACATTTTGGCATACTACAGCTGTTATTTCTCCAATTTCTTCAATAATGAAGTTCTTTAGCATCTGGCTTGTTGCCGTAGACCTTTCCCTTCAAGTACCCCCAAAAAAAGTAGTCGGGGCAGTCAAGTCAGAAGATCAGGCGGGCCAATCAAAATCTTAGCTTTTTAACATAATGCGGTATACTGCCGTTGGTGTGTCAATTGAGGATTTATAGTTCCCCGTAGCGGCTATCATGTTGATTAAAAAAGCCCGCCAAGTAAAAATTTGCCCCGTTGCTCATAATGATTTTTCATGGAGGTGTATATATTTTTTTAATGTTTAAATAACTTCAACACGTTGTTGATGTGTTAGACGCTTTATAATAAATTTTTATCGACTGCTCCGCATAATTGTCAAATACGAACTGAGAAATGTCAAACAAACAGAAATGGCGGTCAAAAAACATCGTCATGGAACATAAAAAACACCCTGTACAATAATTGTGGGGTAATTTGGGATTTTTGTTAATGTTTCCATAATTGCAATAATTTTGAAACTTGGCAACCCTAGGCTTTAAAATGTAAACATGAGAATTTTTTGGAAGATTTTTATTTAGCACGCGATTGTTGACGCGATACATTTGTGTCAGAAAAATTCATTAATTTTTTAAAAATTATATAAAATTGTCAAACAAATATAAAAAATGCCTAAAGAACAGTTTCGTGAAGCAGACGTGATAAAGAAAATGTAATTTTGGGTGGGTGCGAACTGGCTAAATAAAATCTAAACTAAATTCAGGTTTCCAAAATCTTATGAAATTTGAAATTTTTTAAAGAAATTTCAAAACCTTTTCTCAATTTGTATTTAGATGAGAATTTATTTAGCCACCTCGCATAGGGCCTTTATACCAGAAAACAACTAAAATAAGACTCTCCCTTCCACTTAGATCACATGTGCAATTTTGTGTAAGCGGGCCCGAGGATATACAACAGGAATCGCATTTACGCATTGTGTCGAAAAATCTTTACCAAGCTCAAAGGCAACCTGTACCCTATGGCGTTTTAGATAGACGTATGGGTGTAAGCAGCAAAGATTGTACCTGCGAAACATGTGGTCAGGGACTTAATGAATGTATTGGACATTTTGGTTATTTGGATTTGGCTTTACCAGTATTTCATATTGGTCACTTTCGCGCTACCATTAATATATTACAAATGATTTGTAAATCTTGTTCCCATGTGATGTTAAAAGAATCGGAAAAGAAAATCTATGAAAAGAAATTGCATAACCCAAATTTTTCCTATTTAGCCAAAAAAGCTTTACATGGTCAAATTTTAACTAAAGCTAAAAAACAAACAAAGTGTCCGAATTGTGAAGCCATTAATGGTGGTATTAAAAAAGGTCCCGGTTTATTGAAGATTTTACATGATCCTTATAAAGCAAAGAAACTGGAAGCTTTAATGACTAAAGATTTAGATGAACTTTTGCTTGCTACTGATACTAATCGTGAACTAAATCAAATGTTAGCTGGTTATAATCATATGGAGGAACTTAATCCTTTGGCTGTATTGGAATTATTCAAAAGTATACCAAAACGTGATATTGCTTTGTTGGGCATGACTAGTGACGGTGCGAATCCATCGAATTTAATAGTTACTAGAGTATTTGTGCCACCAGTATGTATAAGACCTTCGGTGGTATCAGAAGTTAAAGCGGGAACGTAAGTAGTAAAGTTATTTAAAGAAATCTAAAAATCTTAAAATTTTGAAGGTATTTTTATGAAAATATTATTTAGAATTCTGAATTCAAAAATTTTATAAACTGAAAATTTTTTTATATGAAAAAGTTCTCATTGATTTGTCTAGTCTCATCCAGGTAGTTTTCTATAAAAAAATGTCATTAGAATATAATCATCAGAATCTAAGATTTTTTTTAAACCTCAAAATATATAAACTTTTTTATAAGAAAAAGTCTTGAATTTTCTATTTTTTTTTAACGAATATCTGATAATATTTCCAATTTTTTTTTTTCTAATCTAAGAATCTAAGAAATCTGAGATATTTTCTATAAAAATAAAAATTTTTCTCTGGAGAAAAGTTCTGAAATATACAAATTTTTCTAATACAAAAAATTCTTTATAATTATTAATTTTTTATATAAAAAAGTGCTCAAAATATAGGATTTTTTTTTAGTACTCACAATCTGAAAATTTTCTATAAAAAATCCTAAGAATCTAAGGATTTATTAGATGGGAAAATTCCTTAGATTCAAAGACTTGTTCTACACGAAATAGTACATAAGTTCTGAGAATTTTTCAATTTTAAAAAGTCCTTAAAATCTCACAAATATTCTGTTGGAAAAATACTCAGAAAAAGTCATCAGAATCTGAATTTAGCTTTTTACAAAATTCCTATTTCATTTTCAGCACCGAAGATGATTTAACTATGAAACAAAGTGAAATTCTTCTCATCAATGATGTTATACAAAAACATATGAGTGGGGGTGGTAAAATTGAACTTATCCAGGAAGATTGGGATTTCTTGCAACTGCATGTAGCTTTATACTTTCACAGTGAAATTTCTGGCATTCCCCTAAACATGGCTCCCAAGAAGACGACACGGGGATTAGTACAACGCCTTAAAGGCAAACAGGGTAGATTTCGTGGTAATCTCTCAGGTAAACGTGTAGATTTCTCCGGACGTACTGTTATATCTCCCGATCCGAATCTTATGATACATCAAGTGGGTGTACCCGAAAGAGTAGCCAAAATATTAACCTACCCGGAAAAAGTTAATCCAGCTAACATTGTAAAAATGAAAGACTTGGTAAAAAATGGTCCAAATCTACATCCCGGTGCTAATTATGTGCAACAAAGAGGTTCTACTTTTAAGAAATACTTGGCCTATGGAAATCGTGAAAAAGTGGCTCATGATTTGAAATGCGGTGATATAGTAGAAAGACATTTATGTGATGGAGATATTGTATTGTTCAATCGTCAACCATCTTTACATAAAATGTCTATTATGTGTCATCAAGCTAAGGTTCAGCCCCAAAGAACTTTTCGCTTTAATGAATGTGTCTGTACACCCTATAATGCTGATTTTGATGGTGATGAAATGAATTTACATTTACCCCAAACCGAAGAGGCACGGGCAGAGGCTTTGGTATTAATGGGTAATAAATCAAATTTGGTTACACCTAAAAATGGTGAAATTTTAATTGCCGCTACACAAGATTTTATTACGGGTGGTTATTTATTAACACAAAAGGATGAATTTTTAACAAAAGAACAAGCTATGCAATTAGCTGCTTGCTTTTTGGCAGGACCAGATGCCAATATGCAAATAGATATGCCTCCACCAGCCATATTAAAACCACGAAAACTTTGGACGGGTAAACAAATATTTAGTTTGTTATTAAAACCAAATAAGAGTTGTCCGGTAATGGTTAATCTAATAACAAAGGGAAGGAATTATACGAGTAATTATGATTTATGTGCCAAAGATTCATGTAAGTAAAAAAAAAATTTGGAACACATTTGACCTTAAAGGTATTGCAAATAAATAATAAAAAAAATATCAGATATGATGAAGCTAGAATCAGCCGCGTGTAACGGGATGTATCTCTATAGATGGAATCAGCTGATTCGTTACGTTACGTATAAGTAATTCAAGCTTGATCTAAACTTATAATTGTTTAAGTAAACGTCACTCAAAATGATTAATTAAGTAATAAGGTTTTGTTTTTTATTAAGTTGCCAATCATAATCCCAATTTAGCTGATGATTTAAAATAAACTCAATTTCCAAATCAAAATATTTCATTTATTAAGTAGCTTAATTAATTTGTTTATTAAAAATTGGATCAATTAAAATTTTACAACATATTTTTAAATCCGAAATTTCTGAGTAAATTATGTTTTTGATTAATCTATTACAAATCAAATGAATTGCAATTTTTATTAATCAAATTAAATATATCTTTATTAAATGATTAATGATTCAATCACTCTTTCGCTTTAATGCCTTTTTAAAAACATATTTTTCTGTGCTCCAATGTTTTTTTTTTATTTATTTTTATTCCAGGGGTTATTATACGCAACTCAGAATTAATATGCGGTGCCATGGATAAAAGTACCTTGGGTTCTGGTACGAAAAATTGTATTTTCTATGTCATATTAAGGGATTTTGGTGAAAACTTTTCCACTAAATGCATGTGGAGATTATCCAGGGTAAGTCTATTATTTTGATATTAAAGTAAATATAGTTGGATAATATTTTTCAACAATAATATCTTGTTTACAAGATGTGTTGTTATGTACATAATATTGATATTGTAAAATTAAAACAAAAAACACTTGTTTTTTGTTAAAGAAAAAGCACGTGCTGTTGAACATTGAAAACCTTACACTTGAACTTCTTAGAATTACAATACAAATTGCATTACCTTACAAAAATGTGCTACTTAAAAAAAAGAAATGGAATTCAATTTATTTTTTTTATTATAAACTACATTGTTGCATAACTTGATTAATTGCATTTAAACCAACTCTTCATTCTCTGCTTAACCCTTTGCCTGTCCAGCGTATCACATATGATGCACAGGCGTCATGATTGATACGCTTGTGCATCATATGTGATACACAATTAGTATTATTTCCTTTAACTAGTGGACGTACGATATACAAAAAATTTTTTGTTTGGGGACAGGCAAAGGGTTAAACAATTTTCCGTTTTCCTTTAAAAATAAGTTCTTTAATAATTTTAATATCCCTCTGTTATTTATTTATTGCATTTTTGCTATAGCCAATTTGCAATTCTTATCAATGTTTTGCTTTCTTTTAAAATATCTTATAATTATTTTCATTTATTTATTTTTGATTTCTTTTTACCAATCAATAATATTTATTTCATACCCTTGTTAGTTCCAAATTAAAATCTGATTATTTCTCCACTTGTGTATCTCTCTGTCTTGTATATTCTTTTTTGTTATCTTATCAATATTTTACAGTATTTTGTTGTTTAAATTAAAGTTTCTTAGAAATGATTAAGAATAGATTAAGAGCGTTTTATACAAGTTTTTTTTAGCAAAAACGCTTAACATAACTGGAAATAATTGCATAGGGTATTTAAATAAAGTTTATAATCTCACAGATTACGATTTATATAAAAAAAATCGTTATTGTTTACGTCAATATAAGTTCCGTTCGTTTACTCAATAATTTGTACAAATTTTTACTGGATGTCGTTCGTTTACATAAATACTCAGAGAACATAGGGACAAAAAGAGAGAATAAAGTGTCAGTTTGATGTTAAGAGTTCTTGTTTCTGCAAATTTTTACCGGACAAATTATTGCCAGCAAGAATTTACAAGCAGAAAAAACATATGATGGAAAAACATGTGATAAATTTTTGTAAATACAAAAAAAAAATGTTTTACAACTACGTTTTTTTAATGCAAATGAATTATAGAAAAGATAGGAAAACCTTCTAAAATGTTTATGCTTAAGATTTTACAACAAGAATACTCTTTTTTCATATCAATTTTTTTTTTACAATCAGCTGTTTAACCATCTTGTAAATTATTGCAAACTTTCCGTTCGCGTATTTTTTTTAGAAAATTTCCATTTTGAGAGTAAATTTGTGTTATCTCTGTAAATTTGTTACTGAGTAATTCCTCCTGGTTTTGACTGAGAAAAGTAAACGAATGGACTTAAAGTAAACGATCATATATTTGCAAAAAAAAGTACTGCTACATGATCTTTTGAATAGTACTGGCAAAATAAAAAATACAGTGCTATCCCAGTACTGTTTTTTTTTCATACCGTCGGAAATTTCTACCTGACATAATTTTGTTAAAAGAAAACAAAGCTGCTAAAAATACATACAATATCTTAAAATATGCAAATATTAATTGTTTTTACTTTTATTCCTAAATTTATAATTTAGTTTCCTTTTGCTGAGAATTTAGGGCAGGTAACTGCTTTTGAATGCAGTCTATTTTTTTTATTTTAATAAAGACCAAAATTCTAAACAAAATAATGTTGTTTCGACAAATTTTAGTTAATAAAAAAATTTTTGGCATAGCCACAAGGTTTATTTCTTAATGTTTATTGTTTGTTTAGAGTTTTGTTTTGTATATGCATTTTTAAAATTTCTAGTTTTTTATAATTGTTCAACGAGTTTTTTACTATGTTTGATATAATTTCATTTTGTTCCATTACAGGTTTTAATAAATTTAACTTTGTTATTTCCATATCTAATGTGGCTGATTTTTGAAAAGAATTGATTCAATTTAGAATATAGATTTGTTTTTTTCGAGTTTTATTTAAATATTAAATACAAATTTAAGTAGATATAGACTTGGTAAATAGTTATAGATATACATAGCTACTTTAAAATTAAGAAGGTATAAAAATGCTGCCAAGTCTTAGAAATTATTGGCTTTTCCTTTTTGAATGTAAACGAAAATATTTAAAATTTTTGTATTTTTAATTTTATTTATTTATATCAATACAAAGAAAGCCTTCATGGCCAATTATTTTACAACAAAAGCTAACAAATGACTTATGCGTTTGTAAGTAAAGGTAGAGCAGGGCAAACAATATAATTGCTCTATTTCTCGTTCCCGCGAAGTCCATATACGAAAACAGCATTCGTACAAATTCGGTCCCAAATGTTCAAATTCTTTACAAAAAATACAGAAAGTATAGAAATATATTAGTTATATATTTCTAATTTTATCAGGCTCAAGATCATAATTTTTTAATGTTACTAACGAATAGAAAACACTAATTTATTTTATTAAATGGAAAAAATTGTAGTAGTAGTTATAGAAATAGATATAAAATACGAAAAAAATCAAACCTTATATTTCATAAAATTTCATTTTGTTCCACTAAAATGTTTTAACTACTTCTAGATTTTTTTATAAATCCGAATCCAAATTTGTTATTGGTCTGATTAATTGATGATTTCAATATCATTTCACTGATATTATTTAAATTATTTTCATTACAATTTTTTTAAATAATGATAATAATTTTAAGGATAGGTTACTTATCGAAATCATAACCAGAGCTTAGCACTATCCATGGTTAGCTGCACACAAATTTGACATTCATAATTATTGTTGGTTATTTTGAGATAAGTTAACAGGCATAAATGTTTAATTTCATTGATTAATGGTTATGTTTTAAAATTTCATTGCAATAAATAATCAAACAATAAATTGCAATTGACAAATTAAGCTTTTTAAAAATTGTTAAAATGAAGATAAATCTGTGAAGTCAGGAAAATGCTTGCTCGGGCTCGTGATCATTTTAAAAAAATTAGAAACGATATGGAATGAAATGGGGAACCAGTGAAATTGGAACGCTATGAACTGTAAACGAAATGGGATGGAAAGGGGTACGAAGTTTGTATTCTAGGAGTTTGTTAATTTATATTACTTAAATTGATAAAAAAAAAAAAATTGTCCCCTGTGGCTGTTTTATAAAAATTCCACGGGACCCCTCCCGGACAGAGTTCATATAAAAATATAATTCTATGGCACCTTATATCTTGCTTAGTTTTCGAGATATTAACCATTTTGTAAAAAGGCTATTTATAAAATTGACATTTTTATAAAATGGCCGGTATCTCGAAAACTTAGGAAAATAGGCCAAAAAGGCCAACATTTTTGTACTGCGTTAATAAAAATAGGATAATAAAAATTTTATGCCTGTTAATTTGAAAAAATCCCAAGTATGGTTGCACTACAACTTAAAGGGTTTGTTAATAAATTTCATTCACTTAATAATATTATTATCATTTTATTTAAATTTTTGTGTAAAAATATCGTTTAATATATTTTTCTAAAAATTTAAACATTTCTTTTATTTATTTGACATTTTAACTTAATGTTAAATTTGTAGTAGTATTTATATAATCCAAAAATGAGGTTAATCTAGCATAAGCTGAAGGATAACCCACTGTACACATATCTTCAGCTACAAAAGAATTAATACCAATTTGCCACCATGACCCACTACTATTTTGTATTATCAAAGGACCACCTGAATCGCCACTGCAAATAGACTGATTCGTGCCCTTGGCACCCTTGGCACAAATAGTAGAATCGATAATGACTTTATTGCCAAAAATACTAACACATTCACTATTATTTATAATATCAACTTGAGCCCACAATAGAATTTCAGAATTATCCAAATATTCATCATCTTTTAAACCATAACCCGCTATAACAGCAGTTACACCCTGAAATGTATTAGAAGCAGTTGAAGAGGGTACCAAGCCAATGGGTTGTATGGTCTGGGAAAATGTTAAAGGTGTGGGAAGTTTAATGAGCGATACATCATTATTTAAGGTAGTAGGATCATAATTTGGATGAATAAACATTTGCGTAGAGGTCATACTATTAGCATCGTTATCTAATTGTATAGTACCAAATATTAAATAGATCGATTCTAAACCATAAGTGCAATGACCAGCTGTTAAAACCCAAGAATCCGATATAATGGAACCACCACATAATAAATCATCTATATTATCTTTTTTTAATATCACTTGCCAAGGAAATTGACCGGGTACGGCTGGTGTTCCTGATATAATACGTCCTTGCTGAATAGAAAATAAAGATTGAATTATATTAATTTAAATTAAAGTTTTAAATTTATTTAGCAATAACTTTTATTACAATTTACAATATAAAAAAAATATTTCGTGCAATTTAAATCAATATGAAATCAAACACCATATAAATACTAAAATGGAACTTCGAAGAGTTTTGTATAAAAGTAATAAAATTGTGTAAATTATTTTTCAAGTTTTTACATCGTGTTTCCACAAGACATTCGTCGCAATACGATTAAGTGACTGCATGAATTTTGTTTTTGTATTACATGAATTTTGGCATATATAATTATAGACCCTATTCCAGGGATTAAGCTAATTGTCATATCTTTATACTGGTAGTTCGTTAATAAATTACACATCACTGCCGTTTGTAATAAAAGTGTTTGCATCTTTTTTTTTTCCATCAAATACTTACAATTGTTCTTGTTTGAACATGTTGTACTAATAAAGTACATAAAAGTAAATATATCAATCCTTGATATAAAAATTTCTTCATAACTATTACAATAGTTATTGGCTCAGTCAAGTGACTAAAAAGACTACTCGAAACTTTCTTTTGTATGGAGACCGTAGAATGAATATATTATTTTATGTGCTCAGCTCGAGATATCAAAATTCAAGTGTCTTGACAACTCGATATTTTGCTACTGACAATATATAGATTTTGAAATGGGTTTTTTTTTCAATAAAAAATTGTTAACGAATTGATAAGCTTTTTTTTTTATTTGTCGTTTAACGTTTTGGTTCGTATTTTTATGACGATATTTAAGTTTTTTTTTATGATGACGTTTTAGAGTCGTATCTCTCTCTCTCTCTCTTTTCAAATGAATTTTCTTTCGATTTAAAATTTCCATAATCTATTTGTTAACAAAACTTGATATTGTTATCATAATTGGCTTAAATAAATTTTAATTTAGTTTAGTGTTATAATTTGAAGTTGTTTATATATTTGTAGGGGATTTTTTTTTATTTGGAAATTTGTTATTATTATGGTAGAAGTTTTATGTTAAATTTCTTCCGACTACTTGAAATTCTGGGAAGTAATAAATACAAATTTTTTGGAACAATAATTTTAGGGCCGACATTCAGCTAAACCTAAGTGGTTTTCTATAGATAAAATGTCTTAGAACTTGAAATAAATTTTTAAAATTTAGAATTTTTCGCTAGAAACAAAAAATTATTTTATAGAAAATATTATTGAAAATATACCTGAATAAATTTTCAGAATCATAAAATGTTTTCTTTAAAAAAATTCTCAGAAATAGAAAAAGTCCTCAAAATCTGTAAATTTTTTATAAAAAAATGTCCCCAGAATCTAAAAATTTAATATAAAAAATGTTCTCAAAGCCTGTAAATTTTTTATATAACATACAGAAACTGTAACTTTTATAGAAAAATGCCATAGAATCTGAGAATTTTCTATTGGAAAACTTCCCTAGACTATTTCTATACAAAATTTTATCAGAACATAAGTATGAGAAAAGAAAAAAGTCCTTATAATAAAACAAGTAAAAAAAAAGGCTTAAATTCGGCTGTGCCAAATCTTTGAATACCCTCCAAAAATATCCTAAAAAATTTTCACTACTGGGTTTGATACAAATAATGTAAAAAACGTTTGAAGTACAATTATGGAGGTAAAATTTTTTTTTTGAGGTTAGAAACTTTTTTGAGGTTAAAAACTTTTTTGGATGTGAACACATTTTTTGGTGTAAAAAAATTTTTGAGGTGAAAAAAAATTTTTGTGGAAAAAAAATTTAGAGGTGAAAAAAATTTTTTGAGGTGAATAAAAAATATTATTCACCTCTAAGTGACTGGTGAAAAAATATGAGAAAATATATTATGTACCAGTCGCTACTATGAAATTGTACCAAAATTCACCAATTTGTATGGAAAATTAAGAGGTACCTTTCACTCATAACTTTTTAACCGCTCGGTCCGATTTTGTTTATTTTCAATAGCAAACTGCTTGGAGGGATGCTCAATAATCTGGGTAAAAATTAAGACCCCACGTGCGTCGTCGCCGTGATCGCCATTTCAACAGACAGACGAACATAGCTAAATTGACTTGAAACCGCATAAGGATCACGAATATATATAATTTTATATTTCGACATGTTACAGACGGAATGACAAACTGATATATTTTCCCTCACCATATATGGTGGGGGGTATAAAAAAAATAAATCTATAGGTAAAGTCATATGTTAGTCACTTTCTGATAGCTTTTAATAGGAAATGAGAGCTTCTTTCAAACGAAAGATGCCTTAGGATTTTTATAAAAAAATCCTAATTTAAGGATTTAAGTTCGGAGTTTTCAGTGGCGAAAAAGTATTTCAAAATTAAGAGCTATTTTATTATAAGAAAAGTGCCTATAGCTGAGGACATACAGCTGCTGTCAAAATAATAGCACCACCTACATTGCTCATTTTATAAAAGTTATAAAAACAAATTTATTCAAAAAAACTATTAAAATTTTTTTTTAATTAAATGGCTGATAAATGTAAAAAATTTTACAAAAGAAAAAGACATCACTTAAGTTCATGTTATTATAAAAAAAATTGACTTTTTCTTAAAAAGTGAAAAAATTGTCTGTGAAAATAATAGCACTGCTCATATTTAGCTGAAAGTATATATAAAAAAATTGATTTTATTTTTGTAATACGAGTAGTTTTCTGTTGAAATATCCTTACATATTGGCACAAATTAGTTTTAAGTTGCGTTTCCTTGTAGGAAATAGCGGCGGAGCATCGTCTCCCCATGGAGATTTGGTTAACTTCATGGGGAGACGATGCTGACACCTTTCTATAGGAATGAAATACCAGGCCTGTTCAATTGTAATCCACAGATCATTATTATTGGTCGCTTTGATTTTGGATACTTTTTTTTTTTTACATCAGCCCATAAATTTTTAATAGGGTTTAAATCTGGCGACTGAGCAGGCCACTCCATGACTAATTTGGTTGTCCTGAACCCGTATTTTAGCTTTCTTACTGGTGTGTTTTTGGGTCATTATCTTGTTGCATGACCCAAATCAGTGGCATTTCCTCGGATGCATATAGGAGCATGATTTCTTCGAGTATTCTGACGTATTCGGATGCATCCATGATGGTATTTATACGGTGAATAGGTCCAACTCCATAGTACGTAAAACATCCCCACACCATGATACTGGAACCTCCGTACTTGACTGTATTTGCGGTAAATTTTGGGTTATTTTTAGAGTTAGGTGGTCTTCTTACATATGATCGAGAACCCTTACCACCGAATAGGACTATTTTGGACTCATCAGTCCAAAGAATATTGCGACACTTTTTAATTGACCAGTCAAGGTGGTTCATAGCAAATAATAATCTTTTTGCCAGATGCTTCTTTGTCAAGAGTGGAACTTTTCTTGGACTATGAGCTTTGAGGTTATGTTCTCTTAGTCTCCGGCATATAGTTTCAGTGCTTACCGGCAGATTTAATTCATTTTTTACTTCTACAGCCGACATAAACGGTGCTTTTTTGATTTGCAGTACTATGCGATTGATCATAAAAGGTGGAGTGACCGTTTTCCTTCCACGTTTTTCGGCTTTGAATTTGTAGGTTATTGCGTTTCTTATCATTTTATTTGAACAGCCAATAATATCTCTTACTTGGGAGTACGTTTTTCCTTCTGAAATTAGTTTTTTAATGAGATCACGTTTCTCAAAAGTACAGTGCTTAGCACGACCCATTGTTTACAATATAATGCAAAATTTTTTAAATTTTAATGTGAATATTATTAACACAAATTACTTATAACGGTTATATATTGTTTAAAATAAAAACTTCTGCTTCAGGTGGGTTTTTAACAGAACTTAGAATATTGGTGCTATTATTTTGACAGGACTTTTTACGACTCGTTATGCTGTTCTCCATATTTCTGAAAATACACTCTTTAGTTTAGCTGAAAATTATTTACTCATTGTGAACACATACTATTTGTAACGGAACTGCAAAGTTACAGACGAAAACCAAAATGCAAAAAAACAGAATTGCCAAATAAAGTTTATATATTTTGGTGGTGCTATTATTTTGACAGCAGCTGTATCTATGTTAAAATAGTTTACCAAATCTAAAGATTTAACTGTAAATCCACACATCTGAAGGTTTTGTTACGGGAAATGTGCTTCTCAATTTAAGGGTTTATCCACACATGAAAATCAGCAGAATCTAAGGATTTTGTTATTTTTCTGTAAAAAAAAAAACTTAAGTCGAACTTGAGACTCGTAGGAAAATCTTATAAAATAAAATTGCTGAAAAATTTCTCCTAGTCTGTAGAGATTTCTACGCAATATTTTATTCTGAATCTAAGAATTTTGTTAAACTATACTATTACTTTATAGAAGAAGAATGTTCAGAAATTTCTAAAAAAAAATTTTTAAGTTTTCTATAAGGAAAGTGTCCAGAAAATCTAAAAATTTTAAAGTAACAAAAATTCAAACGTGTTTTCTATTAGAAAATTTCTGAGGTATTTTTTAAAGCAAAAATTCTTTCAAATTTTCTAAAAAAAATTTCCTCTTTTCTAAAAGAAAGTGGAATCTAAACAGTTTTCTATAAAGGAAAGGCCTCGGAATCGAAAGATTTAACTAAAGCAATGGACCAAAATAT
Source organism: Eustalomyia histrio (assembly GCA_949748255.1). NCBI lineage: Eukaryota > Metazoa > Arthropoda > Insecta > Diptera > Anthomyiidae > Eustalomyia > Eustalomyia histrio. The sequence continues at coordinate 140,371,188 of OX456525.1, forward strand.
ATGATATTTTTTATTGGAAAAATTCTTTCAAATCTGAGATTTTAGAAAAATAGAAAAATATACTTATTTAATTATTTTTCTATATAAAGATTTATATCTATGTGTTTTTTTGTTTCTTCCAGTTATCTTCATATTTTATACAGAATCGTGGGTTTTCCTTTGGCATTAGTGATGTTACACCCAGTGCCAAATTGTTGCAAGAAAAACAAAAACTTTTGGAAAAAGGTTATGCCAAATGTGATGAATATATTTTGGAAATGAAAAAAGGTACGCTACAATGTCAACCTGGTTGTACGCCTGAACAAACACTGGAAGCTGTCATGTTAAGAGAACTTTCTACTATACGTGAAAATGCGGCTAAAATTTGCTTCCGTGAATTACATCCCACCAACAGTGCATTGATAATGGCTTTGTCGGGATCAAAGGGTTCGAATATTAATATATCACAAATGATTGCTTGTGTAGGTCAACAGGCTATAAATGGTAAACGGGTACCGAATGGTTTCGAAAATCGTGCTTTACCACATTTTGAGAAATTTTGTAAGTATTTGGGAAAAAAAGAAATTTGAATTAATAATAATTTTTTTATATTTGTTTTTTTTAGCGGCTATACCGGCTGCCAGAGGTTTCGTCCAAAATAGTTTCTTTTCGGGCTTAACACCTACCGAATTCTTTTTCCATACCATGGCTGGTAGAGAAGGTCTAGTTGATACAGCTGTTAAAACTGCTGAAACTGGTTATTTACAAAGACGTTTAGTAAAAGTAAGATCCACAGAGAGAATAACCTTATGAACATTTGAAATATTTTATAACCCAAACTCTATATTTTGTCTTATAGTGTCTAGAAGATTTAGTGGTACATTATGACGGTTCTGTACGCAACGCTATTGGTGAAATTGTAGAACTAATTTATGGTGGTGATGGTTTAGATCCTGTTTTCATGGAAGTCAAAAATAAACCAGTAGATATGGTGAGACAATTAAATCATTTAAAAGCTGTACATCCCTATCGCAATGAAGAATCTTTAGCGGCTGCAAATATAATGCCAAAGACTAAAGAAATTTTAAAAGAAGAAGAATTTACAATGAGTCGGGAGGATTTTCAAAAAGAAGTAGTGTAAGTTTCTCACACATTATTATGTTAAATGGAAAAATGTTTAAATTTACTTTTTTCTTTATTTTGCAGAACTTTTATAGAAAAAGTTGCCGATAAAATAACTAAAGTCCAGGAAAAATATAAAAATCATCCCCAACTAGGCCATGAAATTGAACGTTTATCGGAGGGTCAAATTCGCACATTCATGCGTTGGGTTAATGACAAATATAATAGAGCTGTTACAGAACCCGGTACGGCTGTGGGTGCGGTAGCAGCACAAAGTATTGGTGAACCCGGTACTCAGATGACATTGAAAACTTTCCATTTTGCTGGTGTTGCTTCTATGAACATTACCCAGGGTGTACCACGTATTGTGGAAATTATTAATGCTACCAAAACAATATCAACTCCTGTAATAACTGCAGAAATTGTTAATAATACTAGCATGGAGTATGCACGAAAAGTTAAATCACGTATTGAAAAGACAACTTTGGGTGAAATATCATCGTATATTGAAGAAGTTTATAAACCAGAAGATTGCTATTTGGTTATACGTTTGGATTTGAATCGTATAAAAGTTTTGGGTTTGGAAATTAATGCTGAAACTGTTAGATATTCGTAAGTACAAGATTTATTTAAATTTGTAAAATATTAAAGTTTTCTTTTTATATATAGAAAAAATATTTTAACGGGAAGTTTAGTATGGGAAAAATTCGTCCTAATCTGAATGATTTTCTAAAGAAAAAAGTTCCTAAAATTTGTCTTATTTTTTGAAGAAAATGATCTGGGAAAAAGTTGTCAAAATCTTAAAATTTTTCTATAGAAAAAAGTTCTCAGAATTTGAGAGTTTTCTATAGGGAAAAGTTCTCAGAACTTGAGTTTTTTGCAAAGAAAAAAGTTCTTGGAATCTAAGAGTTTTTTTATAAAAGGGTTTTTGAATCTAACATTTTCTGTACTTAAAATTTCTTAAAACCAAATTTCTCAGCAAAATTTGTGAAGGTGAAAAATTTGTTCACCTCCAATAATTTTTTAACACAAAATTAAATTTTTTTCTAAAGTTTTTACTTTGCCTAAAAAGTTATTTTATATTTTGAAAATTAAAAATTGTTTTTCGTTTAGCAAAAATAAAATTTTTACTCATAAGTTTTTAGTTTTAAAAAAAAAAAAAAAAAATTAAAGAGTATTTTATTTTGACTTTGTTTTACCGGACAGTAGAGCCTTTACTTAGCTTATTGGGAATAACATACTCATATATCAAATCATTCTTTTTTTATATTCTTCCAGCATTTGCACTTCAAAACTACGCATTAAGGCACCTTTCGTAGACACTATGGGCTCTTCCATCATCATAGTACGCATTGATAGTTCAAAACATGGAGCAGCTTTAAATGCAGAACTTCAACGTTTATCCGCCGCCATACAAAATGTTGTTGTAGCTGGTCTACCTCATATATCACGTGCTGTTATAGCTGTTGATGATGCTCGGCAACCAGCAACTTATAAATTATGTATTGAAGGAGCTGGCCTAAGAGATGTTATGGCCACATATGGTGTCGTGGGTGCCAAAACTAAAAGTAATAATATATGGGAGGTCTACAATACTTTGGGTATAGAGGCGGCTCGTACCACTATAATGACAGAAATTACTGATGTTATGGAGGGTCATGGTATGAGTGTAGATCATCGTCATATAATGTTATTAGCCAGTCAAATGACTTCGCGTGGTGAGGTCTTGGGTATAACCAGACATGGTTTGGCTAAAATGCGTGAAAGTGTATTTAATTTGGCATCGGTAAGTTTTAAGCAATTGCTTTTAGAAATATATATATTTTTTTAATTTTTTGATTTTATTTCTTTTATTTAGTTTGAAAAAACATCTGATCATTTATTTGATGCTGCCTATTTTGGTCAAACTGATGCTATAGATGGTGTCTCAGAACGTATTATATTAGGCATGCCCGCTGCTATAGGAACTGGTCTATTTAAATTAATACATAAACACGAAGAAACTAAATTACCCGAAATAGAACTGCCTATATTCTCTTCAATGGCAGCCTAATTTTATATGTGTGTTTTAAGTTATAGCGATAAGATTTATTTAAGAGTTTTATATGAAGAATTTAAAGTATTTTAATTAAAAATAATCAAAATGTGTATTTTTCCTACAATAAATTATATATTTTTGTTTGTTAAAATTAATAAAATATAAAATACTTTAAAAAATTATTTCAATGTAGATTTTTTTTATCTGGCGATAAAATTGGCTTTTATATATTTTTTTTATCATTTTCTTTTAAATTTATTTCACAAACAAAAAAAAATCTCAACTGCGTCTGGTTAATAATTTGCCAGTTTGTGTTAACATAAAAAACTAAACATGAATATTCCGCAAAATATTTGCTTCTTTTCAAAAGAATTTGTGGTAATCGTTGATTATATTTAAAAATAAATCCTTACAGCCTCATCAGCATTTTGTTCTACCGGACAGTAGGGACATTTAAGTATATGGCCATTACTTAGCTTATGCAGAGCATCATTGGAGATAACATGACCACATGTTAATTTTTTAGGAGGATTATCTTCAGAGGATTGTTGTCTTAGAATGGGACAAGCAAATATTGAATGATAACGATATTCTGGATCCAAATCAATTTCAATTGGTAATTCATCACGGGCACTCCAAATATTTAAGACTTGACGGGATTGCATGACCTAAAAAAAAACATAAAACATTAATACATTAAATTTCTGTGTTCTATATAAGATTTTTTTTAACAGAAAAAAAATCTGGGAATTTATTAATAGCAAAAAACTTCTCAGAATCTGAGAGTTTTTTATGTAAAAAATTATAAAATAATATCAGGATTTGAATAATCAAAGTAGTTCAAAGGAGCAATCAGAATAAAAGTATTTTTCTATAAGAAAAAGTCATAAGAATTTGCGATTTTTTCTGTAGAATAATTAATTTAATTTAAAATAAGTCCTCACAATCCGAAGTTTTCTAGAAGTTTTTAAAATCTGAACATTTTTCAAAAGAAAAACTGAGAGTCTGAGAATGTTTCTGAAGCAGATTGATTTTTTATAGTTTATGTTAAAAGTTGACAAAAATTTCCATCACTAAAAACTTGGTAAATTTTGTAGCTTATTTTACCAATTTTTTGTCAAACATTTAATTTTTATAATCTTCATTTTTTGTTAATACTTTCTTACCTGTTTAATATTCAATAAAGCCGGCAATGCACTACAACCAGCATTAATGACCACCGACAATGCAGAATTCTTACTAATACCCAAAGTATGACAGGCATCTTTTAAGAACACATACGATGCTTCAGTCCAAGTTTCAGTTGAAATCAAATGTTTATATGGAGAATTTTCAATACCCAAGGGTAAATAGATGAAACAACCCATTAAATTGGGTATTTCATGTTCAAAACGATCAATAAATTTATGAAAATTATTGCGAGCATAAGAAATGGCCTCAGTCTGGGCCGTAATGCCTTTTGATATTATTTGCAAAAAAGCTAAACGATGAAGTTTAAATTCTAAAGAAGAATGTTTGGCAATCAATTGATTGGAAAAACGTGAAGTCCATTCTAAAGCTGGTTTTAGATCATGCTGTTGTATGGCCTTCCAAATGCGATAAATTTCGGCAAAACTGCGTTCAGATTCAAAAACCTCACGAGCCATATCCTCGGGCATTTTAGATTCTTTAATCAACAACTGGGCCACATCATCCATGCCCTGACGGCAATAATGTTTAGCAATGACTTTATTTAATAACATCATATTCTCTTCATCTTGTAAAGCATCCGTACGGGCAGTGGCGGTGAAATCAGAAACGAAATTGCGATCAATCACCTTACCGACTTTAGAGACAGCTCCATGTAATTCCCGATGTTCGCTAGATAAACGTTGTAATTTTTCATTAGTCTTTTGTAAAGCTTCAGTGATTATGGAAATTTGTCCATCAGTCAAACGGGGTGGAGAAGCTGTGAAAAGTTTACATTAATATTAATAGTTCAAAATTTAGTTTAAACTTACGTTCCATTTCAACTTGCATTTCAGCCTCATCAGCCATAGGATCATCTGTATCCACCTGAGTGCCCGTATTAATTGTTCCCGTCATTTCTTGCTCCGCCTTGCCCAAAACCAGCATTAATTCCTCTAGCAAAGATGCAACATCGCTTATTTCAGCTGCTGCATTTTCTCGTATTTCTGTAAATTTATTAATAACACGATCTAGTTCCTTTTCTACGGCAATAATAGGTTCCAACTCAGACGAGGCCATTATACATCCGCTTGATAGATTTTTTTTTAGGTCAATCTAATATATTGTGTTAGGTTTTAATTTTCTCTTCTTTTCTTCTTTGTTTACTTTTAATGCGTTGTTGATTGTTTGGAACAAAATATTTAATAATAAAAATTTTCTTTAAAAACAAGTTTAAAATTTTTCAACACAATGGAATTAGTTTTGTTATACTTTAAGGCCCGATTACTGAGTGTCTAGTTAAAATTTAACTCATAACTAAAATCAAATTTTTTATGTGAAACAACAAATCTATCAGTAAAGTGTCATTTGGTAGGTAACTGCACACTGTGAAAATGTTGATAGATGCACTTTTCTTTAGTATTCGAGTTGTAAAATATCGATACTTTTGAATACTCAATACTTTTCAACTGGTAACGAGTCACCACTCAATACTTTATATTCATCAAAAACAGACTTGCATTTTTATAACAGACATTATGATTGTACTTTCATATGATCCACAACATTTGCTCTCTGATTTTCTCTCTGTTCCTGTTTCATTTTAACGTTATATATATATATATATATATATATATACATATATATATATATTTATATATATATATATATATATATATATATATATATATATATATATATATATATATATATATATATATATATATATATATATATACATATATATATATTTATATATATATATATATATATATATATATATATATATATATATATATATATATATATATATATATATATACATATATATATATATATGCATGTTGGTTCAATCATGAATGCGGTGCGAACTATGAATGCATGTTGGTTCAATAATGAATGCGGTGCGAACTATGAATGAAAGAGCGAACCTCGAATTTCGCTGTTTGTGTAAACATGCTATCTAGTGACTATCAAGCCTAAATTTAGCTTAATACAACTCTAAAGGTATTGTGTACTAAAAAAACAATACTGTCAGCAATGAGTACCCAGTACCCAAATTTGCAATAATTTTCCAACTCTATTTATTATTGAGTAAAGATCGGTGGTCGCCGCTTCGTTTATTTCTTAAGCCGCCAATATTCCTCATTACCGCTATATAAGCTGTAACCGAATAAACCAACTTATCCGCACTAATGACAATTAAAAAAAATGGGTCGATGAGTCCCAAAAAACAGCAAAAGCCACTGAAACAAATATTTTTTTATTTTATGTTTCGATAGTCACAAAAAAGTTCTTAAGACTTTAATAAAAAATATACGATTTACCGTGGAATTATTTTATATACGATGCGAAATGAGCTTTTTTTGCATTGTGTGCAAAACACCATCGTGAGTCCCCTTATTAATTACTTTATAGCCGCCAGCGATTATTTTGATTCTGCTTGGACCTCTGGTGTTGATATAAAAGCCCCAAAAGTTAATTTGTTTTGACTTTTCTTGTGATATTGTGAAAAATTTGGTGAATATTTTTAAAAAATGAGTGAAAAACGTAAAAACAAAAAATCTGT